>VWYH01001940.1:902437-963011 GCA_013399365.1 Pampusana beccarii
GGAAGGGGAGGGGGCAAACAAACAAACAAAACAAAAAACAAACCCCACAAAACAAACAAAAAACCGAAACAAACCCCCCTACCCCCCAGCCAAAACCCAGCACCCCAGCAGATGGAACACATTCCCTGTGGTGGGGGCACAGGGGTAGGGGTAGGGCTTGTGTGCCAGCCAGGACACTCCTAGTTAATGCTTGCATCTTTGTGGTCCCTGTACAACTACACGATACAAAGCAGCCCAGTGGAGAAAAAGGATCCTTGGCTAAGAGTTGTTGTTTCTGTGTATGACCTGAGGTGTTTGAGGCTGGTTGAGTTTCTTTGCTTTGATTTAAAAGCATGCATTTGGGCAAACTTGGCCCATCCTGTAGAGAATCCTTGAAGGCTTTTGCTTTCAGTGCTTGTGATGTTTTACAGGTCGTTCATACCTGTTAGAAGTTGGCTTTGCTTTTAACAGATTGCACAACTGTTGGTATTTCTCTGCTTGCCAGATTATTTTCTAATTGGGCACACCCCAAAATACAAACATGAGCTTGCAGAGCTATGAAATTTGAGGGAATAACATGAGCTTTGTTTCTCTCCCTCACAGCATGATAAAGGATTCTTTAGAGGGTAACAGACACTTTTTCCTTGCAATAAAGCAATTGCACCTTCAGACTTTTTTTTTCTTGTGAGGGAAATTATTATTTTCCCCTATAGCTATAACTTGCTGCCAGAAGTCTGCTCTGCAGCCTGAGTTGTACTTGGGAAGGAGTAATTTTCTTGAACAAACCTTCTATAAAGAGTAAGGCCATGAGGGCTACTGCTAGGCAAGGGAGTTAGAAAATGATAGCAGCAAGTGCTGAGGTGGGGCAGAAGTAAGACTATTTCAACCCTCGGGCTCTCTTGGAGCTTCTCACACCAAGAACACAGCAGAGTCTCCATGTGATGCAGCTACAGCCTCCAGTTTGTGTCCTTGGATGTGTTTTCCGCAGGATTTCCAGTGGTGAGTAAGGCTCCATGGATGAGAACTCCCTCCATGGGCCCTGCTCCTCCAAAAATGCATGGCAGAGGATATGTACGCAGTTTTGAGTCCAAGATCTTATTTTCTTACTGTTCTTCTGGCAGCACCAGCCTTAGCTGTTCTTGGGGGAAATCTCTTGACATAGGTACCTCTATATTCCTTAAAAATACCTTTGCACCCCTTTCATGAATTCAGCTTGAGGCATTCGTGTCCATATTTTCTGGCTGCAGCACCAAAAGCTCGGGCTGAGACCTGTCTCTGCTGAGGATGACATACTGTCCTGTTCTCTGGAAGCTGGTAGATGACGTCTCTTCTCTCCCCACTGCTGCAATATTAATAGCAACTTCTTGGCGCTTCGAACTTAAACAAGTGGGGTGTGTATATGCCTGAAGGCGTGCCTAAGAATTTCACACTCTCAGTGGCAGCCAGGACGGGAAGGAGCCTTCTCTTGGTTACCATCCTCTTGTCCAGGCACTACAAATTAGTGTCTTCACTCCTTTAAAATGGTGCTAGAAACACTGGTCCTTCAGTGACAAAACTGCAAGCCAGAAACTCCTGAGCTAAAGTGATCTTAACAGCATGGCTTGTACTTCTTTCCATTGCTGTCATCAAATGGAGGGACCACAATGTCCTGCATGTTCCCTACCAACTGCCTTAGTGCTGATCTGTCTTTTTCCGCTCAATTTCCCCATCCTGGTTTAGTAGCCACAGGGTCCTTCCTCTCTCTCTGCTTTTAACTGTCTCTGTTTCCATAAACAAGTCACTTTTTAAGGGATTTATCCCAGAACAAAATCATCTGCTGCAAGAGTTTGTGAAGTTCTCCCTTCTTCATCCAAGCCTGATGTCCTGGACATAAATTCTTTCCATTGCTAACCAAATTTCTGTGAGTAGGTGCAGTGTGGTGTGTGTGTGTGTGTTTAAGGGCTTGAGGGCCTAATGCTGTCTTTTGTAAGTTCTTTATTAAGTGATTTCGCCCATCTTCTTTAAAAAAAAAAAAAAAGGCTGTGGTTGATTTCCAGTGGGAATTTTATTGGTAGGCTGATGTAGCTGATTAAAAATAACCTCCTCAGTCACTGGTGACCTTGACGGTAGTCTCAGTATTTAGAGTGTGTATCTAAAGTGCAAGGCTGACACGGAGTGGGAATGGGAGGGTAGAATAAGTTTCCAGGAATAAAAATGAAAGGGTGCCCAGATAAATAGCTGCCATTACTAGTAAAGAGACTCTGAGTTCAAGGTCAACTTTGTAACTCATTAATGATTTGTACAGGGCTGTTCTACTGGGCACTGTGCAGATGCCAAGCTGGTCAGAGCCTCAAAGGGCTGGCAGCTGGCCTATGTTCGAATGTAGAGTTGTTGTCTTATGAAAAGGAATAATGTAATCTCCTTGTGTCATCAGTCCTAAGTGCTTAAGCTGTGTTCTTGACTCTTCCATTGCCCCAAAGTTTTTATGGTGAATGGTGCTAAAAACAAATGCATGTAAAGTTCTCAATTTGACAGTAGCAAAGGAGGCGGAAAAGCACCGATACAGCTGTGAGATGTGCACAGGTTTGGAAGCATTTATATCAATTCTGGATTTGGAAAGAGAAGTGTGAGTCAAGCACTCCTGAGGGCATCTGCCTGCTGCCTCTGCGGGGGAAGAACTGAGGCTCCAGGTATCATGGCTGCACAGGAGCCTTCAGTTTTGAGCTGACCTTGTTGCCACAGCTTGGTTAGATGTGACTTCTCTGCCTTTTTTCTTTCCCTGATGAAGTAAGTAAAATAACTGAACTGCAACAAACCCCCCAAAAACCCCAAAACAACTTTGTGATCTTAGGAAATCATTTGTAGCATCAAAAGGTGCCAGACATCTTTGGGAAAAATGTTAATTTACTGTAAATTATAGACTCGCAGAACGTCCTGAGTTGGAAGGGACCCACAAGGATCATCGAGTGCAGCTCCTGTCCCTGCAGATGACAACCCCACAGTTCACACCATGTGTCTGAGGGCCTTGTCCAGTCTCTTCTTGAACACTGTCAGGCTTGGGGCCGTGACACCTCCCTGGGGAGCCTGTTCCAGTGTCCACCACCCTCTGGGTGAAGAACCTTTTCCTGATGTCCAACCTAAACCTCCCCTGGCACATCTTCCTGCCGTTCCCTCAGGAAATATTGGTATATTTCTTTGTGAACTTGTGCTGGGTTTTATCCCTGCTTCCTTTCCCTGCAGGCTTGGAAGCCTGTGTCTTCTCTTTTTCTCTTTTTTTTTTTTTTCATCTTCACTTGCCGTTTCCACAATCTTACTTTTGACTCTCACTTTCAAGTCACTTTCTTGCTTTCAAGTTCATGCCCACTTTTAGCAAAGTACATAAGCCACAGCTGATGAGGTGCTGGGGGGCTGCCTGGTGAGCACGTAGTGCCCCTGGGGCTTGGGGCAGCACGCCAGAAGAGGATGGGGAGTGCCTGTGTTTGGCTCTTTCTCTGATAAGGCTTTTTAAAAATTGTCAGGGTTTGTTGGCTTCTGGAGGTTATTTTAATCATTAACTGACTCCTTTATTTTGCTGCACACTCAAAGGAGGATGTTTTTGTGTGCAGGTGGTGTGAAGTAAAGTAAGGCTTTGACTCGGTACTTTCCCTAGCTCCTGTGTGTCTGCTGGAGCTCATACAAGGGATTATTTCCCTCATCATTGCTAAAGACAGTTTTCCTGATGGGATCATTGAGAGCCAGAGCTCTGTTAGATGGCTCCAAGCACTCCGCTTTCCAGAGCCAGCTTTCCAAGTGGGTAAAGCCACATCCTTCTGCCCTGGGCAGCTCTACCTGTTCGGTCTCTCAGACTGCTCACATTCAGGATCCAGAGTAAAATGTGCTCTGAGGGTTGCTATGTGAGATGCAAATAGTGACTTCTGGGCCTCTCCTGCTTCTCTGTGTCTTGCTCTCAAGAGCAGGATAGTTGTCATGTGTACTCCCTCCTGGTGTTTTTGTTCCTCCCTCCTTTTCATGTACGTTCTTTATTTGAGAGAGATTGCTACAGATAGATGGCACATGCAGTGCCATCTTGCTGCTCTCCCACAAAACAGGTGGAGGAAAGGAGAGGCTGAAGGACAGGGGAGAGCAGTGCCTGGCACCTCTCTGTGCTGCCAGTGGAGAGTTCAGTGGCATCACATCTCTAAGGAAAGCTTCATAAGCAAGCCAGCTGTGGCTGAAGGATGTCTGTCACATCAGTAACATCCTTAGCACCTCAGGAAAGGGGTACCAAGTTGTGTGAGCCACCAGAGTTTAGACAGCAGCTGCTTCAGTCTTGGTTCTTTCTCCTGTCCTGTCTCTGTATTCCTCCTGAGAGCTAGCTGCAGGTGGAGAGCATCTCGTGCTGCTGCAGTTACTACATGACACACCAGTAATTTCCATCTGCCTGAGATCTTCAGGGACATTTCAGCTGCTGTGCTGTTTTGGGCCCTGCTTGTTGTATATGTGGGTTTCAGCTGTTCTGTCCTTAGTACTGTTTTCTCTGATGTGTTGAGAAAAATGATGTTGCTCCAAGATCGGCACACCAGCAGTGGGCCCAGCAGCCCAGCTCTAGGACCTGGCCTTCCTCCTGCTTGGCTCTCCATAAGCAGGAGCTGAGCTGCAGCCCCAAGAGAAGTGGCTGGTGGGTGCCTGCCTGCCCCTTCTGACCCTGCTCTACCGGGCAGTAACGGGAGAAGGAGTTCTGGGTTGCTTCTACCGAAGGGACCAAGAGTCTCCTTCCCTTTCCCTTCAAAAAGAAAAAAAAAAAAAAGAGGCTTTACCCTTTTTGGGGACGTGTGCTTGAGTATGTGTATTTTGGGCCTTGTTCTGTGCAAGCTGATGCTTGCGTGACTGCTAATGGGAGTGAGGACAGAAGGGTTTGGCCTCCTCCCTGCATGGTTCATCCGTGCACTCAGAACAAGTGACTTACTACATTGAGATGTTCTCCAGTCTAAAGGCAGTGTCTTTCTCAGTCACAAGCTGCCCAGAGGAACACCATGCATGTGTGAGGACAGAGGAAAAAGGTTGGCAATTTTGACAACAGGAGTTAATTTCCCCTTCAGCACAACTGTCCAAGAAGAGCATGGTATCACAGATAAGAGCTCCTGCTGAGCTTCTCCTGTTAGGACTATCTCCGGCCTCCCTGGATTTGACTAGCTTTATTAACCTCATCATAGATTTAACAACTGGCTGCTTTTTCAAAATGCTGTATGCAGCCATGGTGTTTTAGGGTTATGGTATCAGGAGAGTTTGTTCTATCTGTATATCGGGAGACAGTAAATTTCAGTTTGAATAGAGGAGGTTATTGTGGACTTGAAGATGTGAAAGCTGTGTCTGTTCCCTGCAGAGCAGTGCACACTCTGGTTGTGCAATTGCCTGTGAACATATGTGTTTCAGGCAAGAGTTACTTGGTATGAGAAAAGAGGTTTGGCGCTGGTGTGAGTCCCTGCTTCCTCCCTAAGAAGTGCCAGCATGCTCAGTCTGTGCCAGTGGGCTGTCAGGGCTTTTGACAATTCCCCCTTGCTGTGGGTCACCCCTGCTGCTCTTCTGAGGCCATGGCTCTGCTGCAGCCTACCGTGTGGGCCTTGGAGACCTTCACGTAGTGTTTTATGCTGAGCTAGCTGGTACAGTGAGTTCAAGCACCAACATCTGTCCAGCTTGCACAGCAGCACAGACATCCATGGGGCTGTGACTTGCTGCTGCTGCCCCTCAGGCCAGCAGTGTCAGGGTTGTCACAAGACACGTGTACAACTGCAGTCTGTGCCCCTGGGCTGCAGTGAAGGCACCGAGTGGAGTCCCAGTTTGATTTCTCTGGGGAAGGGCAGATCTCCTGTTGAATGTGGGCTAACACAATGAAGTGAGCTTGCTGAGACAAGGATGTTTCTCATACATATGCTTTTTTTCCTTGCGCTCAGGAAAGAAAGCGGTGATGGATTCTAGCCCATTCCTGTCGGAAGCCAATGCAGAAAGAATCGTGAGAACTTTGTGCAAGGTCCGGGGAGCAGCACTGAAGCTGGGACAGATGTTGAGCATTCAAGGTAAGCGGTAGCAAATGGTGCTGCCAGGTGTGGCAGCTGATGTCTTGTGATCTACTCTCAGTTGTTTAGAGACTAGACAAGTGGCTTTCTCATGTGGTGGAGATAAATTTGATTGAATTTAGTCTAGTCTCACTATAAAACAACTGGGTGTGTCCACTATACACTATCACTTTCCCAATACCTCTATTGTGTCAGGCACACAACAGGAATTGGTTGAAAATAAGGTGATGCTCTCTGTGAATTTTAATGTCTGTGTTAAAAGCAATTGGTGAGAAGCAGGGGTATATCACACTGGGTACACAGGTGTCCTGCTAGAAAGGAGGAGGACGATGACAAAAACGTGATCCTGTTCTTTGTTCACCTAAAGTGGTCAAGGTTTTATCCACAGTCCTCTCCCATTACAGCATGTTTATATGGTTTATATGGTTTATATTTTTTTTTGGCACTGAAGCTTTGCTGGAAAGGCTGATAAGATTATCAGCTATAAAGCACTTGTTTTCATCTTGACTCCATTGGGCTCTGAAGTCGGTGATCACAGGTGAAGGCATGAGTGACATTAGTGTCTGCACTGAACTGTTGGGTTACTACTGGACTATAGCAGGTGTGCTGAGTTCAAACCTTATCTGGACCTGTCTACTGTGCCTTCCTGCACAACTTGATAGGGAAAGAAAGAACCAGCCGAAAATAGCTGTTACACTTGTCTGGAAATAGCTTTCAAGATGTCACTGAAACTGAGTCAGTGTCTAAGTGTTTGAAGTACTTTGCTTGCTTGGCGTGTGCTTCCACTTGAATTTTTGTAGGTGTTGACTGATGAAGCTGGATCTAGTATTGTATTAAATAACTCGGGCTAGCCAATAAAGCAAGACCAGCTCCCTGTTCCAGAGAGTCCTGATTGTGGTGTGTCATCGTTCTTCATTTGCTAATCACTTGGTTTAGGTGTGTGCCAGGCTGATGGCAACACCAACCAAGCGAGGTGGGATGCAGCAGCTGCTGTGTCAAAGGCTGCCACCCCCATATGCTGTTCTCTCACCCTCTAGAAGCTGCCAGGTGCCAGTGACTGATGGTTCATGGTGAAGATCCAGGAGGAGCTCTTGTGCTCCTTGCTTTCTGTGGCCAGTGCCTCTGGTTATGTGGGGTCTGGAAATCAGCTCTGAAGTGTAACCACTATAAGTGGGAATTAATTTAAAATTCTTAAGACACTGTTGCGTTGCACCTGATGTGTGCCCAGAGGCTGGTCACAGCTGCCCTGGGCTTGGATGTGAGTGAAGAGGGAATAGCTGTGAAAGGCCAGCTCTGAGGAGCAGAAATGCTCTGGATTTTTGTCACTTGCCTGCTGTCTCCTAATGTTACCAAGCTCTGGCAGGAGTGTCAAACACTTGCCGATTGACTTCACTTGGGTGTCAAGATCATTTAGACCTTTAGCAACTCAGAGGTGCTGCCCAGCCCTCATTTGACTCTTACGACGAGCGTGTGGAGTGCTGCAATGCTTGGCAGGAACACAGGCCCCTGGTGACCTTGCTGAGGGACAGCGATGGTCAGGTGAGTTGGAAACTTCCAACAGTGCGCAGTATCCGGTTCTTGAGCTGCCTGTTTGGGCAGGAGGGTTTCAGAGTTACTGCCGCTTCGTGGGCTTCCCTGTGACCTGGTGAGTTTGAATTGGCTCCTTCCATTAATGAGGATGTGTGCTCATTGAGCACAGGGGCTCTGTGTTGCCTTGTCCAGGTGCAGATGAGCACCTGTGAGCTAAACCACCGAGAAGTTACAAAGCAGTGTCCTTACAAACCCTGATGTCTGCTTCTGGGAGTCAGTGGATTTGTTAGGGGGACACATCCCTGAAGGCTGTACACAGAAAAGATGCCAAGGGCCCAGTATCATCCTGTATTCCACTCTATGTGCTCTGGCAGATGTTGGAAAAACAGTTGCATTTACGAGTGGAGAGCGCCCTGCCTTGACTCTTGCTTTGTGTTTTGTTCCAGTAAGGCCTCATCAGTTTACCACAAACACGTAAGACCTTGTTCATCAGCATGTTGCCAGCCTCGTTCTGTCAGAGTTTTCTCTGTAGCATGACTGATTTTTTTTTTTTTTTTTTTAAATGTTGCTGCTGAGTTTCTGTACAGTCAATCTGGACATGCAGGTCTCTTGGCTATTTAGCATTGCGCTAATGAACAAAGCAGTGGTGGTCAGGCAGCCCCAGTTAAGAATCAGTTAAGAATGCCCTCTCTGACTAAAGGTTGAAATGCCTTGGGAGTTTTTGGGATGTCAGCAATAAGCGAAAGAACAGAAGTTGATCCTAAATGGCTGTGGTTGATCTCGATACCTTGACACAAAAGGCTTCTTGGGAGCAGGAGTCACTTTTAGCGAGATCCATTCTTTCTGCACAGTCCTCCCAGGAGGTGCAGGTGATCATCTTACAGCATGGGGGCTAAAATTTTCACATACCCCTGAGAATAGTTTTTATAACATTCAGAGTCTTGGCAGTGATACATCATTGACCATAGAATCATAGAACAGTCTGGGTTGGAAGGGACCTTCAAAGCTCATCCAGTCCAACCCCCTGCAATGAGCAGGGACATCTTCAACCAGATCAGGTTGCTCAGAGCCCCGTCCAGCCTGGCCTGGAACGTCTCCAAGGATGGAGCATCTACCACCTCTCTGGGCAACCTGGGCCAGTGCTTCCCCACCCTCATTGTAAAACATTTCTTCTTCATGTCTAGCCTGAATTTTCTTTCAGTTTAAAACCATCAGCCCTTGTCCTATCACAACAGGCCCTGCTAAAAAGTCTGTCCCCATCTTTCTTACAGGCCCCTTTTAAGTAGTGAAAGGCCACAACAAGGTCTCCCTGAGCCTTCTCCAGGCTGAACAACCCCAACTCTCTCAGCCTGTCCTCACAAGAGAGATAATAGATGCCTCTCCTGTTCTAACAGATACCTACCCTATCCCAACTGATGACAGAGCAGAAGTTTCTTTCAGTGTTTGAAATGCGCACAGAAATGCAATATCTGGCAGTTTTGCAGGGTTATAACATCACAATGGGAGTTACTTGCTGTTCCTGCAAAGCTTGTTAATCTTTGACTTGCAGTGATGGAACGGGAGCTCCTCTAAAAACCTCCTGTTGATTCCACAAGTGGGGTTTTGTTAGTACTTTTAAATACTGCTCATGGCTTCACTGGGTATTTCTAAACAACGCTGAGTGTTAATGTCACGTCTCTGCATAATCTGTCATTTTCTCTCCATTCCTTTCTGCCTCTCTTGCCAGGACAGTGCTCTTAAGGTAGCTGTTTATTTCTTGTTTCCTGGGATAGGCTTGGTTGTACGTGTTTCTGTAAATGCAGAGGAATGATGGATTTTTACTTGAATGTCGCAAGCACGTGTGCAGGTTGAGTTCTCAGTATGAAGGCTGGTAACCTGTACTTTTTTCCAGTGTTGGGAGAGCAGCAGATAAAGGCTTATAGATGAATTAGATTGATGAAATGAAAAGTTTTCCAGAAGTGGCGGCTTTTCTCTGGGCTGTTGTAGAAGCTCAAAGGACAGGACTAATCTCTCAAGATGCCCCTGCCCCTCCTTTTTATGAGTGTAAATATTTGCTTGCTACATACTTCTGACTCTTAAAATAAGTTACTTTTGGCTCAGCTTTTTCTTCTGCCCACTTGCAGTTGTTTTGCATTTAGGGAGTTATTTACGGTAGCAGTTGCTGAATCCCGATTTCTCGGAGTTCAAGACTTGTGTAAGTGGTGTTTTACCATTGCACAGCTTTCTAGAGAAGCTGCTGCCCCTTAAAATGAACTGGATTAAACCACGCCGTGAACCTGGGGGTGCTGGGCTGACTCCCCGGAGGGTTCTTTGCGTGACCGGTGTGCCCGTGACCCAGTGGCCTCTCCTAGACCTGAATGCTGTACCGCTGTCAGCGAGGAGATGGGCTGCTGGGTGACAGAGGCTTGTGCAGAACACTCTGCGCTTGGCTTTGTGCAACCTGCCGTCTCACCAAAGGCCTCTGTGCTGCGCAGAGCTGCCCGCTGCCCTCGGCAGTGCTGCTGCACAAAGCCAGGGAGCACTGTGACAAGTGATGCTCGATTCTAAAGTGTAAAAAGGTTTCTCGGCATGCTTTGTAGTGTATTCATACTTTGTCTTTCCCTTTGTAATTGGGAGGGGCTGCACAGACACTTTCCTGCAGCAGGAGGGTAGCGTAGATGATGTTTGGGTAATAGGCAGTTGTTTTGCAAGAGTGAAAAGGAAGGAGGAGCTTTATCCCTTTATTTCACTACTTGTGCACAAGACTTCTGTTTGGCTCATTTCTAAAGGTGTGATGCCTCGGGAGGGGCACCTCAGGTGCTACTTCTGGGTATGGAGAGATTCTAAACTAGAATTATTTCCAAAACTTTGGCTGGGATGTTCCTGGGGGCAGGACAGCCTGGCTTGTCTGGATGCAGGTACATGTTTCTGTGTGTGCTGGAGAACGCAATGCCTGTGCTGACTGTCGTGTGCTTTTCCCTTGGCAGATGATGCCTTCATCAACCCCCATCTCCAGAGGATTTTTGAGCGTGTACGTCAGAGTGCTGACTTCATGCCGATAAAGCAGATGATGGTGAGGAAATATTCCTTCCTGTGTATGAGGGAAGTAGGGACAATAATGTAATAAATGTCACCTGTGACATACCTAAGTAAGGGAGGTGGATGGGGATTTTTAAGAGTATTCTTTCAATAATGTTGCACATTTTTTGATTTTGGATAACAAGTAATTATTTCTCTTGATCATACGCTGCCTTTCCTTTCCGAAACATGGAAGCTTAGCTCCAGAGAGAGGGAAAGTTGTGGGAGTTTTTTATGTCCGAAGACTATGCTGATGGAACAGGATGTTGCATACAAATATGATCACAGGGTCTGGTTTAATGTAGCCTCTGCTTCTGTTTCCTCTCTTTTGTCTTTCTCATGGATGCTAAGCCAGTGTCTAGAATATCAGCAACTTTGTCCTTAATTTTTTGGCTAAATCTAACCCACCACCAAGAGGAGCCAGAATGAAGCAAACTAAGTTTGCTTTACCCAGTGCACACGTTCTCTCTTTCTCTCTCCTTCCCTCTGTAAATTAAGATGTGAAGGGCGATGCAAGAGGAACTGCCAGCACTACTTATATTCTGCAAGACACTGAGCAGAGCCAGAACTTAAATATGGCAGTCTGGCAATGTAGCAAAAAAGCTGTTAAAGCAAGCTGTGATGTTTAATTGTCAATATTGCCTTAAAGAGAGTCACTCTTGCATGCCTGGATTGCTTCTGTTCAGCTTGGCAGCATGATGGAGGAGGAGAAATATCTAACTCCTTGCTCATTTTCTGGGAGATAACAAGTGGCACCAAAAAGGGGACTTTTGTATTGGTAGCAGTGCAGTGGCACTGCAGTGCAGGCAGCAGTGTTTGTGCTCAAGATCTCTGTCCTTTAGGCAGGAGCAGGAGCCTCACACAGATCTGATCAGCATCTGTTGGGTGCTGGGGGAACACTGTTGGCTGGACCACTCCTCACAATGGTCCGCAGTGATGGGGAAGGGAGGGCAATCTAGAAAGCAGAGTCTAGGTACTCAGCACTACCATAGGCTGTGTGAGTCACCTCAGAGGAGTGCAATTTCCACTAGCAAAAATCTTAAATCTTTGTTTCACATACCCTGATGCTTTCTTTTTATTTGTAGAAAACTCTGAACAATGATCTTGGCCCCAACTGGAGGGATAAACTGGAGTCCTTTGAAGAACGCCCCTTTGCTGCTGCTTCCATCGGTCAGGTGCACCTGGCACGCTTGAAAAATGGGAAAGAAGTTGCCATGAAAATCCAGGTGGGCTTTACAGACCAGCCTTGTCTCTTGTCTGTGCCCCATAGAAGGGCAGGGAAGCTGCATAAATATGTTTACTACTGGACATATAAGAAACATTTTAATGCAAGTGACAACTTGGGTGCAGCAATATCTTACCTAGTGCAGGCAGAAGGAAGGGACAGAAGAGGTTTTGCAGCTTGAGGCAGTTTCGGACTCCAGATGAGCAGGAGACATCTCACAGGTGTATCAGTGAAATGTGGGGCTAATGGTGGTGAGGGGCTGCTGCTACTTCTGGAGCTGTGTGTGAGGGTTCTACCTGCTCCACAGGTCAGTCCCCTCTCTGGGACCTGCACATGCCACATGTCCCTTTCTGGCCACAGCCCAAAGGTCAAAGAAGTTTCAAGTGACAAGCAGGCACTGACTACTGAGCAGTGGCAGTCTGATGCTGCAGTAGCGTATTCACCAGCTCACACTAAAGCTGTCAGCAGCTTCAAGAAGGTATTTTTTTACAGAGCTGAGTTCTGGAGCTGAAGCCCTTGTATACATGGTTTATAATCCAAAGGAGTGAGATCCCTTGCTGACTGAGCAGGGTCCCAGGCAAAGCTGGTTGTCTGGTTGGTGTTTTTGGTAACATGGGGAGATTTTAGAAACAGTATGGATGGGCACTCGTGTCTTCTCAAACCATTCGTCTCCAAACTACTCTCTGAAGTTAGGCCAAGGTAAAAGCAATGGAAAGCTAACCCTGTGGCACCAGAAAATGTTCTGCTCCACAGCAGGGTAGGCTGGTTCCCTTTTTGCCAGACAAGGTGAGAAAGAACAGAAGGAGATGCTTTTGCCAGGACTGGGCTGAGGCCTCACCACTTGCCCTCCGGCTGTGGATGGAACACTCTGTGGCTGTCGGTGGCATGTCCTTTCAGCTGTGGTGGGTGCATGACCGACTGCCATATCTGTAGTGAGATTTTTGTGTTTGAGAACCTTTCATGTGTTGGAAGAGCCCTTGTCAGAGGACCTGGCAGGCCATTTTGCTTGCAAGGAGATGCATCTTAGCCTGTCTCTCTGTCCCCCATTTTAGATGCTGGGCTTTAAATCAGCTTTTAGAAGGGTGTGTGGCTCAGGTATGCCCTGCTTCATTGCCAAGCTGTAGGTGGCTGTGTTGTGAGGGTCAGTGGATGTTGAGCTGGAAGATATTTTTATCTTACTCTGTATAACTTGGTCATCTGGTCTCACCACGGCCCTCTCCCATTCTGTCCTGCAGTACCCTGGAGTTGCCCAGAGCATCAACAGTGATGTTAACAACCTGATGACCGTCCTGAACATGAGCAATATTCTCCCTGAAGGTAAAAAGACAGAGACCCTTGGTAGGCTCTGTGTTCCCTCTGGCTCACGTTGGGTTCTGCCAACCCTTTTCAAGCAGCGCACTGCAAACCTGTTCTCTATAGACCAGAGAGGGAGGAAACAGCTTCAAGGAAACAGTGAAAAGGACCTAAGAATTGCTGAGTCTGCCCAGGAGCAGATCTGCAGAAAGCAGGAGTAGTAGTGGATGTAGGCAGTAGGTACAAGGCCAATTTGGGGAGCCCTGCCCTGCTCCCCTCTCCTGCTGCAGAGCCACCACTGCCTTTGCTGGGCATGTGCCTGTCCCAGTGGGGTGGGAAGTGCAGCTGTGCTGGTTTTTCCTGGCCATGATAATGTGCACTCGTCTCTGTGCGCTCTTTATAGTGAAGGGCCCACAGGGACTCTTGGCTAAGTATAGTGCCTGGGTATACTTATTTTTGATGGCTTCCTAGGCATGAGGCATGGATGCTGTTCAGGTCAGGTAGTTTTGCTTTGTCCCTGTTATTTTCTGTTCTTCACAAAGTTGTGGAGAGGTAGAGAACTGTTAGGCATGGAGCTTGCTCAGTGTCCCAGCACACAGGTAAGTCCCCTTTCCCCACAGGGAATGCAAGGCTTGCTACTCCTTTTTCCAAATATCTGCCTGCAGCAGCAGCTGTACATCCTAGTGGGACTGTACAAATACTACTTTAACATCAGGCTGGCTGCTGACAAAGGCTGTGACTGTTCTCTGGTGGCTGGGCAGGGCCCTCCAGAGGCTGCTGCAGTCCCAGCTTTCTCTGGCCCAAGAAGTAGTTTGGTTTTCCAGCTCCAAATTGAGAAGACGGGACTTGGCAACTCATGCCCCGGCTATGTGCTGCTGCAGCTCCCTGCCTTAGTCACACTGACAGTTTTTGCCTAGTGGTGCCTTGTTCCTAGTTGCAGGCAGACATGGCTTGGAGCGGTTTTTGCTGCTTTTGCCCAGGCTAGTGTTTGAGTGCTTCTACTCCTTGGTGTGTGTTTCTGCTCAGGAACGGACAGCTTGGGCTGTGGAGTGGGAGCTGGGGGAGGATGGAGCCCTGCTGTGCAACAGCAGTGTGGATGTGCCTTGCTTTAGGAGCAGCTGTGTAGCCTTGGCCCAGGGTTGCCTGCAGAACCTGCATCTAGTTAGAAATGCACCTTGGCTCTCTGGGGCCTCTTGTACTTTTCAGCTCAGAGCTGGCTGGGCAGCCGGTTGCTCCTCAGCTGCAGCTCTGGAAAGCTTAGCCTGAGGGGCTCCTTTTTTGCTAAGCCTACTCTCTTCTCCTCTGTTTGTCTTTTAGGTTTGTTCCCTGAGCATTTGATTGAAGTCCTGAGCAGAGAGCTGGCCCTGGAGTGTGACTATGAGAGAGAAGCTGCCTGCGCAAAGAAATTCCAGTATGTTCATGCCATTGCCTTCAACCCTTCCTGTCTCTGTGTGTGAAACACAGGAGAGGTTGCTTAACCTCAGGGACAGTGGGGAGATGAATGCCATGCCCTGGGATGTAGCACAGGAGAAGGATCGGTGTTTGTGGCCTGAGCTGTCCCCTAGAATTACCACTTTGTCTCAGCCAGGCGTGTGTTCAGTTAGCTGAAACATGCTAGCATATCCTCCCTCCTTCAGTGAGAGCCTGTGTTTTAGCACATGTGAAGATCCTGCAGTAACTCTTGAGGCCGGGTTGCAGTGCTCTTCTGTGTACTCTTGGGTCAGCCTGTGGTAAGCTTCTCTCATCCTCTGGTTTAGGGGGTTTTTCAGTTCAGCTCTCTTACAGCAACTGACCCCACCAGTGCTGCCTGCTCCCTTGGCTTGCTGTAGCAGTGGGGTCCAGGTAGTTTTTAGGTGAAGGCTGGGTGAGGGACCGCTACCAGAGGCTGGATACCACTCCTGTCCCTCTGCAGAACTGCCCCTGTGGCGTTGCTCCCCTTGGCAAAGGCCTGTTTCTCCCGTGTGTGTAGTCTGGCCCTGAAGTGGGGTGAGCAAAAGAGCCCCATGCCCCTTGAGGTGCCAGCCTGGAGCCCTGCTGTAACGTCACTGCTCTGGCACATGTGCCCTCGGGAGCCGGCAGCAGCTCTAGGTCACTGGCGTGGTTTCTGGTGACTGGATCCCTGCTGTGACTGCTGAGAACGTCACAGCAGCCTCAGCCCCAGCGAAGGGACAGGCTGCGGGAGGGGCTGGGTCCTGCGCAAGGTGCTGGGGAGAGACCTGGCTGCTTTCAGTGTTCCTAACCTTTTCCTCTCTGTTCTGTATCCCCCAGGGAGCTGCTGAAAGACCACCCTTTCTTTTACATCCCGAGAGTAGTGGATGAGCTGTGCAGCAAGCACGTCCTGACCACGGAGCTGGTGTCTGGCTTCCCCTTGGATCAAGGTGTAGGGCTGAGCCAGGAGATTCGAAATGAGGTACTGTGGGGTGCTCCATCTTCTCCCCTGACCCAGAGCACCCTGCTCAGCCTGCCTGGGGACTGCTGGGCCAGGGAGCACTTTGTGAAATGGCATACCCAAGCCGTGCACAGCAGGGCTGGAGTTAGAGACTGTCTGGAGCCTGTCGGGAGATTTCTGCGTAGGGAATTTGGCAGTGACATTGGAGTCTCCTCAGGCTGGTCTAGGATGTGCAGGTGCTGGCATTCAGCAGGGAGGGGTTGGAGGGGTGAATGGCAAGGGCGGCTGAAGGGCAGGTAGCCTTGCTGCGTATCTCCTAGATGCCTGTTTCTCTCTCGGATGACCTTGAGATTGGGAGGGATTGTCAGCTAGGGAAAAGGGGTCTTGTTTTGCAGCTGCTCCTTTGGGCAGGAGTGCAGAATCATCTCCTGCCCTTGTGCAAGGATGTGGGCTTTGTCTCCTCCTGTGGGACTGACCTGTGCTGCACAGGGCTGCTGGAAAAGTACCTCTTGGTGAAAAGGAGGGGGGATGTGGTGATGGGTGGGTGTTGGTGCTGAATATAGCAAGGGATTGGAGTGCTGCGGTGGGACAAGCAGCTGTTCTAGCAGCAGAAATAACTGTCCTGGTATTTGGATTTTTTGATTTTGTTTTTGTCTTGGTGTGAGCTGTCAGCTGGTCACTGGGGAAGAGGGCAGAGTTATGTTCCTCTAGGTAAACAGATCTCAGCCTCACACTGGACTCAAAGCTATGGCAGAGCTGGCTGCCTGTGACCCCTGAGCTGTCTGTTCTCAGGATTTGTCCCCTCTGATGAGCTGCTGTATCATCAGGGCTGCTTTTAGAAGGCTGTGAGGTGGGGTGTTGCTGCAGGAGCAGCCTGAGTGACTGGCCTGGCTGACCCACAGCCTTCTGCCCCAAATGACAGCGTCCTGTACTAGGGTCTGGGGGTCTGGCTTGCATTTGGTGCTCTCTTCCCTCCCTCAGCTTGGCAGAAACTAAAAAGGGGCAGAATGAGGCTTGTGTTTCTTCTGCTGAACAGGCTCCAGCTTAAATATCCTCAGAAAAAAGCTGTGCTGTAGTACATAATTCAGCAGCAGGTTCTTCAGGGACTGTTACTCTTGCTTCCCCCGTGCCTGTCGGCCCCCAGGTGTTGCTCTGCTGCTCCTCCCTCACGCTGGGTCAGTGCTGAGTCCAGCAGAAGACTTGGTTGAGGAGTGCACAGTGGGTGTTTCTATCTAGTGAAGCCCCCTTTCAGGAGTGGTTTGGACATAGTTCTGTAGGTTGCTGGGCAGCTTTACAGGAAGAGACTTTCCTCTTCAGCTGCTTTAGTCTTTCAACTTAAAATGCCTTGGAACTGCATCTCATTTCTCCTGAGCTGCCTTGGCTTCATTCTGGCCAGGGTCCTGCAGGACTTTCCACCAGGGCAAGCTCTAATTCTCTACTGGCCTCCCCCAGCTCTGCTTTTGGATACTGCTCGGCACTGGGAGGATGTTCCTTTGCTATCAAAGCAACAATCAAGTGTGTAGTCAAAGCTGGGAAGTAATAGGCAGGACCAGGACACAGATAACACATGCGGTGGGATGACCCCTGGAACCTGCTGTTCTCAGCTGCCACATAGAGGGCAGCATCCTCTCTGGAGGCACATCCAGGGGCTGATATATGAACTGCAGCTCAGGCTGATGTCCAGCTTGCATGGCATCTGTGCTGTCTGCTAAGGATGTCCCATGGCAGGTGTGGCCTCTCACCTCTGCAGGAGTTTTGCAGGATGGAGCAGATAGTTCCTGCCAGTGTGGTGATGTGTTGTTCCCTGTTTGCTCATGCCTGCTGTAAATGATGTATGTGAGTAGGGCTTGTTGCCCTCCTGACTTGCTGCTTTCTCTCTTGCTTTTCAAGATCTGTCACAACATCCTGGTCCTGTGTCTGCGGGAGCTGTTTGAGTTCAGGTACATGCAGACTGACCCAAACTGGTCAAACTTCTTCTATGACCCACAGTTGCACAAGGTAAGCCCAAGAGCTGCTATTCTGCTTGTACAAGAGCTGGTTTTCACCAGCTTTTGATTATTCCCCAGCTCCCAGAATTTAACGAGCCCTTAATGAGATTCTCTCAGATTTGTCCTTGAGCCTTGGGGAGATAGGACAGTGAAGCCTGTCCCTTTGCCACTTGTCTTCACTTGGTCTGGGTAGAGAGCAGGGCTTCTGTAAGTCTGGCTGGCTGCCTGTGTTTGGCCTTAGATCCAGGCACAGCTACTGCTGCAGCCTCAGGGTCTGTTTTGCAGCTGGTCAGTGGGAAGTTGCAGCTGGCAGTGCTCTACCAGGGCACACCTGAGCCAAGGACTCCTGCTGAATGCTCTTGTCTTGTGCTGTGCTGTAGATAAGGGTGCCTGGGGAAGCAATTGCAGATGTCCTGTTTGTTGGTTTGGCTGCTTGCTTGTGCCCTGCAGGTCAGATGCAATTGCTTGTTCATCCCTGAGGTCTATGTTGGAAAGTGCTGGGAAAAGGTTTGGAACTGCTCTGTCCCCATGTGGAAAGCCTGAACAGGGTTATCAGCTGAGCAGCAGGTGTCACAACATAAGCGCTGGCCATGGCTCCTCTGCCGTGAACTTGTGCAAATGTTTGTGCTGCTGTCAGGAAATAAAGGAGCTGGGGGGAGTGGAGCTGCAGTGGAAAGGCTCTCCAGCAGCTGAGAGGAATGGAGACATCAGGAGTCATCTTAAGGTCAGGCTCTACTTGAGTGGTTGATGCTGATGTACCAATGGGTTTGTTCATTTCCAGGTGGCCCTGCTGGACTTTGGAGCAACACGAGGGTTTGATGAGAAGTTCACGGATGTCTACATCGAGGTGAGGATTTGCATTGTGCCCTAGAGTGCTGCACTGGGGGTCTTAGAGTGTTTGCAAAATTCTGCTTATCTCATAGCTGTATCACTTTGTGCTTGAACCCACCCTGCATGTGCAGGACAAGAGGCAAGAAAGATCTCTGTTCCTGTTTTATCCTTACCACAGCTTTCTGCATGTCTGCTGCAAGCTGCTGGCCATCTGAGTTTGGATGTTTAAATTGCATGACAAATGTGGAGAGCTGTCCTGTTGCTTACTGGGAGACTTGGGCAGCAGAGCATATTAGAGCACTTGGAATTCAGTGGTTTTTGTTTGTTTTTTCTCAGTGAGGGTACACAGGAATTGCTTGTCCTGTTCACTGTCTCTTCCTGTGATTTCTAGCTTGCTTTACAGACTTAAGAATTTATGTGAAGTCATATGCGCTGCCTTTGCGATCACCATGTTGTGCACTTGATAAATCGAGGTGCAGGGGCCAGGAGCCATCACGTCAGGCTTCTCACAGTTGGCTCTACTGTTTTGCTGGGGGAGGGGCTGATTGATCATTGTAACTTTTTTGATGTCCCTTACATTGTCTGGGCTATATGTAGCCATACTGGGAATTGCTTTGGAGAGCCAGTAGCTGTATCTTTTTGCCAGTAGCTCTTAAACTGGCCAATGTGCAGAGCCATGAAGCTGAGGGCAGAGGGAATGAAGCGAGCAGGCAGCATGTGCACCCTGTAGCCCACGTAGCAGTCCTGTGCTCAACACCTTTTCCAGTCATCCCCTCGCTCTCCTGAAAGTGTTCTTCCCGTTCAGGTAATCAAGGCAGCTGCTGACATGGACAGAGAGAGAGTACTGAAGAAGTCCATTGAAATGAAGTTCCTCACTGGCTATGAAGTGAAGGTATGGAGCAGAGGGTCTGCTTTTGCAGTGACTAGTGATAAGTTTATTGTGGGTCTGTGGACTTGCCCAGATTTCTTGATGTGGTAAAAGCCAATGTTGGTCTCAAAGCCCTGTTGATAAAGGATGAGGGCAACAAAGGTTTGGCTTTTGTTCTGTTCTCTCCCTTTTGGGAGCAGGAGCAGTACTGATGATACAGCTACCCCAAAACCACTGTCCCTCCTTTTTCCCCAGCAAGACCCAGCAGGTGGTCATGACTGCTGAAATTTTGTGACTGGGTGGATGGCCTTCTGGAAGGCTGAGTTTCTTGAAACTGTACTGGCCACATGTTCATCAGTCCGTTGGGGGCTGGAGGTTACCTTTGCTGTGGGTGTGGTTGGGTATTTCTCCTGAGCTGTTGCTGTTAGCCTTAGTGTTTCTCCCTTTCCTCCCCGGTGGTTAAAATGGCCAGTGATGTTATTTACGCCTCTTTCCTTTTGGGCAGGAAATGGAAGATGCCCACTTAAATGCTGTCCTCATCCTGGGAGAGGCTTTTGCGTCTGAGGAACCTTTTGATTTCGGCAGCCAAAGCACCACTGAAAAGATCCATGGTTTAATCCCAGTCATGCTGAAGCATCGGCTTGTCCCTCCACCAGAGGAGACCTACTCTCTTCATCGGAAGATGGGGGGTTCCTTCCTTATCTGCACCAAACTGAAGGCCAAAATTCCCTGCAAAAACATGTTCCAAGAGGCATATAGCAAATATTGGAGCAGTAGGGGCAAGAAGCCAGATGATTAGTAAGAATGAACTAACACATCTTGTTCTGAGGGCGCAGTTCATCTGAGCCTTGCAGAGAGCGTTGTAGCCTCCCATGCGTTGCACCCCAGCTCTCCATCCTCTTGAGATGCAGCAGCCTGTGCCCTGGAAGCCAAGTGCGCGTTTCACAAGGATAAAGCTGTTCTTTCATGCTGTGTTTATCCCGCACTGACTGCCGGTACAGTTTGCAGCTTGCAGGAAACTATCTTCTTGGCTGCTTCTGTACTGTTCGAGGCTCCAGCCAACTACCTTGAATGCATTTTTCACATTATGATGGTGGCTGCGTATCAACTGGGTTTTATAACAAGTAGGGGAAGGAGGAGAAGCTCAGAATTTAATATTAAAACCTGTTTGTAATTCTCCAAAAATTGTTTTTTAAAAGCCTGCCCTCTTTGTGCTAAGGTGGAATTCAAGTAGTTTTCGTACTGTGGATTATAGAACAAAATACTAAGGTGTTCCCTACCACAGACACATTCAGCACCTTCCCTCCCATTTTTGTAAGTCAAGTGATGGCAGTCGAAGAACCCTCCTGGATTTTACTGACACTGGTTAACGCAAAGGGAGCGTGTGTGTACATAGGGTGAAGTATTATGCTTTCTGCCTCTTTTTGGCTTGCAAGCTAAACATAGGATATATTTTAAAGAAATGTGAGAATTGAGTGCCAATCTGTTTTAAACACACATGTACACTCACACAGCCCATCTGGGTTCTGGGAGTCAAATACGTAATCAACAGAGCTATATGTGAGCACAAGTAGTGGGATTCTTCACTGTCTGGTAGGTATCAGCTTCCCTGAGGGCGAGTCAGAGAAGCTACAACTCTGACACAATTGCTTGCTGGCCTCCTAACCGAGAACGTAGTCCGTCTGTCTGCTCTCTTTTCCTGTAACGCAGAACTTACGGCAAGGCAGGCAAACACGTTATCGTCTCTCATGAGCATTTCAAGCTTTTGCTGAAATGTCACACATTTAAAACCAGATGCACAGTTTTAAACTATTGGAGTCAAGGTAGGAAATTTACTTACTTAGATTTTTTTTTTTTTGTACAAGTCTGTACCTGTACGACTTCCTGATTTCAATAAAAAAGTGCTTGTGCGGTGGGCCTTCTGCCTGCATTTTTTTCATCTTCTGGTGCAGTAATGAATAGCCAAGTGAACTATGTCCTCTTCCATGGGAAAAACAGCAGTTTGTCTCTTCTGGTTGCAATTCTTTGCTCAAAGAATTGCTGCCACCCTTCAAAGCCATCTCTTTGTGGCCTGTTTCTTCCTTCAGCTTTCCATTGCAGCTCTGTCACTAGTGCTAACAGTGATGGTGACAGTTTTACCAGGAGCCAGAGGGACAGCAGCCTGAACTGGCCATGAAAATCCCTGGTACTTGACTTGTTTTCTTGTCTTCCTTGGTTTTAATGACTCTGTTACCAGTCTCCTGGACACAGGTCTCTTTGCCTTTCCTCCACTTGTGAAGAAGGAGGGGCTGTTGGAGTTGATGTTTCTGTGGTGCTCATAAGGCAGATGGTCCATATCGGGCAGGTGCCACATATTGAGCAGCAGGCTCTGTTGGTCCTACACAGTTAACACAGCCCAGGAATACAGTGGTTTTATGATCTTAAACTGCAGTACATAAGAAATCCTGACTGCTCACACTTCCAGAGGTAAAGAACAGGTAAGTGAATAAATGGTCTGTCTCAGGAGGGACCTTTGTGAAATAGGAGAAAGGATTATTTTATTACCTTTCTTCCAAGATCATAAACATATAAGCTGCTTCTTTTAAGAGTTGGTTGAGAAATACCCAGTACTGTTTAGTTTAAAAGTACTCATCTGTTTTTTTCCTTTGAGAAGAGTGAACTCTGCTGTTCAGTGAATAGTTTTTTTGCATTAAGCTGTTTTGCACACTCAGAGTAAGTTCCCTTGTTTTAGTTTTTTTCCTCCTTTAGATCTAGACCTTGCAACTGTAAAAACAAGAATTGTTTGAGATGTTAAACGTGTATGTTAAAAGTTAAAAAGCGAAGTATAAAAAGCTGACAAGGGAATTGGATTATGTGAGCTTCAGAGCAAAATTTCTGAAACTGAGGATTCAGACCCAGTACGTTCAGAGAACTTGCAAAGTAACTCAGAAGAGCACAACTAGGTGAGACTGGTATGTGCTTGTTCGTGTGACCACGGATGTTTTGTATACTGCTGCTGGGGCGTAGTGCTTGGCTTGGCAAACATCTCCCTTCCTTTGAAAGAGAGTGTATTAAAGAGTAACATCAAGCTGAACAATGGCAGTTGTTTTGCTGTTACCTAAAGGGTAGCAACTTGCACAAGGTAAGATGTTCCTTTATTAGGAGAGCTGATTACAGCACTTGGTCCTTCATTCTCCTGGCCTTTTGTGTGTGTTCTAAAAGCTTTAATACTTTCTACAGTTTCGTCCAGAGAGATTTGTGACATGAGGAATTGCATGTCAGTGTAAGTAACAGCTGTGGAGAAAAAGTGAGCCAGAAACACTGCTCTGGCTTCAAGTCACAGAAGTCACGACATTTTCGATGAGCGAGAACCCTTCAGCGCTGCTGCTTGCTCTGTGCCAGCTGGTGCGTGTGCTTGAACTACACGTGTAGGTTGAGGATATGAACACTGCTCTGCTGCAGCAGGCTTCTAAGTCTTAGAAAAAATCCTCTTGCAGAAGAGGGTTCAGTGTTCCACAGGGCAAGCTGGAGGCTGAATCTGCTTCCCTGAAGATGGGGATTTTTCCATTCTAAAGAATCAAGATTCAGCCTGAATCATCACGAACATCAGCAGTGATATTAATATCTTCTTTCTTTAGGTAACCTCCTCACTGCATCAAAACAGAAAACTAATGCTGAGAAGCTGAACAGAAAGCTGATTTTCTAATGTCCAAATCCCTTGACAATAGAAGGCCCATTTCCCAAGACCTTCACACCTGTGATGGTGCAGCTGGAACTTTGGGAAATCAAAAATGTACAAGTCTGAGCACAGGAAACAGCTGGGATGAGCTCCACATAAGCTAGAATAGGGGGCTGAGAAAGGAATCATTTTGACTGAAGGAGAGGGATGGGATCAGACATTTCTGTGGCCATGAAAGAAGTGCCCGTAGGGGGGATTGCTGGTGGTTTTTGGCAACAGGAGATGGGATCTGCACCAGCAGAGTCCTGCACTCCTGCTGCAGGTGGCTGGCTGAAGCGGTACTCAAACCAGGCCTCCGCCAACAGACTCTGGCTTGGGAGGAGCTGCTGGAAGATGTGAAAGGGTCAGAGCACATGCAAAACCTCACGGGTATTTCAAGATGCGCTTTCATCAATTTGATGGTGGCTCAGCAATAAGTCAGAGTCCAGCTGAGACCTTTGATGTGTAACTAAATGAAGGAGGAACATCAGAAACAATGACTACAAATATTGACACAGGACAGATGACCTAAGAAAAAGGTTAAGAGAACTCTAGTTGATGAAGTTCAATATACCAAAGCACAAGGTAGCTTGACTTGAAGTTTTCAAAAAGCTCTGGTAATTTTTTTCTCAAAGCTCTTAGAATTATGTCGATTTTTCTCATATATTCCTTTTCCAGCTGTGCACTTGTGCAGATGTGTTACAACATGCTGGTGTTATCTTCAAGAACACCATTATTCCCCCTTCCATTTCCCCTTAACACGGGGAGGTAGAAAAAAAGACAGAACATCTGCATTTCTAACAGTTCCCTGTTTTATTGCAGTACATCAAAGTAGGTTAATATTAAGTGTGTTACCAACATAAAATATTGGTGGTGAGTCATTTTTACATTGTTGACTTCTCCACCTTAAATATTTCTGTGCAAAAGAATCTACATCATTGTTCTGTAGCAGAGAATCTCTTACAATGTCCCCTACAACACTGAGGGCATTAAACAAAAAAGTGAGAAGAGGCAAAAAGCAGAATCTTTCCCCCACACGCACACTTGTCAGCTTTTATACTCTAAAACAAAAAAGTGATTACATCTATGCCATGCAAAACTGTACAATAATATTACAATGAAAAAACCTAAAAAAAAAATGTATTTTAAAAATAAATGATATGAAACTGTCATACATAAAAAGGCAGGTATAATTGCTCTGAAATACCAACACTGGTTGGTTTGTGGATTTCTTCCCTGTGGATGAGACTTTTGTAAATGCAGAATGAAAACAGGTTGTGCTGAGCTGCAGCTGGAATGAAAGACAAAGTAGAGTTGTGATTTAGGCTGGGAAGCCTGCAGCAGAGCGGTTTTGGGGGGGTGTATCAAATACAGTGTGAACACAAAGCCCACGGAAGGGTGCAGTTTGTGTTAGTGCAGAAGGTTGTCCCATTTCCTCCATGGAACTGACTCCTATGATCAAAATCAAAAACACAGCAGAAGCTACTATGTGCCACTTCGATTCTCAGACTAAGGCTCAGGAGGTGTGGGTACTTCCACTGCAAGAAACGTTACCCTTACTGCACCCAAGAGCGTTTGTCCTGTCATTCAGGGTCTGGCCAGGCAAGACAATATGGTGCCAGAATCTGTTCCTGTGTTCATATTCCAACTGTTTTGTTTTAGAGGCTGATACTGTGTGAACCACTTCGGTGCAGTTAAACTGCATTTCTATAACTACTCTATGCTTTTGGACTTTTTTCGTATGCCAAGACCCTTAACTTCCCTCTGCCATATACCTGAGAATAACACACCTGGCTTGTAATTTTATCAGAATTTAAAAAAGATAACATTCCTGACTCAGTTTTGGAACACGTTAAAATGGGCAAAATGTACATTCATAGCAAGCCACAGCAACTAACTGAGAGGGGAAAAAGCAACTACTTCACCACAGCCTCAGGAATGTTTTGTTTTTTTGAAACCACCGTCTGTCTTCTCCAGGTCGAAGGCATCAGAGAAGAGAGTACTATAACCCTGCTTTGGGGTTGTGAAATGTGGAAGGAAGCCACATACCCGTGTGCGCACACGTGCAGGGGAAAACTGTTTACCAAACCTTATTCATTCTATAACCTGGAATCCTTAGTAGCTGCCCAAATCTGTTCAGATCCTTTGTTGCCATCGAAAGAGAAAAAAAATAAATGCAAAACCCGAACAACCCATATGATTAAGCAGTGTCAAAAATGCAAACACCTTCAGTCTCAGCCAAAAGGAAAAAATCAGCTAGATACAGACTGTGTACAGAACAGATGCTACAGTCAGAAATACAGGGGGAGGTTTTGAGCTCCCTGAACACAAGGCAGCCCTCCCTCTCTCAGCAATGCTACAGTGCGCAGCAGCAAACATCAAACCTTAAGGGACAACTGTGAGATACCAGTCAAGAGTCTTACAGTTCAAATGACCAAGTTACTTTCCCTAGCCCAAGGAGTATTTAAAAAGCTCAGCTACAGTATGCGTTTATTTTTTTTCAGTGTTCATACCAACAAAAAAAGATGAGTGTGGTTTAAAATTAGGTGTATAATCAAATGGTCCCCAAATATCCCAAACTATTCAAGTCCTAGGACAATTCTTCTCTTTTCAAATAAGTGATGTGGTCATTTGCTTTTCAACTGAGAGAACAGTTGCTGCTTCTCTTTTGAACATATGCGTATAGAAATGCACAGTACCTAAGTAATGATTAAATATAATAAACCTAAAGGAGACTTGCCAAGGCTTAGAAATTGTGGTGTACAAACAGAGTAGGCCTGTGGCGCTCTCATCCTCTGCAGCTCAGTTGTGTAACACAGCTCACCTACACCGCCTGGAAATGTCAGCTTTTGTTATCAACAGATTGCAGGCACCCTAACAGAGCAAACACGAGGGTTTACTTGATTTAATTGTTTGCTGTGTCGTGACTCTTTGGGTTCTGTTTTCAGATAGAGCATTAGCCCCACAACAAAAAACCTACAAATGCGATCCTGTGACCCGCTCTCAGGGGACTGTCACGTTGGCTGCTCCATCTTAAATGTCCGCTCTTTAAATGCCTTCTCTCAACATCAAAACAAGATTAATGTTTAAATACAACACACAGTGAATACAAAACTAGTCTGCAAAGGCTTTGAAAAGTGTGTGGACGTGTTTCACCAACAGGAGGGGATTGTGGGGAAAAAGCAGTGGCTATGCTTGAAGCAATATGCAGCCTTTAAAAGAAGCTGATGTGGGATTTTAATAATGCCAATAACACCCTGCCTCTCTGTCCCTCTGAAAGACTGATAACTATTCTGGTAGGAATTAATTTCAAGTGCTTAGCCCTTTGCAAAAGCTTTTAACATTAAATGCCAGGCTTGCAAAAGTAGTAGCTTTGAAGTGAAAACAAACAACACAACCATCTTGCTACCCTGAAAAACCCAAACAGGAGAGAGCCAGGCTTTTGATATGATGGTTTCTTATCTAAGATTATTGAATTCCTGTCCCAAAATAGCATTGAATGAGCTTAAACTTGGACAAGCCTCTTGATTCAGAGTGAAAATCTTACCTAGGAGGCCCAGCATGATTAAATGGATTAAATGATGTGTGCCTCACTCCCTGTTTCACATTTAGATCATACCTGGAAATCACTGTACATGGTTTGAACTTACCCATAACTTCCATTAGGGAAGACAGAAACTGGAAAACTCCAAACATCTCTATGTGGGTGAAACACTGTATACTGCTGACTGCGAGAACATGGAATGGTTTAATAAGAGCCATAACAAGTTTCCAAAACCCACAAAAACCAGTATTCTAAATACAAAAAGCCCTTATGTGTTTGAGTATGGTCATAGTATAAAGCCACCGACAACACTACTGAGAAGAGAGGCTCATTTGAACGCACTCCCAAAGGAAAAGCACATCTGCCTTGCTAACCTAAGAGAAGAGGCATCTTCCTCTTACCACCCATTTGTACATCAGTCTCTCACTTTATTCTGTTGACTGCATGACCAGCTTCAGCTTTTTAATTACTTTTGCGACTTCAGCGGGCTCTGTCTTCCACCACAATACTTTCTGCCCTCCAACCTGACCTGCTACTGGAACCAAACAGCAGGTGAGCGCATAGGAACAACTGCAAATTGCACAAACCCACAGCACGGGTTGGGGAGAGAGAGGAAAACCAACCTTGCCAGCACGGCAGTTGTGGGTGACGAGGCATCTCCGACTACCACAGTGTGAACAGTGTGAGGTCAGTCTTCAAGGTTCTCCATTGCTACAGTGACGGCAGAGCCAGCCACAGCGAGCTGCGGGCTAAGGGCACTCATTTGGCTGATGTGTATTAGCGACTAGTATTTGGTAGCGACGGTAACAGTTTTCTGGTGAGGGATGGTCCAGGAGATGCGGAAGACTGCTCAGCCTGGTCGAAGACTGACCCAGGGAACAGTTTCCCTGCTGAACGCCGCTGCACTGAACTCCCTCGCTGCCTGCGGGACCTCCGCTGTGGCACGGCGCGAGGCTCCTCGGCCGCACGGGGAACCAGCGCGGCCGCCGGGCCGACCGGTGCCCTCGCGTTTTGGGGCAAGGGGTTGCTTTCCCATCGTTGCCATTTTTGCAAAGGACGGGGATGAACAGGAAAGCGGGAATTATAGCTTCAGTTATGCTGCTGCCGGAAGTAAAGAAATGTTGCGAAAGCACTGCGGGGATCTCTCCCGGCAGCGCAGCGAGCGCTACGCACAAGGAATATTTGTCCTACGAAAGGTTTTAGGCCAGGCCTCCAAGTCTGCATATTACCGAGCATGAAAACAGGGACAACACAAATCTTAAATTAAAGGCTCTCTTAAATAAGCATCCATCTTCTGCTGCATACACAATGCTTTTTTTTTTTCTTTGAATATATACATACGTATTTTACTCTAACATCTGCGTATTTATTTAAACTCTGTACTGTAGTAAAATATGCATCATTTTAATCAATAAGGATTTGCTGGCGACAATCAGATTGACATTCAAACGTGGTGGCTGAAAGCTTTTATGTGCCTCTGACATACTGATCATTCCCCATGCAGGGGAAAGGGTCTCTGTGCTACTTTTGTACAGTACAATGAGCTATTGTATGGAAACAAAATCCTTCTGAATTTTCTCTTGTTGATACTGGTCTGGTCTACTTAAGCTACTTTTTGGGAAGTGAAAGGGAGGGTGGGATAAATATGTCTTGAAAAAATGAAGCAGCTGTAACCACAAAAATGAAACCAATACTAATACAAATCCACAGCATCTGATATTTACCAACACCCTAAGCTTTGCTCGTTCGCTGCTGTCAAATCTGGGGCAGGGAAAGTGAGGCAGTGCCGAACGGTGCTGAGGACAACCAGCTTTTCCCTTCCTCTGTACCCCACTCCCAGATCGCTTTCAGACGGGGAATGGGGCGGGTTAGGACGATGAAGGTGAGAACTGGAGCAGGTGAAGGGGACAGCCATGGGGACAGCAAGCTGCTGTGATGTCAAATCTGAATGCTGAAGCAGTTCATGAGTCCCAACTCACGTGGTCAGAGCTCTCCAGGGAGAGGCTCTTGGTCTTGTGAGGAGAAACCGGACTGGGAGGGCTGCTGAGGTTGGAGCTGTTCGATGCAGTGGAGTGTCTGGGAGAGTCAGAGTCCTGCAGCCCAAAAGACACAGATGAACACCAGTAAGTAAAAGGCCAGGCAAATTTGAGAGCGATTGAGGGTGCCCGAGCAACAGGTGACTGGATTCAAAGGCCTCCATGTATTTTGCTTGTGTCTAAAAATACTGAGGAATTATTTTGCTCAGAATTTCCTGGTCTGAGGAGACCTAAGAATAAGTGGTCAGATCACTCTGCTTTCAGCAGGCATAGCTGATGCTGACATAAGGACACAGCACCCGTGGGATTCTTGCACTCCGCATGTTGCCGAGGGCCTCCTGGTCAGCAGGGCGTGCAACTTCAGGTTTCTCGTGAAGCTACAACAGCTCTGGCCTTTTCACAGCTTATGATGTGATATACTCCTGCATTAAACTGAGAAATTTTTGGTACGAGCTTCATCACAGCTACCTCTTCTATGTCACTCAGGATATTAATTCAAAGCATCCTATCAAGTTACTCCAGTTGGATTTTCCAGAGCACAGCAGAATGCAACTATGTCTGAGTTTGAGACTGGGTTGACAGTTGCCTTCCAGCTTCAACTGGAAGGATATATTCAGTACCTGTGTGATCTCATAATTTTTTTCACTTCTTGGTAAGAAAACAGGCTGGGGAAGTTTTGCTGGCCAAGTTCAGATTGAACCCTCCCATGCAAAATATTCTTGGTTGGAGGGACTGAGTAGCACTGGGCAGGATTACCGTCCTATCCTAATTATAGTTTTGTTCTGCACAGGATACAAATTAATAAATCCAGTTTCTGCTCCACATGAAATTATTATATGATAATTCTTAAATTACCTTGTTAACTACAGGCGCTCTGAGTACAAAATGTCTCCTGGGAAATGGTTGCTAAGATAGCCTAAGAATCTTTGCAAATAAAGGGCAGAAGGAAGATCACCACTTCATGCTCTGCACAGGTCACTATCAAGCTGTTACTCTATGGGGCCAGTATTTTTGGGAGCTTCACTACCCATGCAGCTCCAGGTAAGGAGCACAGAGAACGTTTCCTGCATGTTAAACACCAGGACCAGAGTTGAGATAGTTTGAATAAAGTCTTTTGTCAGGATAGCTTGAAATACGGGAAATCCAAGTCTTAATTGTCAACGTCCCCCAAACTTGTAGCCAAATGTGTGACAGAATTTAACTTCCTCATCTTTATCAACAGACTTACATCTTCCTCCCTTTCCCCTCCACTCACCTCTCGCTCATAGTCCCTTGTTGGTGCATCGCTGCCTTGGTCCAGGCCACCAGAGGATAAGGAACCATCTGAGGGCGATGCCATAGGCTGACGCTTTGCTCCATAGCTACCTCCTGAGAATTCCCTCCGCAAAGCACTGCCGTTTTGTGCAGACGATCCTAAAACGTGCGCAGGAATTAAACTGTGTTACAGACGCCCGCCCAAGGCACTCCAGAGTTGTTAGCTGCTTCTCTGGGTAGTTCTGCTTTCCTCCAGCGTGGCCCAAGATACTCAGCTCATGGCTTGCAGGCTGCCTGGCCTTGTCTGCTGCCAGCTGCAGTTTTTCCTGGGGATGCCCTGGTGCAACAATCGCAATGTGTGCCACAGCAAGGGAAAAAAAACCCCAGAAAAGCCGGGACACCAGTCCTGCCTCTGTTTTTACATTGAGTCACTTGCCTGGGCTCAGCACAGGTGACTGTGCAGACTCTGGCACACAAAGGCAGCACTAGGAAAGGTGTTTGCAACGCGATGCAACTCTTCGTACCAGCAGCCAGCTTTCTGCTGCTTTCTCTTTGCACTAGCAGCAAGAGGGGCATCAAGAGCTCTGCACAGTTCAGCAACAACGTTAATACACGGAACTTGTGAACAACTTGCTGCCGATCGAAAACATTTAAGCAGCAGCAACGCAGTCCCGAGGATAAGAATGTAGTTTTAATCCTAACATCAGTCTTAAAAATTTGAGAAATTACAAATGTAGGGCTCTCAAAAGTGCTAGCTGCTTATCCATGAGCTCCTTTGAAAGAAAGATTAAAATACTGTGCTTGCCCTCAGTGTGAACACAGTCAGCCACCACTGCTGGAAACCCTGTCTAGTGGCAGTACGGACAGAAGCAATTCCAGGCAACCGTTTTCCTAAAATACTTGTGCACGGACCCCATAGCAACACAGTAGTTTGCTTACGTGCTGCTAACCCGCTGCTTGCACTCATCGATCGTCCTGGTTCTGTGCGCGACTTGGTGATTGATGGGATACTGACAGAGCCACTGAACATGGTCCGACTTTCCTGAGGCCGAAGATTCTGCAATGCAGACACACACAACAACACGTTTACTTATTGACTGCTGGCTCAGCCTTGGATGTTACGAGCTAAGGCCCCAAAATACATTAAAACCCCAACCTTACCAGAGCTGAATTATCTGGGCAGCAAGTCAGCAAAATTCGCAAAATAATATTCTGCAGTTTAGTGCAGAGACTGGAAGCACACGGCAACGCAACAGAGAAGTGCTGAATTACATGGACATATGCAGACAAGTGAAAAACTGTATCTAATAATTCAAGAATTTCCTTGAAAGGATGGTTTGCAAGCCTCATTAAGCTGCTATAGATATATTCAAGTTATATCGCATAATGCATTCTTTCTGAACACAAGCTTCCAAGGATCTTATTAAAATTTCTTTGATGCCATCATTTGTGCCATAGATGTGTAACTTTATACAATAACCATGTTAATCCCTAATGCCTGCAGAGTTATGAACACACAGTGGATCAATCTGTATTTCATTTACTTATCTAATTCCAAAGGTATTAACAGCATTACTCCACACCTACACCAGTTCACCCAAAGTGAGAATCAGCCTCCTGTTTTCAGCCTGCTCAAAGATGACCAGAGCACCTGCCACTGTTTGTCTACGTATTTTGATTATTGCTCCTGGTTTGCATCCTGAGATCCAGTGTGATTTTCTAAATTGTTAAGTTACTGGACTGAAATGGTCCTTTACTGAAGGAAGAAATAAACCACAATTTCTCTGTATGGACATGGTAGTTCCTTAAACCTAAGTTGTCTTTAAAAGAAGGGAAAAGAGTACTTTGAAGTGAGTTCTGGGAGATTTTATTTCAGCTTCTGTCAACTTAAAGCTGACCTAAGGGGAAAAGGCTTCTCAGCTCATTTAGCCCATCTCTCTGTATATGAGTTGGCTTCTTAGGCCAGAGGGACCTTCTACTGCCCATGCTTATCATGCTAAATAATGCCTGGTTAATGCTTGGACTCCATGATCTTAAAGGTCTTTTCCAACCTGAGTAATTCTGTGACTCTATGAGACTTCATCCTGATTTGCACTATTAAGTTGTTACCATTAACTAGAACTAGGTTTAGGGAACCTTTACAGATGCAGAATGTGAAAAGAACTACAGGCAGCTCTGAGCATTAGTTTACTTCCACTTTACGAAACACTCCCTGCAATAACTGTTAATTTCTTCCTATTTATATATAATTATTTCCCCATCCTCACTCCGAGATAAAGCAGCCACATATAAAACAAGCTGCAATTGAAATGCCTTTTTAAACCAGGATGTTATGAAAATTCAGACCGGACAATGATTCCAACCCCCTGCAAGGGTATTTTCAGAGAACCACAGCTATTACTCGTTTCTCTATCTGTATTTTAAAACGGATAATTAAATAGAGGCTTTGTATGAAGAGATTTGATACAGTTCAGACTTTTTCAGATAATTGTTACCAACCTGCTGTTAAATGCAGCCTTACAATGATCCATAGAGTCGCTGCTATAACAGACCCCTTTGCTCTTACAGTCAACCCTTTGCTTCTCATTCTCCCAGTGGGCTAGAAACGCCTGATTTTTAACATGCAACAAACAAGGAATAATTGAAATCTTTCCTCCTGTTCCCAGATCTCTCTCAAACACCAACAAAAAAGAATCAGAGACCTTACCAATAAAAAAAATAAAAATTGTTCCCTCATCCATTGCTGCACTATTCTCAATGAACATTTACACCTGAAGGCTTAAAAAAGTCTCTTAAATCATCTGTAGGATCATACTGCTGTCTCTTGTTTACCTTGCCCCATTCCTTTTTTTTTTTAATGTGAACAACTAACCTACTTTGCAGTACAAAATACTAAATTTCTGCCCCTGTGTCCTTCGCCACACAATAATCTGAGTTACAGGCGAGAGTATGAGCATCCTGGCTGTACATAAACCATGGAGGCTCCCCTGACAATCACAGAGAGACCAGAACTAATGGGCTCAGGAGTAAGTTACTGCTGTGTTTTGAGAAACAAAGGAAAGCCAAGGGCAGCACCATGCAAACGTGTGGTTTGTACACTGGAGCTGCAAGGAAGGTCTTTTGTACTTGTATAAACCTATGGTCCATTTTGCAAAGAGAACAATGATGTTTAATGATAAAGTGATTAAAGCTCCTTTTCAATGACTGAGCAAACACAGAGGCGTCACGGGAAGGAGGGACCCGGCGCATGCATGAAAAAGACTCATTTATTTTAACAGCGTATTCTAATGATGATTATTTTTCATGACCTCAGTTTGCAAAGTCCATGTAATTCCTTGTAGAAAGTTTCTCCACAAAGCAAATCTTTCATTGTTCTTTGTTCTAAAAATAAAATAAGCACGTGCCAGAGACCCTGGCATTTTGGACCAAAACCCCTGCACATGATGCAGAAAGGGAATTGAAAGGAAAATAAATGGCAGTTATTAGCAGTAGTTACAAAGCAGCAAAATGCAGCAAGTTAAAAACAAAGGGGGAAAAAAAAAAAGAAACCTGAGCTTGCATTACTTAAAAGAGAGAGACAAAAACCCCTCATTTAGAGCAACAATTCAAATCCCAGAAGGAAAATTCATCCCCACTGCTGAACCAAATGGAGAAAGGTGGGAGAAAAAAAAAAAAAATATATCAGCAGCAGAGAAGCTGCTCGCTGAGCAAAGTTAATCACCGTGAAATAGGGTGCAAGACCCAAATGAGTTGAGTGTGTCCCATTGCCAGGAGGGCCGGGAGCTGCCGCGGAGCCGGGGCCGTGTATGTGCAATCACTGCTGCGCCGGCAGCTCCGCAGGGACACCGAGCACCTCCTGTTCACTACATTATAAACCTGAGCTTTTTAATTCTTCCGTGAAATAACACGACAGACTCTAAAAGCCTGCTTTAACCGGCCATTTTTCAATTCCCCTATGGATTCTATACTTGTTTGGTTCCATTACTCCATCCATACCTGGGACCACGGTCCCCTCGGAGGGAGTGCTAGCCCTTCTTACACTAAAATCTCCAGACACAAAAGGGAATTTGGACAGACACAACACCAAAATTCACAGCCTTGCTTTCCATACAGCTTACAGCTGTTCTACCCTCAAGCCACAAAGGAGTCAAAGAGCTTTTCTTTCACACACGACTAAACCCCTAGTGCTCTAAGGAGCTAACAGGTACAAGAACTCAACACTCCAGGTTGCCCACTTTGCTTTTTTTCCTCCGATTTTTGCTAGACGGCTGCAATATTAAGATGAAGGATGCTCCTAAATTAAAAATTAAGAGTTAATTGTCTGAAACACCAGGGGTCATTTCTTGCTACTCACATGAGAAAGGAAAGGCAGAGGGTGGCTCACAGTCTGGTGATACATCACTGCATATTAAACATAGAAAATTGTACAGTACGGTTGGATTAAAAAAACTTTGCTAAAGCCAGAACTGAAATACAACTTCAGTGACCCTCTAATGATCCTCTAAGAGATAAACAAATTTCTTTTTGGCTTAACAACTTTTTTTTTTTTTTGCATTTCAACACAGCATTCCTCTTGTGTACTTACATCTCTCCTATTACCAGACAAGCCAGGGGAAATGCAGACCTGTCATCACACAGGGCACATTTTCCAAAATGCTGCAACTTCATTTTTAAATTATTAATGGCTGTGACAAGTGGGACTTCACAGCACACGACCAGTCAAAGCTTAGCTGTACAAATTTGTTTTGGAGCCATACGGTAGAGATTAGTTTTCCTCCTGCATTTTAAGTTCTCTCTAGTGTTGTATGCAGGTATAGATCCAAAAATCTCCCCAGTGACAGAGATCTAGAACAGCAACGCGAAGGCACTCGAAGCAGCCTGGCAGTGAAGGTTTGCCAGGCGTGCCTGAAGGCCACAGAAACCCACAGGAGCATTTCCATTATAGCAACAGACACGGCTCAGACCCATACAAAACCTGAGCAACTGACACACACCTCTGCCTCACAGATTGCTCCTGATATATCTGTGAATCTGTCCCCAGGAGAACTGCAGGCCGCAGCACAGCGCACAATTACGATGCACAGCACCTATGTGTGTGCCTGTTTTAGGATGGCTCGTGTGACCACAGGACACAGCGACCCCCACCTAGTCAGACTAGGATGGCTCAGTACAAGAAAAAAGACAAGACCACTTCCACCCTCCCCGGTTACATTCCAGCTGTTCCACAGAACAGTATCTTACCTCAGCCCCTGCCTACCAGGATTAAGAGGATCTACATCGGCAAGTTGCCATTATCTTTAAATTCTGGTCTTGCTCATACATACTCTAACTTCTCCTGTTTACTTTAACCTAGAAACTGAGGCACAACCTGTCTCTCTCTCGATCTGTGTAGAGTACTGTGTAAAAATTCTTGTACACCCCATGATTTCATCATGAACAAACAGTTTGGAAGCTTGGTCCAACATAGACAGAATCCAGAACCTTTTCCTAAAGCGTCCCGATACACAGCATCCTGCCACTGACTGCTGAGGATGAACCCTGTGGAACAGAGAACTTGTCATTCGAAATTCCCACATCCTCCCTGGTGATTAAAAATGCTATTCTCATAGCTAATGGTTCGGCCCAGTTGTCATACGCTTCTTCCCTTTTTAATAAAGCAATGAAGTCTCTGTTTCTTGGCATGTGAGAGCTGCAAAAAGACCACAGGTGATGGCAGAAAATCAAAGAAACTGCTCACAAGGGTTTTTCTCCCATGTTAATAGCCAGGCAAAAGGAAAACCACACGGTGTTAGTAGAGTGAACACCTGACTCAGCCGTTCATACCCTCAGAGTCATTAAGTCTGGAGTACCGAGGACAGAGCGCGGAGGCGGGGAAAATGCAGGGTTTATGGAATCGTAAGAGAGGAATTTTTCGGCTGAATTAACAGTCATGTGGTAGATGTGCTCAAAGTTGCTCGGAGAGGAGATCAGACGGGAGTGATGATGATGAGGGAATTGATAAGGGGAACGCTGCTATCAAAGACAACAGAGAGAGAAAGCAATGAAGGGTGGTTGTACAGGTTACATCGGCAACAGCAGTCGGCAAGAGCAGTCAGACATTGACGGAGAGCCAAACAGCGACCCTGCTCGCCCACCAACACACAGGTTCTTACATTGTCACCCCCAGTCCTCCGAGCACCTTCCTTACGTGGTGTCATATGGGCCTGCTGCCCTTGCTGTTGCTAAAACATTAAAAACAAATAAAACTTTTAACTCATTGGGAATCGATTCTAATATTTATTATTATTATTTGATATTTCAAAGAGCACCACAGTTGTAAAAGGTGCTTTACAGACAGTTAAGAAGCATCAGTTCCCTGCCTTGAGGAGCTTACAATCTAAAATAGACATAACACAAACAAAGGAAGGTGAACACAGGTGAGATGGTCTGGGGAGAAGAAAAGATGAGAATACACAACAGTTAAAGATCGTAAGAGATTTCCTTCTGTTATTCATGCATTTTAGCAATTCCATTAAAATTAAGTATCACCCGTACAACAAACACAGAGTATTTCTAAAAGGAGGGAACAGTGTTTGGACAGGATAGGGACACAGGTTGGGTGGGAAGGAGCTGGTTAGTGTCAGACAACTGGGACAACTTACTACGCTGCAGACAGGCAGATGACCCAAGGCTTCTGTCCTACTCACTCAATAAATCCTCACAGTGCTTTAGTCATCAAGACACCTCACTCTGCTCTCTGTGTGCTGCTGCAGAATAGTCCCTCAGCAGATAAGGTGCAAAAGTCTTGGGAAATTAAAATGTTTTTAATAGGTCAACAGAGCAATGTGCTCCCAGAGCGTGATGTAAAGAAAGAGAGGGGAGAAATAATCCCACATATTAAACAGAAAACAATTTCCACTTAATCTCTACAGCATGTGCTGACACAAGTGCTCTCGTAATTTAAAGTCATCTAAATTCAGATTGAATGGGGGAGCATTTCAAGGCTTCGTGTCCCTCCCTGTGCCCTCTGTACATGTCCAGCAGGGCAGCCTGCGAGGGGATGGTTCGCCCAACGGCCACCAGCAAATCAGAACACCTTGTCTCATTGCTAACTTCTAATTTTCTCTTCCCCTTGCCCAACTGATTTCATCACCTTAACAGAAACAGATCTGAGTAACGTTAGAAATGTCAGGAATTAAAAAAATAAAATATGGTAAAAATATAGCTTACCCCTCCGCTAAACCTAAGGCACTACTTTTTGTATGTGGAACGTATTAAAGTTTGGAAGAACATTAAGTCACATCGCAATACATATTATCAAACATTATTATTACTGTTCTCTTCAGTTCAGCTGGTGAAATCCAACTTTTTTTTTTTTTTCCTAAACACAATTATTATGAGGCTTTGCATGTTAGCCAAAATATCAATTACCACATTATGGCATATAAGACATAATATACATTAAACTGTCATTAGTAAGTTTAGTGGCATCTAAATATCAGTACAAGAAGCCACAATTCCAAGAATGGTCCATGAAAGCAGACTTTGCCGAGTTATCTGCTCACAACAGAGAACTGGCAGCAAAGCCAGCTACATTCCTAAAAGCCAATAAAGGAGAAAAGGCAACATCTAAAATGACAAGCTCAAAAGCAGAGGGTAGGCCAACTGCAGACCATTAAAATATTTAGCCAGCATTCATGGATGTGAGAAAGCCACAATACGGCAACATTTTTAAAACGGTCCTCCATGGAACTTTCCCCATGGACTCCACCATTAGCTGCATGCATGAGGTTCCCACTTTCTTTAAAGAAGCCCAAATCTGAGTAAGTATCCATTTACTCCGAAAGTTTCTCATTTGAAACAAGCAAAGTTTCACACATCATCTAGAATGAAGGTATAATGGCTTATGTATAATGAGGTCAAACTGAAGCATAATGCATAATGTTCAAATATAACGGCAGTCAAGACTAGCTTCTGTATATGAAATACTTAGGCATGCAGAATATGAAAGCAAAATCAATCCTGTACATCTGATGTACACAGAGAGGTGGTCTGTGCTGCAGTAAGTGCAGTTCCAGATTTCAGATCTTCACTACAAAGGAGCATCCACGATAAAGTGGCTTCAAGGGACAAGAGGGCAGAAGGGAGGCCAGACTGTACGGCCAGTTAATTGGTGACAGGCTGCTAGGGAAGAAAAACATGTAAATAAATAAGTCTGGGGATATACTAGCAGGAACGATTCTAAATTGTACAAAACAAGACAATGACCCAGATCTAGCATCCACATCAATAAAATACAAATACGTACTGATTACAGCTCTTTTAATAGCAAACAACAACTTCAGGTTTCTGTTGTGTTGTAGCCCACAAACTTGTTTGTCAAAGCCAGACCCCTGAGTAACTGCTCGCCAGGAAGAAAAGAAGGGTGCAAATTTATAATTGTCAGATAACCTGTAATATTTTCTCTCTTAAAGCTGATCTCACTCTGAGCCTTGGGCATGTCCGTGCCTGCCCAAACACAGGGCTATACGGGAGTGAAGGGTGCGCGTTCGTGGAGAGAACAACGTGGGAGCAGGTGAACAGACTGCAATTTTCCATGAACACATCACCCTGTTCATGCCATGTGCCTGTTGCACATTAAGACCTCAGAAACAAGGCACAGAGAAAGCCTTTTCCCCCCTTGTGTGGCTGCCTCAGCAAGGGGAATCCCATGCAGACAGATGTGTTGTACATACATAGGCATCTCTTTCGTATAAAACACACCAAATAGCCCGAAAGAGTTTAAAACATTCCATTTTTCCAATTTTCGTTTTGTACATTACAATACAAATTGAACGCTGTAAAGTGGGTCTTTTATAAGCTATCATCAAGGGCAGAGAGGAAGCAAGCTCCCGTTGGCTCTGCATCCAGCAGGCAGCTATGCCATGGGATACATACACAATGTCTGTCCCCTCCTGCCCACCCATGCAAGGGCCATCGCCACCACATCTGATTCTGCACTTTATTCAGTTTTTGGCATTTCCCCTGAAAAAGGCAGCAGAGGCAGGTTAGTGGGACTGCAGAGATACGTTTTGTTTTGATACACATTGTGTATATGAAGGGAATACGCACAGGGTATTTCGAAAAGATGGACCCAATTTCAAAGCAGTATATTTCAAGATGGTAACATGTCACACAAAAATTTACAAATGGTTTAATGAGTTATCTAGCAGTAATCACTTGAAACTCTATGCCTTGCCCTTGTGGGAAGAGTTTCATTCATGCGTGGTTCGCGGCTGCAGAGATATAGTGATTTCAAATTGGGTCCATCTTTTTGAAACACCCTGTATATATTCATAAATAAATATATTTATTAAAAAATAGTCATTTGCTTAATAAAGTTCATCCATGGATGCTAGATAAAAGCTAGGCTGAGCTGGCTATTCAGTTTGTAACAATTTTGTCCAACACAGAGATCAAATTATCTATTCTCTATTAAAACCTATTTATTACTAAGGAGCCTTCTGCCTACATAGCACAATACTGACTTTGGCGAAAGCTCATGCTGAATGAACAAATTTGTATCAGTAGATCCAGTCAAATTCTAAATTACTCTAATAATTTGCAAGAAACTGCAAATAGAAAAGCCCAATCCATTCTTTTACACACTTTCTGCATTCCAGTATTCACTAAAAAAGAAGCTATATCACCTAAAACAGTTGAATGAAGAGAATTTGAGAAAGCTATTGGCCTTGCACTACTTGTTCCCCCTAGCGGTAGCCCTCTTTAAATGCAAAAATCTATTTTATCATCTGTTCATAAACAGAAACAGGCACTCACAGAATGAAATGCTGCAGTCTGATAGTTCTTTAAAAATAAATACTTTTTCTTCTGAAACATACTAATCTATTTAAAAATATGAAGAAGAGGTTCCAGCTGCAAAACCACCGCACATGCCAAGAAGCACAAAAAAACGAGCTATTCACCTTTTTGGAACAAGGTATGAATCTAGTGAAATAATTCAATTCCAAGTCTTCGTAAAGAAACCACCATTACAGATGAACTGCACGCAGGGTTGGATGAGTATTCTTTACCTGGTGTACTGATACTCCAGAAAATATCCTCTATTTCCACCCTCTCTTTTAATTCTAAATTTATCTTTCAAATAAAACATTAGACTCAATGTATATCATCATATGCATGTACAACTCCTTTTCTTGTATTTTTGTGCCTAAGAAAGCAGATAATTCGGAACAGACTAAAAGAAAACTCAGTCCAGCCAAATACCTTACAGGAAGCTGTTGGAAAAGAAAAAGCTGCCTGGACTGAAGCAGCTCGACAGAACAGTTATTTCCTAATCTCAACTTACATTTTCAAATTCACACGCTTTCAAGTCCTGTGATTGAAGCAATTCTGTACCCGTTAAGTTAGGAATACATATACAGTATGATATTGCGAGGAGTTGCTGGAAAAACACATGGCAAATTTGCTTTATCTGCAGTGACATCTCCCAGCATTAAGACTGATACCTACTTGCAAAAATGAGTTTTTAATAGTAACTTTAAAAAGAAGCTGCAGCCATAGAACAAGTGCAGCAATAAATTCTATATTATAACATTTTCTAATGTCTTCTCATCACTTTTAAGTACAGAAAGAGACTGATTAATTTCTTTCAAAACATCATACTGATTGGTTAGAAGCAAAGTACCAGCCCTAACTTCAAATATGACTTTTGAGCTAATACAAGACTTACATAATTACAATGAATTTTAAGATCAAAGCCATTTAGAGATGATGTAGCTGAAGAAATATTAATCCATGTAAGTCTAGAAAAGCCCCTTCTGTGGACAAAATCATTCCTTATTTCATACTTGCCAGATTTAGGGCTTGATGAAGAGTCCTTGCAGCTTTTGATTCCCATGAACTTTCAGCTACTGATGGTGTGAAATGGAATGTCTTTTGCCCTAACTTTAGCAGTAGCAGATTATTTTCTGTGCTTGAGTAGAGCCAGAAATATTTCAAAGAACCCACCAGAAATGGAAAAGTGGAAGAAGGTTCTGATCTATATCCTGCCCTGAAATAAATGACCATTCTTTGTTTAACATTAGACATGTCTATATTCACATCTAGGTAAGATAAACACTACCTGCCAACTTCCCTTGGATTTGTCACGTGTTTTCTAGAATCAGCTCCTTCATTGCACTGCATGTATTTGTTATTGAGAGGTTTCTCAGAGTGCACAAGTAAATACTTTCCCTTTGTTGCATATTCTCATCTAAGGAAAACACAATGCCGGAAGGGCTCATGTACAATGTGCAGACTTTACAGTCAAGTGCAACATAAGAGTATCATTTGCTGCACGAGTGAGATAAAATGAGTATCTGGAGACCAGAGGCTATGCTCCTAAGCTCCTAAACTGGTGCAACTGCACAGCACACTTCATTTTCTAGTCTTACTGTTGTTTCCTTTGGGCTCCTCAGCATCTGAAAATCACAATTTCAGCAGCTACTTCCTGCACAAACTCCAAGTAATAATGATGATCATTTCAGAAAGCACTAATTTCACATTTCAAACAGTACTAATGCCTGTGTCTTATGGTAGTACTCATGTCATCTGTTTGATCTATTACATTATTTGATCTTTCTTACAGTGCTAATTAGCATCTTCTGAATTACATCTGTGTCATTGTGGACAAGTTCAGAAAACAACACAGAATACACAAACAAGATGCTCAACGTAACTTGAAGAAACAAGTATGATAATCTCTTATGAACAAAATATTAATTGGTCTTCAGCTCATTACAAATCTCAGTAACTTCCAGGTGAACACTTCCTACATAAGGTTTTGTGGAAAGGAACAGGTGTCTGCTATTACATGATTCCTTTTTCCATTTTTCAACTTATAATGTGAGTTTTTATGTAAGAGGTTCTGTTTCATTGAGACTAGCTGAATTGCAGAGAAAATGAAACACAGCATCTTTGGCATGGAAAGAAATTGGGGCACCACACACTTAAACTGCTACAGTTCCACTGTCTGAGGGAAAGAGACAGTGAAGAGAGATGCTAAGTTGGAGCTAAATATGGGAAGAGAAGAAAGGAATTGAACGACAGTTCACAGAGAAAGGAATTTTTCTTTCCACTCCCACAAAGAACACAGCCCCAAATCCTCTTAATTTTGTCCCTGCATATGGGTTGTAAAAAATACCATCAACATTGAGAGGCCAACCTGCCTCAAAACTCAGGAGGAGTTGGCCACTCCTCCTCCTCCCATTGATGCCCAAGTGTCATCCTCTTTGTTTAAATTTTATCACATACAGCAGAGCATGTTCAGCTCATATCCTCTAGTTACACTGCTCCTGATATGAAATACATCAACACACCGAATATACATTTAAAATTGTATTTGTCTTTCACCTCTTTGCAGCCTCTGTTGCAGCCAGTCACTCTCACATGTAATTTTGTACTTACCATTGGAAGGTCTTTGAGAATCTGTATACCATCTCCCGGACCCATATGTGCTATGTGGTTAAAATTAGTTGGGTTAGAAATTAATTTATTTCTCATTTCCGGATCGCGTAGCATCTCCCTGGAAGAGAAAACACTTTGTCTGGGTATTTCGTTCCAGGTGAGGATGGACATTTATAAAACATGTACAGCTTTGATTATCAGCTTATTTTAAATGGGAAATAACTATTTAATCATGTTAACAGTGATAAACCCTTGTTATCAGCACTGGCATGGACAAGCTTCCAGCTTGAAGAGAGGGAATGGGGCCAGAAGAAAAGAATGCTGTTTGCCCACACCCAAAAGTTACTAACATTGAAAGAATATACAACCACTATGAGCTGATAAAAAGCTCTGTAAGATGAAGAAAAGCAGAACTCATTTGTGATGTATTACAAAGTGGAGATGAAAATGAAGTACAAAATATGAAAATAGAATTAAAATAATACTGCAGTACCTTTCTCAGTCTGTGGTCAGAATTAAAAGCTCTTCAAAAGGGCAAAGATGCATTTCAGAACTCAGAATAAATAAAATTTTAAAAGACCAAACCGCAACCAGCTCCAAATAGGCAAGAACTGGAATTTTATCTCCACTGTACGCAGCTGTTACACTTCTTAGAGGCAAAAAGAAAGGAAAGCTGGGAGCCAACCATTGTTGGAAGACGTTGGTAGTTAGAAAACTGAGCTGCTCAGTTCTTGGGGTGTAGCTTAGCACAGCAGCAGGGCATCTTTAGAAAGTGACAGTAAATGGTCAGTAACATCCTCTGTGAACACTGTGAGTAGTGCAGACCTATTTTTATCACCATTTAAGGGAAGTATTTGTGACCTGTTAAAGACTTCTATTAGAAACACATCCTGAAGTCCTATGTTCTCTGAAGAGGCGAGTTGTCTGAGATTTATATAATGCTTATGCAGCTGAATTTATAAATCAAAAAAGCAGATGCCTTGGAATACTGCTGAGGGTGGAATTGCCTTCAGAAAGAAAAGCAGAACCAGAGTCTAAAAGTATTAATAATTAATCCATATGCATAGTTACCAATGTAATCTCCTTTTGCAAAGCATTTATTACAGATCTTTATATATACAGTATATGTGTACACCTATGTACCTATATACAGTATTGAGAGACATGCATTCCAAATTACAGCTGTTTGACATAATTAATTTGAAGTAATGAATACTTGTGTATCCGGTGCATATCCATATACAAACTGGTATTACCAGAAATTAAACATTGAGGATTAAGGCGGTTGTGAAGAGACACAAACATCTGAGTGGGCATTCCAGAAAGCAACAAATGAAGTACGGCATTGGCATCAGTCGCTGTCCTTCAGGGCCTACAGGCATGTACAGAGGACAAGTACATGTTGAATACCGACCTCCTCTGCTGCATCCTCTCCTCCTCTGGTACTCTGAATGAATAGCGGCGCTTGTTGTTGATGTTTCGAACCATTTGCTTCCGGCTGTTATCTGATGTCTCAGGAACTACCAGTTCATCGCCCTCTGCAATCAATATAAATATGACGATCCAGTGGGACGAGTCGTTAGGTATACATGGAATTGGAATTCAACAACATTTTCTCTGCTCTTGCTAGTGTTGGACACCACCCATTTCCCATGAAACCTGAACAAATGCTCCTTGGTTTATGGGTTTTCTTGGTCTACCTACTCTGTTATACAGCAACAGACTTAACCTTTCCTCACACACAAGCTGCCACAACTACATTCTCAAAACACCGCTGATTAATTGTTTCAAACAAAGCATTTAGGTGGGCAGGAAAGTATCACCATCCTTTATATCAAACTTTCTTTGGCAGTTCTCACTGAAAATCACTAGAACAGTCTTATTTTGCTAGTTGTCTGGAAATTCAATGCAAGATTCTTTTTCATTCAGTCCCTGCTCAAAAGAGACTGCTCCTTTTGAAATGTTTGAGCACTGGTGTATTTCGGTGAAACTGTGGGAAAAAGGAAGATTTTTTCCACATGTGTGTGTCTGGCCAAGACATCTTTAATAAATACACGAAATGTATAGCAGTGATAACCATACAATAGGAGCGTTACTTTGAATGAATGCTGCAGCTGCTCTGTCTTGCTTTATGTATATGGAGACTAAAGTTACACTTAATAAGCCTGAACATAGCCAACACCTACTGCTCACTGCCAAAACAGTTTTGTACACAACTGAACTATCTTCTTTCCTTAAGATCAACTGGAGATTACATGAACTCTGGGATCTAGAAGTAGGTAAGCAGCCTGGGGAAAACACTTGCAGGCTTTTAAAGAGGTACACTCAGAGGATATTTGACTGTTTGGCAACCTTTTCTGAAACAGTGAGAAGTGTACAGGAACAAAGCATCAGCCTTACTTCCAGTCCTAAGATCTGCAGTTTTTTTCTCTTCTGCTCTATTTTTAATGTTGAATCTTCATTAGACTAGAAAATTCTTTCTACATACCCCCACCATATTGCTCCTCTCTACCACTGTCATTCCTTTTCTACTGATTTGCTTGCAATTTAAATAAAGACTGAGATACTGCCAACAGGAATATATATCTTTCTAAAGTGTCTATTTTCACTATGCTCTTTCTAAACAAAAATTTGTACAATGAAAATTGGCTTCCATTTACTTACCTGCCATTTTGTTTTTGAAATATATTAATCTAACTGTCTCCAGGCCTAAAAGGTTTAGTGATCCTTCTGTATTCAAGGGTCGTACCTGAAAAAAGGAAAATCAGTCCTTGTAATAGTAATAACTCACATTTATAGAGTGCATCTTATTCTGAAAGCTCCAAGGGATATTATAAACTGTATAAAAGGAGCACTCTGATGAAGCCAACTAGGGAGCTGAACAGTGTAACTGGCCAGAGCAGAGCCAGCTCCACAGAAGATGTGCAGGCTGGAGGGAGCAGCATCTCCTATCACCACTAACACGTGCCTGCTCTCACGAATAACAACAAGTGACTCATTAAAGCCACAAAAACAATTTTAGACTTGAAACTTCTGTTTGGAGAATGAGTAGAGAGGGAGTTGCCTAAAATTCCACCTAAAGATGTAGGGTTAACACCATTCCTCCCAGTACCTAAATAAATAGTTATGCTAGAAGTCTATTTCATGTAACAATTCAATTTTGCCTATTAGATGCACAAAGCAATAAGCTGTGCTTTTATTTTGTGCTAGTATCATGTCACAATTATGCTTTATAACTTGGTAAGAGTATATACAGCTTGCTAAAACCTACTGGTATCTGTGATTTCCAGCTTCAAAAATGGAAGAAGCATTCCACTCTCTGAATCTGCAACTAGTATTAGAAACAAACTCTTCATAATAAACTGCCATCTCTGAGTGTCCAAGACGTAGCAATTCTTATTTGTTGAAAGTAGCTTCATTCATTACATGGGCAATCTTGAGCCAAATACTAATCAAAGTGCTAAATCACATTCTGCCGTGTAGGAAAAAAATGTTCCAACTGTTTAATAATTTAAACAGTTTTTGTTTGGATATCAAAAAGAGCAAAGGAAATTTCATCTAAAAGGCCAGATTCGTCTTCTCTCCTTCAGATGGTTAACAGCTGAGCACGTTGATCTTTACATTACCTACCCTTACAGTATTGCTGTAATGTCCTGGTCTGCATCTGACATGTGGGAAATGGATATGCAGGGAGACTGAATAACTAACACAAGACCACAAGGATAATTTCTTGTAGTTCTATGTTACTGGAATGACAGTTAAAGAAATTACGTTGACACTAATATGAATTTGAAGTCAGTCTAAACTATGGGAAAAAAAACCTTCCACTTTTTTTTTTCTTTCCAAATATAGCTGAGAAAAAAAACTCCTAAATACCAAAGAAGCGTCAGTTTGCAAAAACTTCTTCCTTTTGATAAGTTATCCAAATGTGACATCATCCTCATGTTTTAATATTTCTACTGGTTGAACCAAAATGTTCTAACCCTATCTGTCTAACACTGTTCTCAAGCAGCAGCAGATAGACCAATTTTTTGAAAACCTGTCTAATTATCCACCTGTTTAACATCCACCATCCTTTGGCAATAACACAGATGCAATCAGTCCCAGTGAAGCCCAATACAACTGATACCAAGAAACTGCTCTCTAAAATAATATCAGCAAGTAAAACATATTCATATGTTCCAGACCAACCATCCATCTAAAACACTGAAACCACATGCAAAACACATTTCCTAGCTTATACTTCGAATAAAAAGCACTGGTTTCTTGGCAGCAGCTCTTCTTTTAGTTTGATTATTTTAAAATGAACAGTTTTAATGTGCTTAAAAAGCCCGATGTGACTGTAGCAAAGCAATACTGAGTCTAGATATATTCTTTAACTGATATCAAAACAGCAAGTTACCTTCTTGAGAGGAATAGTCTGAATCCACTCCATGGAGTTCACGTCAAAGATATCAATTGCATTTTCACTGTACACAGAGAGGTATGGCGCATTGTAACCTGAGAGGGAATGATTAGGTACGGTGTCACGTGCTTTTAGACATGGCTCAAAATATACCATTTCTTATGGCTTAACCATATTTATTAAAAAAAAATATTAAATCCCACAATCCAACAACAACCTTTGCAAAATGTGTTTTAACGCAAAAACGATCAAGAAATTTATTCTGAAGGCAAACCAGCACCACCAAAAAACAAAACCTCCGTGAGTTTTCTTTTAACTTTGTAGAATCAAACTATACTTTTTGAACTACAAGGGATTACAGTTTACTTTGCCAAACACTGATGTGGTTCAACATCTTATTTCTTCTAAAAGCCCTGTTTTTAAGAGCTCATATTTTGTAAATGATGTGGTAGGAAAATATATTGTTTTTTAATAACTGTCATCTGAATGAACTGAGTCTTTGGAGTAGGTACTAAATGAACACCAGTTGGAACTAGGCACCATGACATGGTCATAAAAATCTTCATGTTTCCTTCTAGGTTTAATTCTCTTATTTTCTGGATTGTAAAAATTCTTGTGCTACTTATCTGGCACACTTCCCCAGGATGAAATTTGTTCCGCTGGGACCACTTCTAAAGAAGAATTCAGTATTTCCATGTCAGCAACAAGACTGCCATGGTCTGCCAAGACTAACAAGAGCATCCAATTTGTGTTTAAATGTAACAGTTTCTGCTATAAAACATACCTCTGTTCTGAATTGGAATAACATCAAGTCACTTCATTCAAAGCAATCAAAAAACTTTCACAAATATCAATGACCATATAGATGAACTACATGTGAAAATACCCGTTTTTCAATCTATCCCGAAACCTTTTGTTTTGACTCATTCATTATCTGAATCCACTGTAATAATCACACCCTTGCTTGCAAACCAGAAGTGACATTATAGCCTGTAAAAGTTGCTCCTTCCACATGCAGAAGGGGCTTCACTCAAACATGGTGAAATGCTCCTCTCCTCTGCAGTGTGACTGCACTGCTGTCACAGACTATTCTAAAAATCAGCAGAAGACTGGGCTCATTCACAGATACCCTGAGGACAAATTTGGCCAATCTTTATCTGCATTCGGGAGATGAAAAAGAAGACGACAGGCATTGCAGTTTTTTTTTCCCTCCAACTGTCACAAAGATAAAGCCTCAGCTTTGAAAAAATGTGCAATAAATGTTTAACACAATTCTTGCTGGAAACTGAGACCGTGATAAATTACAGTAATTTTCATTTAAGGTTATGAAATATATTTTTTATACTGCCTGCCATACATTGTATTTGGAAGTGAGGAGGAAAAGCTTCAAAATTGATTTGTTTTAAAAAACGCAAAGAGAGGAGATGAATTAGAAGAGCGTCAGCAAAAACTGCTGAGGAGGAGGGAACGAATGAGTAAGAAAAGGAAAAAAAAAACAAAGTAGGAATAGTCACCATTAGAGAAAAACAAGTCAAACTACCAGATCTTGATGACTCTGAACATCAAGGAAGCTTGAATCAAAATGCTGAGCCGAAGTACCATCAAATGTTAAGACTTTAAACAACAACAGTCCAGTCTCAGTGTTAGTGGAGGCTCTGCAGGATCCGAGGCTCTTGGCTGTTTTAGAGATCAGACCATGTGTTTAGAAACTGGACGTCAGAGTTAGAAATCCTGACCTTTGATTCCTCTTTGTGCTATGGCAGTATAGGTCAGTGACAGAGCAGTCAAAACTAGCATAAATAAAGTCAGGATTAAACCCTCTGACTAGTTTAAAAATGCTGACAGAAGCTGAGAGCATCCATTTACCTGTCAGGTAATTATCCTTGAGCTTAACTTCCTGTGGACATTAGTACAAGCAGTGATCACTTCAATGTTTAACAGCAAGTACACTGAGACACTTACAGCAGGAAGATGGAGTTGCGGGCCACATCAATTCTTGTTGTCTAGATCTTCGGCCCTGGCAGTCAACGTAAACCCCTACGCTGCTAAAACACAGCAGGTATTCTTTATTTGAGATTTCGACTGCACAGATGGCGTCAGTTGGCTGCTGCGAGACAAATGATAGCGTGTGGTCATCTGGATGGAGCAGACTGTACGGGCTGCCTTCTCCGTGAAGGGGGTATTTTAAGAAACCTGACTGGTAGCCCACGCAAAGACGGTCACTGAAGATTGACATCCACTGGACGTTCCCCTGGACCTGGATCTCCTTGATCTTTTTGTGACGCGTCTTACTCTGATTTAGTTCGTAACAGAGGACCTGCCTTTTCATAGCTACACAAAGGCAGGTAAGAGCTCCGTGGCGCACGTGTCCAGAAACTATTGACTGACAGCCTTTTGTCTCTGCCAGCTTATAGAACTCAGTCTCCCTTCCATCCAGGGCAGCCATAGGGAAAAGCCGCACATGCCGGTTTCGTCCTGAGATTACTGCAATGAGCTGTTCGCTTGGGATTAGCTCAATCTGATGAACCTTCTTATTGTCACCAACACGGATTATCTCTAAAAAAAACAAACCAAAACCCCCCAAGTCCAAGTAAATAACGTTGAAGTGTGAACTGATTAAAACATATGTATTTGTACAGATAAACTATGAAATAAACACAAGAAAGCCCCTTTATTGCTTCCCTACAATATTAAAAAGTACAGAATTAAAACTTGTGTTTTAATACTACCAGATGTGGCAATGCTGGATAGACCTTTGGCTTTTCATCATGAGAAAAAAGGAGGAGCAGATCCGATGCAATAACAACCATTGTATTATTTCAGCGTTCATTTCAAAAAACAGTTCTGAGCCACAAAACTACTAAATAAAGGAAAACCCTCAAAGAACTGCAACACACAACTAAATATGTTGCTTGTTGAATTAGCTTGGGCATCTATCATTACATTTCTTTAAAATGCTGAATGTAAGTTTTCATCTCAATTCCAAGGAGGAGGTTACAGAAAAGACCAAGGCAGGTTCTTTACTGAGGTGCACAGTATGAGAACAGGCTACACTGGTCACAAATTGAAACAGGGGAGGTTCCAGCTGGACACACAAAGAAAATGCTTCATTTTAAGAATAAACAGTCTTTGCAACAGGCAGCCCAGAGAGAGTGTGGAACCTCCATCCTTGGGGATTTTCAAGACCCGACTGGACAAAGCCCTGAGCGACCTGGTCTGAATTCTGTGTTGAGCCTGCTTCAATCAGGAGAACAAAACCTTTAGCTGCATTTCAGATGCTGGATCTTTGTCACTGGAAAGGACACCCAAACCAGAAAGCCCACAGAACACCTTCTTGGTTACCAGCTCTCATATGGGGCTGTCCAGCTGATAATACAGTAAATTAAGAAAAATGAAACCAGAGGATATTGAAGAAAACGTTACAAAGTCACATTTTGGTTATTTAATATTAAGGAAATTATTACCAGTTCCTAATCTCTTACCGTCTTTGGTGACATGCACAACAAATAATCCCTCTTCATTCCCCAGAGCTATTCTTTCATGGTCTGTGATATTAAGGGTAAAAAAAAAAATAAAATACATATTTTTCTTTGGAAATACTTCTTCAGCAATAGTAATCTGATTAACAGAGACAGTTTTTGAATATCTTGAAATAAACAAATATGAAACCAAACCAGACACACTCATGCAACAAAAAAAACCACTGCTAACCTCCCAACCTTTAAAATTTCTGAAAAAAGAAGTCTTTTTCCAGTTCTCCTGTTCGTAGAAGTAACACCAAGAAGCACAATTTTTAAAAAAAACATTCAGAAAACTTAAGTGGACTACCAATTGTTAAATAAATATAATATCATATTTAAATAATCAGAGTTTAACGTATTTTATGCAGTAGCATTTAAAATTATTAAATTCATTCTCTGCTCTCATGTTTTTCCTGTGGTCTCACATGCAGATTTTGTTAAGTCAGGGATTTATGTCTGTTCTATAGTTTTGCCCAGTTATGGAATTATGTTTACAGAATAACAAAAGACTAACGTCCAATTCTCAGTCAAAATTCCTCATAATTATGAATACGTGTGAATAGGGGGCATATTCTTAAAGATCTGACAAAAGTACTGGGTAGTGCAGTGCACTTCTCTCAAACCCAGGCACATTTCAATATGGGAAAAAACCCACTACATACCACTATCTATTCAGTAGATAACGTCATTTAACATTTTTGCAAAAAACACACGCTTTTAGCATATGCAGTTTCCGTAGAGCTTTCTTCTTATTAATTTCATACCTATGATTGCTGCTGACTGTGTTGTTTTGATGAGGGGCAAGGTGCTGTCATAAGCTTCCTTGGGAACATAGACTGAGCGGTCTTTGAGTTTGTTCTTCTTCAAGATCCTGTGCAGCTCATTGAGCACCCCTACCCACTTGCTTTTCTCATTCTCACCATCTGCTAGAATCAGGATTGAACACTTATTACTGGCTGCAGAGAGCTGGGAAGCTGTGACCTGGAAAATCATAAAACATATATTTTAAGTGGTAAGCAATAAAAAAATTCATCGTGATCATTTTTCACAAGGATATCAGATGCCTGTAAGTACCCTTTTAATTAGCTGTCTGAACTAAGAATGCAAAAATTTACCCTTAGTTAATACAAAACACTCTATCACCATCAAGAACCCACAGCAGAAAAACCTGTAGATATGAGTAACTGAGCAAAGAACTGAGAAAACTTTGGCTTTATTCTAAATGAATTTGTACTTATTCTATAATTTGGAAATGTCTGCCCTAAATGAGATAGTCATCTATTTCTCACAGCAATTTATAATGAAAAGTATTTCTTACAAAGTATTCTGTATTTTTTTAAAGACCAATAGTTTTCGTTAATAACTTAATATAATAGGAATGGTCTTTATGGAAGAATGATCCATGACTGTTTTCCTGTATTTGGTACAGCTTTTATAGACAACAATGAAAGCCCCTTTGGTAGGTTTATCTCATCTCAGCATGTAGAGCAATGAGCAGTCTGAAAGCCAGAAAAACAAGAACTGAAGTGCAATGGTACAGTAAAGAAATTATAGGGTAATTAATAAGACACCAAAGATATTTCGTTGCAGTCAAAGATTCAATAGAATATCTGGTAAAAATAAGAATACTAGAAATAGCCAACGATGGCAAAATCCTGATACCAGACAACAGACATAAATTTTGATGAGTATTTTACACTCCATTTCTATATCGACTACCCGATGAATAGGAGTTTTCAGAGATTCAATGCATATATACAATCAAAATCTATAAAATAAAGACTTCAGGAATAACACAACAAATTAAACTGAGAAGCAGAAGGCAATTTTAGGAAAGGAAAATGTTGAAAGTCATGAACAGAAAAATTCCAAATGACTAACAGGAGGTTGAGAAAAGTAAATCTTATTGTAAAGGTTAAAAAAAAATAAAACCCACATAAAGGGGAAATGAGAGCTTCTCTAAATGTACCAGTGCTATTTTTATAATTAAAATTATGTACGTACAGATCCTTATGCACTGCTGCTGCTGTCATGGATACCACGCAGCCAGAACTTGCAAAGGAAATCAAATACTAGCAAGCTGTCAGTGACTGCACACTGTACACCCCACCGTGAAACCCTCTACTCCTGGGTTACCAGGTTCAACGTAACACTTACCCTGAAAATACAGGGGATATCTTTTCGATTTGCGTGGATGACATCGGAGGCCAAGACAGAACTCACTGAAAATTCTTCATCCCTTATGGAAACCACAAACATTATTGGAAAAGAGTTAGAGAGGGTAAAAGCTGTATGTTTTTTACTTATTTTTCCATAGTACCAATAGCTTTGTTTTGTGAAGGACACAATAAGACAGCACTGAGATTGAATTTTTAAAATTATCCTTTCTTCTTTTTTCTGCAGATGATACTCACAAATGCAATGTTAATTAATTCCTTGAAAATGTTGCTGGAGATGCATCTATTCAGAGTATCTGTGTTTCGTCTGTTTACATTAAAACCTTTAAAAAACTTTAAAAATGACACTGAACCAAGGACAACTCTCCAGCTCTCTCATAAAAATCCAAACCCACTGGGAGCTGTAAGTTACAGCTGTTTGAGACTTCCTGGATAAACTAACCTAGTTCAGAGATGACCTTTACTTGGTCGATATGTCAAATATTCTCAACCTTCAGTGAAGTTGGTAGTACTTCAGTAATACAGAAGACAGTGGGAACAAACTATTTATCCCTTCTGAATCAAAAACTGTATTAGTTTTATGCTACAACAAATTTTTGCCCATCTTTCAAAACTCTATTCAACCCCAAAATAATGTATTTTTCTTCTTTATTCATTCCAGATCTTCTACACAGCTGAACAGACGCATTTTGGCACATGAAGTAATAATGGCAGTTCAAATTGCCACATACGAACATGCAGATGGAGTTCAGGCTAACTGAAAATACTGCTTTTTCCTGGAAAATCAGAGGCTCTCAACAAATATTACAGTGTTTCATAAAAGCTCTGGAGCTTGCTTACTGATTTCACAAAAAGCAGAAAAAAACCCCCAACCTCCCAATGCCTCTGAAAAGCTCCCACTCAGCACCAAACGGCTTACCTCATGTCTATGACCTGACTCACTACCACGCTGGGCTGGGATGCTTTTCCTTCTGCTACATCATATAGGAAGAGTTTAAAATCACAGATCACTGCCAGTGCTCTCTGCCAACCTTTCTTTACTCCAGCTGGTTTTGGTACCTTTAGCAAAATAAATTCTGATTAATTCTCCGTAAGTTTGCACGCAATCAAAAATCAAACGAATAGTAAAAAAAATCAATTCTCTCACCTAGGCTGACAAGTTTTCATTCAGAAATAACACTCAGCAACATAAGCAATAGCACGGGCGCAGTGAGAGCATCAAACACAGCCACACAGACAACACAATAGATTATTTAGAACATTCATAGCACCAGATTCTCTCTTCTTATTTCACAAACTCCTTCAAAGCTATATTGACAAATATAGAGAAAGAAACCCATCTCCAGTTGGTCAACAGGAATATGGCCAAAACTATGCAGAGTAATTTTTTTAGTATTTATATACAAGTATCCACATCGATGACCCTAAACAGTACTAGCATTAAGAGAAAGACTCAAAAACTCACAGGCCCTCGAAGATGATCTGATCTCTAGAGATGGACTATTCAAGACCAACACAAAGCACGATGGCTGACAGAGATGGAGAGAGAATTACTGTTGCAAATGCTAAGACCTGCTTTGTGAAAATTTAGTTCTTAGTTTCCAAACTGTTACCTTAAGGTAAAATTGAAGCCATCCCTCCTGAAGTCCCAATGAGAGTTTAATTACAGCTCTGGAAACCAACAAATTTAATATGTGTGCCCCAAATGCAGCTACCTGATACCTACTCGGACATGTCCTTCATAAGCTGTTCCTATGCCTTTCTGCGGATCTATTCCCAAAGGTCCCTTGGTCTGTTCGGGAGGGATTGGACACACTGCAGGAGCCTTGTCTGCACAGGTCACGTGGCAAGAGAATCCACATACTTGGATGGAGAAGAAACAAAAAGATTTGATGGTTACTTCTTGAGCAGTGCAAAAACTACGATAATGACAATGACATTTATAAAGGAATCCTCTCCTTTTTTGACCAACAATTGAATAGTTTAACTGAACTTTGCTATACCAAGACAGAAGTTTAAGTCTGAGTACAGCAGCAGTTCATGCTTTTATCTACTCTAAATTCTGACTTCCTCATTTTCAGAGATGTATGGATATATAGTTTGGTTTCATCCAGGTAAGAAAGAGCCTAACTAGAAGCTCACACTGAGATAACCTCTATGATTTCCTCTAGGCCCAACTCTACTAGTAAACAAAAAGCTGGAAGCTCCTCTAAAATATGAGTGACATTCTGTGAACATACAAACCTAGGATAAATTAGTCCTGGAAAGAAGCAAAATTGATAGTGAATGTCAAAGCTATCTGACATTTTGCCCTAAATCAGAAAGCAAAGCTGCTGTCAGCGTATGTGATCACTGACTGTGGCCCATTATTGCTATTTTAAGTAAACTGAACTAAGCTCTTTTACCATCACCTGGAATAAATATGTCCCCAGATAACGAGGTAATCTGTTACACAACATGTTCAAAGCACTTGGCTTCTACTGTCGAAAGACTGAAGCAAAAGATTATATTCTGTTATTTAAAATACAAACAGTAGACTCCCACATTATCACACCACAACCTTTACTCTGCAGTTTGCGTCTCTAAGAACTCGAGTGCACGTTTCCTGCTTTCCCAAGTGCTTACCTTCGCAAGTACAGCCCTGTCGTATTAAACCGACCATCAGAGATGTGCATTGATTGCATTTTGTTGGTGTATTAAATGATTTCACTACAAACTGGTGGGCTTTAGGCTGTGAAACAAGTAGACAAGGATGTTAGTATCTGTAACACTTCTGAAGAATGGTTCTTTTTTTCTTTTTTCACAGACATAAGAGTGCATAGGTACATTTAACAAGCTAGCTCATTCGTGTTTATTGAAATGAGATCTGAGCCCCAAGACACGGGCTGAAAAAATTTCCTTATCAGTGCTTGTTATTTATAATTTAAACCATCCTATGCAAATGAAACCATGGAAACCGGACCTTGTCTCAGAACACAATGTTCGCTTCCATTGCAGATAGGAAAGTTGCCAAAATTACTCCATTACACACTAGAAGCTGAATTTGTGTATGTATGTGCTTGGTAGGCACTTGGTGGCCAGTTAAGGTCAACCCACTACAGCATCTTCCAAGCTGCAAATTCAATGCCCCTCTGTAAGAAGCATTGCCCTACTTCAAAGCAAAATATCAGACTTTTTCAAAATTCTAATTTTTATGCCAGAAAGCATGACAGAGTTCAGTTTTATAGTGTCAGGCACAAGAAATTCTTAGAACACCAAATTTAAAAGCAAGAGTATAGAGGAAGTTAATTTTGAAAGGGCTTCTCGTTAGTTCTTGGGAACACAGATTACATGAGGAAATGTTCTAATTCTCTCTCTCCCCTCAAGGATGGCAGTGGTGATGCTATGATATCAAGGCTAAATGACTACGTAATGCGGCAGTTATGATTCATTAACAGCCTTATATAAAATCCATGGAAGGTGCTTTGTTTTTCTAAAAAGCCTCCCAGTGAAGCAACAACTGGTAGACGAAGAAAGGATAAAGCACAGGGTGAACACAAGGCTGTCCACACAACCTGGATAATGTACGTGATCTGAAATAAGACAATTATGCAGACTACTTTAAGGAGTAGGTATATTAAAATTTTATTCACTTTTCTGTTTTTCCCAGCATAAGATATCGCTGCTAAGGGCTAAAACTTCATCCATATTTAATGAAAGTTTTACTGTTACAATAGCAGCTTTCTGTCTACAGATGGATGTCTTGTTTTGAAATTTGCAGGGAAACAATACTTCTCTTTAAAAACTGACACGATCATAAAATAAGAAGGTTCTTTAGGGAACACAATAAATTAGAAAGCAAATCATTACTCACTGAGCATAATATCTGCAAAAATGAAATTATGTGCATAGTAAAATCTGTTTCACATGATTCCAAGTGCACTTAGTTGTTTTTTTTTTAAATTGATCTACTATGACATTGCCCACAAAACGCTGTCTGCTCAATCTTTTTAGCTTTCCTTTACACAAGTAAAGTATTTTGCTACTTTACAATTTATCAAAGCAGATAAACAGATCTATAATAAAAACTTATTTCATTAATTAGTTGCAGAAAAACTGTCTTTTTTTAAATATACAGAAGATTCCCTAGCCATTGAGTTACTTCTGAAACTTTCACGTGAAAATTTTTCCTTTAATAGCTTGTATCTTATTCCTTATTTTCTTGAATATCCGCAATTCACTGTGAATGAGCATACACTGATAGACTTATTTGGCTAACAGCAAATTAATGTCAATGACTGATGTAAAGTCAGTGTTTATGCAAGTAAAAAGCCAGAAAAACTGGAATTCCTTCTCCCAGCCCAGTGCTGCAGTGCTGGCTGTGCCGCTCACTCTACATTGTTTACAAAAAATGCAAATCTATGGTTTCATTTTTGGCTTACTCTTTGCCTTTTCTCAAAAACAAGCATCTAATTAGCACAAAGATGTGCTAATCTGAGACTGGCCCACAGTGACATCAGCTTTATTCTACGCAGAGGATAAAGGAAGGTAGGAAACACCCTCTTTCTAGGAAGTCTCTTTTCCTTTCCACATGTTCTGGTTCATTTACCTCTTTCTAATGTCCAAACTACTGTTTTTCCTATAATTAAATGCCTGTGTGGTGCTACAGTGGAATGTCTAGGACAACTGGTCACACCACATAATGTAAGAATGAGTGATTTTCAATTTTAGAAAGCAACCAGCTTGCATATAAACGATGCTTCTAGTCAGTTCTGCTAAGATTACTGCAATAAACTATTCTCCTGAAGCCGTTGCCCAGAGTGGTGTTTTTTCCCTTCCTATGTAAAAAGTGTGAACGCTTGACTGAATACCTTTGGTGCAGAGAGTCCCGATCCAATATAGGCCGTCCTCATGGTTGGTGTGTGAATTGAACGAAGAGGATGATCTGTAACCTGAACATAGTCCCCAAAGGATCAATAAGACATCAAATACGCACTATCAATGATAGCCTGAAAAAACTAAAAAGACTAGAACATCTCACCCACCCCATCCCCAAACATACAAACAATGAAACCAAACTGATTAACACAGGAAAGGACCAAATCTTATTTCTCAGCAAAATTATGTGCAAGCTTCATCTCTTAAATGTCAAAAATAACTTTGTATTATCTTAAACATTTGATTGAATCTTTTCCAAGTTAAAATAATCAGAGAGTTATATTTTTTTAACAAGGAAAGGGAATACGTAATTATAGTTGCAGAGCCTGACTAATACGTATTGACAAGACTTTCACCAGGACTCCAAAATGTGCTCTTACAAAGTACAGTATTACATTAACTTTGTGCCAACATTTCTTAAATATTCACAACTGAGGATTTGTTATGAAGAGAGACTGTATCTAATAATTGATTCAATATAGTTCCCATCCCTAATCAATCAACCATATGTGAAAGGAAATGCAACATTCTCCAAAATACAGTTCACCACTAGTGTAGAAGGCTATTTCAAGGTCCTAAATAGTCTCTCTGCAGAGGAGTGAGATTAATTCTAAATAAAATACTTGCAACAGCAATTTTTATGAGTGAAACTGTTACTTTTTTTTAAAAAAAGACAAATTAGTCAACACTGAAGTACCTCAATCGGTTCAATCTCACTAGCTGTAGAAGGAGACCGTGATCTTGAATGGAGATGAGACTTGCTATCTTCATCCCGTGATGGAGTATTAGACAATGTAAAATTCTCAACTGAATCAATCTAGGAGAACAAGTCAAGACAAAGAAAAAAACAACCGAAAAAATAAATCAAAGACATCATTAAAAAAAAATTCTTGACTCTCACCAAAATAAGATATGGGAGCAGCAGAATTCCTAAGAGAGAACTGAGAGGACAGAAATTCAGTTTTAAGCAACTTCTTAATTAAAGTATAAAAATGCAATGAAAATTATTGAATATGAACACGCCAAGGCTTCTGCTGAGAGGTGAGCACATGCATAAGAGCTGCTAGTTCAGGGGCCTGATAAACACTCGAGGAGACTTCTAATTCAGCATTTTTAAAAGGTGAATGTTTTCTAAACACTATTGGGTTTTGTCAACTGGTAGTAGAGATTTGTTACCTTTTTGTTATCACTTTCTTAAGTGAATTCCCATATAGCCCATGGAAATCACTGCAAACATATTTAGGAGAAAATAAGGAGAAAAGGCAGAGCAAACAACGTATTTCTTTAGGTTGGTGTTAATTATATTCACAGAGAATTGCGGGGGTTTTTTGTACCCCATTTGAACTACAAAAACATCCTTACCAGGAATATAGTTTCTTCAAGAGACTATTTTCCTAGTCGACTCCTTGATATACAATGAAACTAAGCCCAACCCAGAACTATACTGAACAACAAAGCATATCGATACGACCAGGTGTCTTGGCTAACAAATCCTTTTTTGTCAGTGCAACCGAAAAATCAGAGAGTGTGGGGTTCTTCCCCTGAAAATAAGACATCTCCAGATCAAAGTTTTCTATGTAAATTCAAATTTAAAAAAAAAAAAGTGAGATGAGGATGCTTTTCAGTAGTAATAATAAAACTAAAAGCTGAAGGCCTACAGAAAGCTTCCATCGCATGCCTGGTTTTTCTGGAGCAATGCCATCATCAGTTTCCCATTGCTAAGGATTTGCCTGGCTTGCACATAAACTAAAATACACAGCAATGCTTACAGAAAGCATTTGAACGTTCCAGTGTTTTTCATCATCACACTAAGGATTCCACAAACTTTACTGCCTTTTGGGAATAAAATATACTGCCAAGCCAATCTTACACATGCATATACAGTCCTGTTCTCCAGAAACTCAGTCATGGTAGTGAACAGGTGCCATTGCAGATGATTTTGTTTGTTTCTGTTTTTTTTTTCCCTTCCCCCTCCCCCCTTTTTCTTTTAATAGTAGTGAGTTAAGTCTGATGTCTTCTAGTTTCATCACGGCCTTCAAAAAAAATTATCTGGTGGAGAATGCCCATCAGCTTAATCAACTTAGGCATATTAAGATGCCTGCAAGTATTTCTGTAATGGAAACGGGAAATTCTCACACTGGGATACACCTGTTTTCTACACATAGATCATGTGTTTCAACTGCTGAGGCAAAAATTAGCAGTAAAGCAAACATTTTGTGCTCAGATTTATCAGAAGCAAATAATAATTGGAAGCATTATTCACTATTAGAAACATGGATGCTTTTAGTAGTAAATCCCCAGATACAGAATAGTTTCAATTATTTTAAACTTTTTTTTAACCAAGTCTAAACATGTGAAAACTTGAGAGTCCACTCAAAGACTGTTTAACCTCAAAAAATTCTACCTTCCTCCTAAAACTATTAAAAAATAAGCCAAATGACTAACTACAGGCAAATTTTTCACAGCAAGAAATAGACATTCCCTTTCTTTTGCAAGTTAAACTGTGAGATCTAATCTATCATCTCATAAATGTTTCCAGATACTCCAAAGGCTTTCCCCTTCAAAGTAGCATCTGTGTACCAAAGAATTTTCATGATGACTTAAAAATTTAGTACAATTATAATATAAACGATGGAACTTTTCTGGAATGTGCTACCAAGCCTTTTGTGGCTGAAGACAACTGCTGAACCACTAACAAATATATTTTTGCTTTACTCACGAACATAAAAAGCCCGCAAAACACACAGAACCTGATGTACTATTACAGGATTTGAAGTTGCTACCCCACTTGGACACACACAAGTATATAGGGCCAGATGGGATCCACCCAAGGGTGCTGAGGGACCTGACAGAGGCGGTCACCAAGCCACTTTCCATTATCTACCAGCAGTCCTGGCTAACCAGGGAGGTCCCAGTTGACTGGAAGTTGGCGAATGTGATGCCCACCTACAAGAAGGGCTGGAAGGAGGATTTGGGTAATTACAGGCCTGTCAGTCTGACCACAGTTCCAGGGAAGGTCACGGAGCAGATCATCCTGAGTGCCATCACACGGCACATACAGGACAACAAGGAAATCCGGCCCAGTCAGCATGGGTTTATGAAAGGCAGGTCCTGTTTGACCAACCTGATCTCCTTCTCTGACAAGGTGATCCAACTAGTAGATGATTAAGGGAGTGGAACATCTCCCTTATGAGGAAAGGCTGAGGGAGCTGGGTCTCTTTAGCTTGGAGGACACTGAGGGGTGACCTCATCCATGTTTATAAATATGGAAAGGGGGAATGTCACGAGGATGGAGCCAGGCTCTTCTTGGTGACAACCAATGATACGACAAGGGGCAATGGGTACAAATCGGAACACAGGAGGTTCCACTTAAATATGAGAAGAAACTTCTTCACGGTGAGTGTG
>VWYH01001940.1:964038-1009733 GCA_013399365.1 Pampusana beccarii
GGGAAATGGTGCAGTCACCATCCCTGGAGATATTTAAAGGACGTGTAGATGACGCTCTTAAGGACATAGTTTAGTGCTAGATTTAGGTTATGTTTGGCCTCAATGATCTTAAAGGTCTCTCCCAACCAAAATGACTCTATGATTACATGATTATTAGAGCTGGGGGGCATTATTGCTAGTTTATTGAACATTCAGTATAACTGCTTTGTACGCTTTGCTATTCCCATCATCATATGTGTATAAAAGAAAGAAAAGTGGCAGTACGACTTGAAAATGGACATAGCACACATGGTACCAACTCAGTCTGACAAAACTTTGATAACACCATGTTTCAAAATCCACCTTAATTTTTGAAATGTCATAGAGCGTCACTTTCGCCTTCTATAGGCAATTCCCATAACTCAACACATGNTTCAATCTGACAAAGCTTTGATAACACCATGTTTAAAAACCCACCTTAATTTTTGAAACGTCATAGAGCTTTCCAGCTTAAATAGACAAAAATACATCCAACTCTGTTTTCCTTGTATGAATTTTACCTGCCCACCTCGAGGCTCCAATCTACTCAATTCCCCATTTCCCATTTATTTACCTCTGTACTGTGACATCATCTACCATTTCCTATGACATGCCTCCCAAATGCCAAACTTTTGCCTTCTATATGCAATTCCCATAACTCAACACATGCCCCCTGCTAAGGGCAAGGGAACAAACAGGCCCTCATGTGACATTTGCACATCTTCCCTACCTGCATCTACCTGATCTGCTTTCACAAATAATTTTCATATTGAAATGAGAAAGCACCCAAAGCATCTTCTCAGTTACTGTGATGTTCTGCCCATAGGATTACCAAATAAAATACCCCAAAAGCTTTTAGCTCACAGCTGTAAAACAAACAAAAAAAATAAGCACAGCAGCAGCAGCAAACGGCAGCAGCAGCACAAGACATGCAGTGAGGTAAATACACAATCCATACATTAAACAAAGGCATGTACAAAACAGGCAAAAAATAAAGGGCCACATAGAGTAGGACAGCCTCTTACACGTCTGCCTTTGTTAGCTGGAATACAGGAAGGAGAGCGCTTTAACAAAGAAAGGAGGAGAATATGTTACAAAACCAAACGGTGACACATACATCAGCTCAGAATTTGTCGTTCTCTATCTCCAGAGGTAGCGTTGAGACACACACAAAAAACATGTTCGCTTTTACAAGTATTTTGAAAACGGGGCAACAAGAGGAAAGAAACGTCAAAAAACCCGAACAGTTATTTTAAAACCTGTAATTTTACACTGGACAATAGCAGTGAAACTGCAGACCACATTACACTATCTCCGTATTTTGAACAAGATTAATAAAACAATCTCTTGGAGGTGTAATATGACAATTTAAAGTACCTTAACCACCAGAATTATTCTAAACTTAATTGTGAATGTGCATGTAGAGTCAAGGCCCTCACCACACACTACTATGGCTTATTCTGTTTAGTATTTAATAATTAGAATTCAGAACAGGATTTATTCTGTGGTTATTTACAAAGTCCAGATTTGTTTAGTCTGACCAAAGCCCATGGGGACTGCATGTGAGGATAGACTGCAGGATTATTTAAGAAATCTATTTCTACTTCATAATGTTTTGATAACAGGGGAAATATCATATTTTCTAGCAAGTGGGGAAAATAATTTTGTCAAGGGAAAATGGGATTCCATTTTATTGTTATTATATAATCACAAATTCATCTTTAAATAAAACAAGTCAGTTGCTTCTAATAGCTAGTGAGGCACACAAAGATCTATCCGGAAAAAAACCAAAACCCAACACTTCTATTATCAGACACTTCTAGTGAACACAGGAGACTCAACACCTAGACGATGTTACCGAGAGACAGTCTGCAACGCAAAGGAGGAACAGCAGCAAAGATTTAGAAATGAGTCTATTAATTACCGGGGGTGACTTCCCTCCCCATTTGGGGACAGCAAAACCCATTCCCGCTGTCCTCGGCACCCTCCTGTGTGCACAGGAGAGAGGATCGCTTAGAACGCCTGGGCTCTCACGGGTGTGAGGATTCAGGCATCAGTTCTGCCAACCTGACCAAGTGTCTTTCTTTGGCTTAGAGGAGGGGTGATAGCTGGAACCAACAGGGACCGCTACTTGTCTAAATACTGAGATACTACTTTTCTTGCCCAGCATCCACTACAGAGGTGGGCAGACATCTGTTTTTATTTCTCTCCAGAAGAAATTGCAAAGCTACCATTCTCATCATCGAAACAATCAGAATTAACTCCAGTCATTCACAGAGTGCTATAAACAATTACGTTATTTGGATGGCAGACACACAAGACGTACCCACCCCAGTAAACTCCAAATGTAATCAGTTGGCCCAACTCAGTGCTGCTTACACATCTGTATGTTAAATAGACTTCAGAGATCTTGCAAAGATCTAAGTGCAACTGCATATTGTTGTACACTTTATCTCTCATTCCATAACGAAGCACAGAGTGTGGAGAAACAACATGGGCATTAGTAATAATTTACTTTGTTTTCCTGATTACAGGAGAGACCTTTCCTAAAACCCATCAATATTGCAGCACTGGATGAGCCTGACCTGAGCACTCCTAATTTTTCCTTTGTCTTAATATAAAGAACCCCCCACACTTGTCAGATTTGACTGAGCACAGATGAATTCTCCTTGAAATGCTGCAAGAAACGCTACCCTGTAAGGTAAGTCCTGTCAAAAAGAGACATTGGAAAGAGGATGGAGGTCACATCCAGTGGGAAGAGGTTTTTTAATACCCTTATTTTAAGTGTGCCTAATACACTGATATTGAACCAACTCAATGAGCTAAAACACAAATAACCATTTTAATAAATCAGAGGCTATATGGTATCAGTCTTGCTGTGAATGAATCCAGTAATTGTCCAATAAAAGAAAGATGCAGAACTGACTTTGAGCACAACTCAATTATACCACCTTTTACCTACTAATGCAGACATCAGCTTTACTTCTCTTTCTAAGACAGGTCAGTCAAACAAGTCTTGTATTTGTCTGCAAGGTACCCTTCCTATCTTTGAACAGGCAACTCTCTTCTTTTGCAGTTCTGCCAGGTAAGAAAGAAATCTGCCACGGTGTTAGAGACATCAGCCCCAGTCCAGTCCAGTCCAGAAATGTACTCTTGTCCAGTAAAACCAAGAAAAAATACACTACTGTTGGACTCGGACTGAAGATGCAACAGGGGAAGTGTAGTAAGCCATCCACATGCAACAATATGCATATTAATAGCTGGAATTTTACCTAAGACTCAAAGATGGGTATCTGAAAAGATTTGATCTGGGCAGACCAATCAAGAAGAATGTCCTAAAGGATGTCTAAGACCAGCTGAAAGTTATTCACTGGCAAAGACAGAAAAATAGGTGATTTTGTCAAAATGCTTGTGAAAAAACACGCTGCCTTCTTTAAAACAAACAAAACCTAAAACCAAAACCAAATCAAAACAACAACAAAAACCCCCAACCCAAACTCGAAAAAACCCACACAAACCCCAAAACAATAAATACATAATAAAGCACCAACATCCTTCAATATTAGCTAGACAGCAACCAGGAAAACCTTTTTCTCGTAAGTTTCCCCTTGCAAAATAGAACAATATCAGCTACTCTGACACACATGTACTCTCTTTTAACAGGTTTTAGGAGAGAACATTGGATATTTTTAAAGGTAACTTTCTCTGAAAGAACCTGCTGATACAAACCATGTCTTCCAAATACTCAGGCAACATAGAGAACACCTCTTTAATCCAGATAAAAGATACAAATATTATTAATTTATTCTAGATTTAACATGACAGGAAACTACTCTTTTTTTGGTGTAAGAAAATTCTGGCAATATCAGCAAGACAAGGTTTTTTACATGCTCTACAAAAGTGCAGACAAATATCTTCTACTATCGTACCACAAATGTACCTCCACATTTTGTCTAAGGTCTGATTTACAGAAAAAAAGCGTCTAGAAGAAAAGCATTCTTTCAGAGTTTGTGAAAGGATAGGCAATCCGTACAACAGGCCCATATACTATATGCTCTTTGTTCCATCCTTTACAGCAGACATTTCTAGAATAAAATTAATTATATCACATTATAATGCAAATAGGATTATACTATTTTAAGTATGTGTCTATACACATATAGACAAGCACACACGGACGTACACACACAATGTATCTACAGAGTTGTAATGGATGGTTCTCTGCCATGGATGAACAGTATATACTTCGATTTTAGAAAGCTTATTATTATTTACTTTTATGTGCCTACTACTTCAGTTTGGAAGCAATATAATGCAGTCAATTTTCAGCTTTTATCTCAATTCCCTTAGTATGCAATTAACCAGGGTAAATATTTAAACATTGTCCTGACAGAAAACTAGAGTCTCAAATGGCAATAAAAAGTAGTAAGTTCACTTCAGTTGTAATTAAAATGACTTATTGCAATATAGACTAATAAAGAGACAATATTTTATTTGAGCAAACTGAAGTGTATGCAAGGATAATATTTTCACTGAAGTGATCAGAAAACTTTTAGATACAACTAATGATAGAGTAATATTATGAAGCAATAGAACTAAATGAAATAAACATTCCAGTGATTTTGGAGCCATGTTCCCCAGGCCATATCAGTAGATAAGGCCCCAAAGCAGCTCTTCCCCATTAGAAAAACTGTTTGCAATAAAGAATTCTTTACCTCCACCTAATTTACTTTAAAACTGAATAGCTGTCTACATAAATAAGTGTAAGTATGCTACTACAGAGATACTCTGTTCCCCACTGCACTCGTGGATCTTTTAAGTTGACTGCATTAATGTTTGAATACTCCAAATCAATCAACTGGTATCTGTTATTGAGGGATTTACTGATTTGAAAGTCAAAGACTTACGTCATCCATAAAATCAATCAATGAGGATGAAGAGGAGGAAAAGGAATCCTATTTTAATGAAAACAGCAGTAAAAAAAAAGAGAGAGAGAGAGAAAGAGATGGATGAAGAAAACTGTTCAGTATAAATAAAAGTGCAAAAATAAAGAACTGTAAATACCTAGTGCCAGTAGCGGTTACCTCAGTAAGTTTTCATTAATTGCCTTTCATAGACAATTAATCAATAAAATACCTGTATAAAACCAAATGTTTTCCCAGTTTTCACTCCATAAAATAATATTCCTGTACCTCAAGAAATTTTTTATATTGAAAGTAACTTATAAAATAAATAATTAAAAAGCAAAAATAAAAATGGTATTAATTGTGAGGACTTCACGAGAGAACAACGAATTAACCAATACGCAATGAAAAGAAAGTACGTTTTGGAACATCAACAACACCAGGGATGATGCTCTTTCATAGCTAAATGTGATGACCTTGTACACAGAGGAAAATTTCAGACCAATGTGTGACTGTAAAGGTGGTGCCTTGTCCCCTCTGAATTCAGTTTGACCAATATTTCACCCCAGCTATACTTTTAAAACAAAAATGATTACTGTTAATTTAAAAATAAGATATGAAATACATAGTGTCATTTCAATTGTTTTCTTCCAGTTTTCTACCTAAACTGGTCTTTTGCCTAAAAGTGACAAAGGAACTAAGCAGATTTATTTTTTAAGTATATAGGATCCGTGACGAGGAGATGAATAGTAATTATCAGGGTTTTACAGATCTCTGCAAAAGGAACAGAAGATGAAAATAACCTAATAAATATACAGTACCAATGACTTCATGGAACATATTCAACCATTATTTACATATTTTCTCTCATTTTTACCAAAGCAGTATCCACACTACTTAGCATTTTTCTGAACGCAAAGAAAGGCCACTGGAACAACTATGCTTTTCATGTTCACTATAAAAATCAGGAAAACTTCTGCATACAGGATTGGAGAGAGAATTCACTATGATTACCAGGGGTCAAGAGAAGACCGACAGCACTGTAAATCACAAACAATTCTCACATCTTGTTGCACACAAACATAAATGCAGCAATATGATAAAAATACATTAACAAACTCTCAGCAAATACGCACATAAAACCTGCACATAACAGCAGGAGTTCCAATGACTAACAGAGAGTTAGAATAGCTGTGCACTTACTTCAAATTGATCCAGAGCAGAGGTAGGCGCATTCAAAAATGCCAAGAAAGAATTCTGTGAGTCTTGGTGCTTTACACCTAGAAAACAGCAGCAAGTCTTTAAGCTACAGAAAAAATGACCTTTTCATGGAGGACCTTTGCCTTCCTGAATCAGGGTTTGAGTATCCACCTGAGCCGCTTACATCTTTTTAAATGAGTTGTCACATTTGTCTGTTTTCCAGAGGGAAACATTTTTTTTTTTTTTAATAGACATACACCCACTAGGCAAGCACTGTGTGTTTAATTAACCTTTTTCCAAGCTAGGATGTGTGTGGTGTGAACCCAACATGAAAACATACTGTATGTGCTGTCTATTACGCAGAAGGTTTCTGATGTGCTTCTGTCCACTTGCCACACGCACTGCGTGACGTATGGGCACACACGCTACCGCAGCAGGTGTCACCCCTGCTCTGGTGACACGCTGGGTGACGAGAACAATTCAGCAAACAGTGAGAGGTTCCACAAAAATGTGCAGAACAGGGTCTTTGGGAACACACTGCATTTCCAAATAATAGGGGATCCTTGACCCACACTCTATGCGTCTCTGCCCCCTCTCACTTTCGAACATCCAGGAGCAATACAATCCCATGTAAACCTTCAAACGTCTGTCCCTCGACACCATTTACAGGGTTTTCAGCCCATAAGCAGAGTGGAAACTCTACATCCTCGGGAGCCACAGAGGCTGGCACGTCTTGACTGTTACTTTAAGTTGCTTCAACTGATAACATCTTTTTCTTTTTTTTTTCTTGTGTTCTTTGGAGCATAATTCAAGTTGCTGTGCGGGTGTTTATAAATCAGAGATGTGTACAAACTCTACCTTCCTGAACACTATAAATACATTATATATATACACTTATTATGACTAGAGCCTGTAGGGCTGTGTGCAGCCTAAAAGACTGATGCTGCCAAAGGTCACTTATTCCCATAAAAAAATGTCAATGTCTTGCTCTAACTGGCCATTCTCACCCTGTTTGCTCTAAATGTAACTCACGGTGAACAAAGATTTCATCAAAAATCTTTCCTCTTTAAAATACAAACATATTGAAACCTTGGTAAAAGACTAAAAACAACTCTCATATTACCTGCTACTTCACAGAATCGATTTTAATAATCTTTTTCCCCATGCTAAGGTTCTGGAACACATTTATAAAGAGCGAAAGATTCAAGTGCTGATCTGAGTAATCCCTTCCTAGAAATCAATCACCATACACAGGAATTTACCACTGTACATTGACTTCATTTGAATCCTCCATACCAGGGGTGTCAAACTCATTCTCACCGGGGTCCACATCAGCCTCGCGGTTGCCTTCAAAGGGCTAAATGTAATTTTAGGACTGTATGAATGTAACTACTCCTGCATTTATACAGTCCTCCAATTATATTTGTCCCTTTGAAGTCAACCGCGAGGCTGATGCGGACCCCGGTGAAAATGAATTTGACAACCCTGCTCTATACAGTTAATGATTCAAATTTCAATATATTTCTTCTCATAAGAGAAAACGAAGTCCAAAGATAATAAGGATTTTGGATTGTGTTGTATTTCTATCAAAATATTTCAATAGTTGCAGTAGAATCTTATTAATTTACTTCCAGCAAAAAAGCATAATAACTAGCTTTTATTTGAATTGTACATTTTCTTTCTACTTTGTTGTTTGTTTGTTTTGTTTTAGGGCAATAATAAATGTTTATCTCTATTTTCACAAAACCAAAAGTTTTAAACACTGGAAAAAATACAGGGTAAATTATTAATTATAAATTCTTAACAGATTGTTTAACGCAAAGGAAGGTTTCTGAAGCTGAGTAACCAGGCATAATATTAATATTTAAGAGATTTTGAGAATCTATAGATGAAAGCTAAACATGACAAAGCATTTTCTCCAGGGAGATGCTATCAGGTCTTCCTCTGCAAGCACGTGGAAGAAGCATTATCCCAGTATCAGTGCTAAGCATCAAGATGAACAAATATCAGTTCCCTAAGTCTTCTAATTGGCACCAGTCATTTTTTAACATTCTGTATAGGTTTGTATTATTTTTACAAGTAAACAAGCACTTGGAGACCTATATATAGGAGATGAATCTTAACTACAGTACATTATTGATTGATACGCCATTAGATTGCAAAGGCTGAACAATATTTGACATCCCTGTGCAGCCATTGTTGCCAGGGTTTGGAAACTTTGGAGTTCAAACAGTTCCCTACAGAAAATTAGACAATTCCATTTGGCCTGAAAAAACACTTCTTCCCATGCGACTGATAAGATACAAATATTAGAGCTACTACAGGAACTGCAAAAAATCAGCCAAATCATTAATCACCTATCAATTAAATCTTTTTTTTCATTTCAAAATTACCAGAAAGCCTCTTCTCCCAGCAACAATATGAAATACTGTTAGACAGATGCACTAGAAATCCTCAAATATACTCTTAATACCACAAACATGACCACACTGCTCTACTACATGGTTACAAATCCAACCAACAAAGCCATCCCAGAAGCAAATGAAAGCTGCGAACGCTTCCACAGGTGTTTACTCTGTGAAGACAGGCCCAAAACATTCAGAGATGAAGAACACTATGATCAGTATTGAAGTCTAAATACCTCATTCATCATAAAAATTATAAATACACCAACACTTTCAACAATTTTCTGGCAGTAAATCACCATACGCATGCCAAATAAAAATAATGCAGTTCCAACTCGCCTAATACCTTAATGGTTCAAGCATATTAACAAAACTGAAGCGTATCACAAGTCCGTATTAGAACTGCAAATGCAACTGCTGTGGGTACATCTTAACATGCAATTGTGCCGCTTTTTGCGTGCTGAAGCCTGTTGGTATCATATTTTAGTTGCAAGGTGACACTTAATTGATAAGATGTACCCACCAATATGAAACAAGTTATTTACTTGGATATCAGTTGCCATACCCTTTTCTGATCTAAGCTCTTCCGTCTCCTTTTTCAGCCTTTCAATATCTGCCAATAGTTCCATGTTCTTCTTCTCAGATTCTTGCAATTTACTTCAAAAGAATACAAACAAAAAACTTACGTAAATATTTAGAATCCATTATACAAGTTGCTTTTTTTTGTTCAGCTTTGCATGCTATTTAAAAGTTAGTGCCCAGCAAGCTTCACAATGTCATCAAATGCGAGAATAAATTCAGAAATCCATGAAGACCTGTTTAGTATGGTATCAAAAAAACCAAAAACAAACCCCGCAACACGACCGCAAAAGACACACAAGCAATTAGTCGCCTCTGTTTATCCATTAAATAGGCTTGTGTTTCTAATTAATGAGTGACTGTGTAAGCCTGCATCCTGTGAATGAGGAAAAAAAGAGACCACATGTACTTTTATGCTTAAAAATTGGGGTTTTAAAAATTTGTTAATTCACAGTGCCTGTGATACTCAATCAACTATAATGAACTATTTTTCTTCTGTTAGTTTACAGTAAGCTGTTTCAGTGCTCTCTGATTCACAGCTGATACGTAATGCTGTGCATTTTGATGCTTCTCATCCTCACCTGTGAAAGCAAACACTGGTTCTGCTGTTAGAGGATCTGCAGCACTGCCTATCATCGTGCTACCTGGCCTGAAAAACACCCAAGTAAGGTGGGCAAGGTATTCCCTCTTGACAGATAACACACTTGAATCTCAGCTCTGTCCAGCTGCTTTCCCCAAAGCTGCAAAACAAGCCAGGACTCCTCAAATACGACTGAAGAGAAATTGTTCACTTCAGTTGTATTTGAAATTCCTACACCACGTCTCACCCCGTTCTCTGCTAGAAGCCATTTCCATGCCTTGTATTGTCTGTCTATGTGCTTAAACACTGCAACATGAGAGAATTTCTACTGTAAAACTTGGTTTTGTAGAGAAAGCAGTAAGAGGAACAGAATGAGTGTGCACCTAAGATGAGGTTCAAAAGTCCTACTTCAGCTCAAGTGCCTATTCCAACCTACACCAACTCAAAGACTAACACTGCACCCCTAGCCCAGTGGGATTCAGGATTTGGAAATGTAACTACAATCACATCATGGTACAGGACCAATTTTCTTTGTGTGGCACATTTGCTATGCTTTAGTTTAAGACAAATTACAACATATCACAGGAACTATGCAAACAATATGTATTTTGTATTTGTTCATATTTTTGCATTTTATCTGTTAAAATCTCTTCACTTAATAGAGTTAACAGCTTATAAAAGCAATCGGAATCACAGCTAAAAAAATTAAAGCCTTTTTTTTTTTTAGCCAGACTTATTTGCAAATGGTTAGTAGCAGTGCAAGCTTATCTTAAACAAACTTCAATTTGAGGGGTTTTCTTGTAGGCATAGAAAAGCTCAAGTTTTGTCTTTGATTTCTCTGTCCAAACTAACAAAGAAACAACAGGGACCAGTTTCAAGGATGGGTGCTATGAAGAAGTCTCATGCCACTGGAGCTTGTGTTCACAGAGCTGCAGGAGATTTCCACAGGTTTTTTGGGCAATGCTGAGCTGAGCTAGTTTGAAACTGGAGACCTAGAAATGAAATGTCTTCCTCCTAATCCCCTGCTTCAGGCATTCACACAACTCAGAAAAAACTTGGTGATTTAAGGGGGGATGGGGTGGGGAGAGAGGTCTGAGGAAGGAATAAAAGACTTCAAAATCTTCCATATGCACATCTTATTGCTGTGCAAATCACTATGCAGTAATTTATTTTTGTCAGTTAACCCAATGCTGCTAACCAACAGAATGGAAAAGAGTATGTTCTAAGATACAAAACTGAACTTCACTTGCATTTGAACTTGTTACCACAACTAGGAGAGATTATATTATTAAAGAGAATGTGTCCCCTCTGAAAATATTCAACATTTCAAATTTTCCCAGTAAGTGTTTGTTCAGCTGCTTACACAACGAAGAGAGATGTGGTCTTTTTCTTTCACGTTTGGGTATAAGAAACAGGCATATAATTCATTATCAAATTTTGACAGATAAGATAGTTAAAATCACGATTTGATGATGCTCCCTGAGATGTATCAAAGCGAATTTCCATTAAAAAATTCAGTCTTACCACTCTGTAGAGATACAGGAAGCTTTGACTTTATTCAGCTCATCCTGAATAGCCTGTTTGGCTCGGATTTCAGCATCAAGAGCGGACTGTAGTTCCAACCTCGCAGACATATCCAGTTTTGCAAAGCGGCGCATCTTCCAGGGCATGTCCTAGTAAACAATAAAAAAAGGGAGAAGAAAGAGTAAGAGGAAAGAAAGCAGAAAATGAGGAATGTAGTTAACTTTAACAATTACATTTCTCAGTCTATTACGTTCTTAACAGAAGAGTTCATTAATTCCAAAGTAATCTAAAATTTAAAAATTAAAAGCATATTGTTATTAGTATTATCATTATTTTTAAACTCAAGCACTAAATAGACAAGATGCACATCTTACGCTGTCATGATCTCAAAAGTAAAGAGATTTTGCAAATTCTAGTTTTGATGTGCCTCCGTTCAAATGACAGCTATGAAGGACATTCACATTTCACAACAGAAAGATTTTAAGGCTTTCATCACCCAAACTATAGATTTCCTTCAACAAATTAATATATGATTATAAAGAAGCTACTTGAACTATATCATAGATAAAATCACATTATAATGATATTGGTGTTTAATTAATTGATAAACAATACATTTGCTATTTGGTTATTCTCAAGGGAAGCTCCAGGAAATTTTAACTTTTGACTAACACAGAGTCTACAGACAGGTTATTACTGCAGTTGAAACTATCAAATTAGGTTTTTTTTCAAACAACAACAAAAATCTGTCACGTGGAATTAGAGTCTTACTGTAGCTCTTGCACCCAAACTGGAGTTCCTCAGGGCCTCTAGTTCTTCTGTCATTTTAGAGGCCAAGGCTTGAAGATAACCTCGAGCATCTTTTTCATCACTTACCCTAAACAAATACATTAGAAGAAAAAGGTGTTTTAGCTAAAGAATCTAAGGAAAAAAAAAGGTCCCTTCAACAAGATAGCAAACAGAAAAAGCAAAAATCAGAATACAAAGCAAAAATCATAAAAGATAAGGATATATAAAAAAACCAAACCAAAGTCTGAAAACCACACAAAACTAAGCGTTTGCTTCTTTGCAGAGTTCCATTAAACAATATGCATCACTAAGACAAGGAATAAAGATCGAAGAACTACATATTTAGTAATATATATCTTAGTATAAATATCAGCTACCTGAAATCAAGACTTTGGGAAAGAAACCCTTCAGGATTCAACCTATTTTTAGAGAGTAAATTAAGACAAAATTTATATCCAATAATGAACAATTCAACCATCCACATAATATTGGAACTAGAGGTTGACTCCACTGTTATCAGTTGACTATGAGAACTAGTAGTTAGAATCAAGCAGTGAAATTATTTCAATAAATTATAATTAAATAGGGAGAGTCTAATTCTAATGTTATTAAATAGCATCAGCCAGAAGAGGCTCTCATCCCCTGAGCTTGCCTTCTTTCAAGACGTGTTTTCTGGGTGTAAAGACATCAAGGAGAAGACATGTCTGTTCTTCAGATTCTTTGATCATCAGTTACAAAGTAAAAAAAAAACCAAAAACAACAAAACAAAACCTAAGAAGCTTTCTTTGATTAATCACAGCAGAAGATTCTTTCTTCACTTTGCCTCAGGTATTAACGTAGAAAAGAAAGTTGCGAAAAAGTTGCCTTGCTGAAATGAAGTAGCTTATGAAAAACCTAAAACAAACAAACAGAAAAAAAAACCCCAACATCCAAACAAACAAACCCCAAGCCACAAACCACCTAAACTCCCCACGTTTCCACATTTCCTTTCACCTGACGTGCCTGGCCCAGAGCATCCTCACCTGGCCCACAGCAGAACAAACTCAGTTTTGCAACACCAGGGCACACTCAAACCTCCGAGCTGGTCTCAGAGACCACCAGTCTAACACCACAGCTTCATCACAGATCTACCCACACAAACCACAGAAACGTTTGCCATGTGCTATAAGTCATGAACCTCAAATAGTGTTAAATAACTTAGAAGAAAGCAGGAAAACAGTTTTCCTGCTTCACGGAAATTAATTTATCCTGATTTTTCCTTAAGAACTGTAATCTTGGGGATGCTGACTGGAGAGTTGTCCAGAAGGACAAATTTGTCTCTCAGTGACCTTTCCGCAGAAAGTGATTCCCCCTCCAGGACTATAAAGCAATATAAGTTTCTCTGGTTGATACTATGGGGTGCATACACACACTGCACAAAGAAATTGTGCTACTTGCAAATTTACCATTCATGAATAAAAAAACCCCCAATGTTTCAACAAAGATTCATAGATAGTCACCAGAGGCAAGCAAGAGGGATGCTCGGAGAGCACACACGCTGAACTTGCCACAGGCAAGGGAGGAACAGAAGAGCTTTCCCACAGTGGTTGTAGGGCAAGATCCTGATGCTAAAACTACAGGCTAAACATCTACAGGATGCTGTGACTTCTGGGTGTGCAGCTTAAGATTTATATAAGGAAGATTGCTCTACTACAAAAGAGGCTAATGCAAAAGTAGCAACCATTTGCCACAAAGCTCACACCCAACATGAGAAACTGAACACTTATTCATGCTTTGGGCATTATCTTCTTTGTCTCCTGCTTACAATTTAGTTCAAGAGATGAGGAGGAGCTTAGAAAAAACCTGTCGTCCTGCCTCTATTGAAGTCAGTGAGAGTTTTGATATTAATGAGTCACTATTTTTCCCATGGTATACTAGAACTCAATGGAAGCTGCATACCAACTTTTTTTCCCATAACATTCTGGATGACAGATTTTGACAACTAGATACAGATAACCTTGGCCTATACAAACCACTTAGGATATAACGGTGGGCAAAATATGGGAGAAGTAGCATAAGATGCCTTTGGGGGGGTAGGTGGATACATAAATATCTAGTAAAAGGAAAGGAATGTAGGCAGGAATAAAAAGAATGCGAAGCTCTCAAGGCAAGAAAGTAAGGGAATTTTGTCTCTAAGTTGGAGAGGCATCTGTTTGATGAATAAGGATAAGGTGGATAAGGGACTGGCTGGATGGTCACACTCAAAGAGTCAATGGCTCGATGTCCCAGTGGAGACCAGTGACAAGTGGTGCTCCTCAGGGGCCAGTACTAGGACTGGTGCTGTTTAACATCTTTCTCAGTGACATGGACAGTGCACCCTCAGCAAGTTTGAGGTTTGCCAATGACACCAAGCCGTGTGGTGCGGCTGACACGCGAGAGGGAGGGGATGCCATCCAGAGGGACGTTGGCAGGCTTGAGAAGTGGATCCATGCAAACTTCATTAAGTTCAACAAGGCTAAGGGCAAGGTCCTGCACACGGGTCAGGGCAATCCCAAGCAGAAATACAGAGAATGGATTGAGAACAGCCCTGAGGAGAAGGACTTGGGGGTGTTGGTTGATGAGAAGCTCAACATGAGCTAGCAATGTGAACCTGCAGCCCAGAAAGCCAACGATGTCCTGGGCTGCATCAAAAGAAGCATGACCAGCAGGTCGAGAGAGGTGATTCTGGCCCTCTACTCTGCTCCCGTGAGACCCCCACTCTGTCCAGCTCTGGGGTCTCTCACAAAAGAAGGACATGGACTTGTTGGAGTGAGTCCAGAGGAGGCCACGAAGATGATCAGAGGCTGGAGCACCTCTCCCACGAAGCAGGGCTGAGATAATTGGGGTTGTTCAGCTTGGAGAAGGCTCTGAGGAGAACTTCTAACAGCCTTCCAGTACCTAAAGGAGACCTACAAGAAAGCTGGAGAGGGACTTTTTCCAAGGGCATGTAGTGGTAGGACATGGGGCAGTGGCTTTAAACTGGAAGAGGGCAGACTGAGATTAGATATAAGGAAGAAATTCTTCCCCATGAGGGTGATGAGGCAATGGAACAGGCTGCCCAGAGAAGCTGTGGTTGCCCCATCCCTGAAAGTGTTCAAAGCCAGGTTGGATGGGGCTTCAAGCAACCTGGTCTAGTGGAAGTTGTCCCTCCCATGGCAGGGGGGTTGGAACTGGATGGTCTTTAAGGTTCCTTCCAACCCAAACCATTCTGTGATTCTTGAAGGGAAAAGAGATTTAGGAATCAGCATTTGATCTTCACTATTTTTAATGACATGTAAAATCTTTGCAGAATAAAAGGGAAAATGTCATTAAAAATAAAACTGAATTGGTACCAAATCTTTTAACTTTCCTAATTAGAGCTGAAAAACTTTAAACATCCAGTTTCTTTGTCAGTTTTTATCATGCCATGTTCATTCTTCCTTATGGAAGGTGAGAAAACACTTCAGATATCTGGTTTATGATGCACAGAACCTCCAGGCTCTAAAGGCTGAAACACTGCACATGCAATAACCTCAGAGAGATGTTCCACAGAACACACAGAAATCCAGAAAATTAAAATATAAAGTTAAATTTTGCAAAAATTTGTACTGAGTTCAAGGAAACTCCTCAGTCTCTTCAAGACAGTAAATAAAAGCAGTACAATTTGGACCTGAAATACAGTTTTGTTGTCCACTAGATGGCAACATTATCTCGATAATGAGATAACATTGATTAAACATTATGTGAACCAAGGAACTGCTGGAGTTTTTTGATTCATTACTGGTTTGCTGGGTTGGTTTTTTTTGTTGTTGTTGTTGGCTGTCTTTTTTATTAAAAATAAAATAGAGTAAGAATGGTAAAGTTATTGCTACTATGTTTCTCTCCTTGCTCCCCTTCTTACAGAGACCCCTAATAAGCACAGCAGGAGACGTAAGGAAGAGAAGTTATTCAAGTTCCACCCAGAGTCACTTATTTTTTTACTGAAAATTTAAATCAGATTAACTGTTCTCTCTTCATATATAAAGTAAGTGCCGTTGCAGGCTTAGTTCATTAACTATGAAGAACCTAGAACAGTGACGTAGTACAAATTCCTGTAAAATTAAAAGTAACTTTTTGGTTGGAGCCAACATCATGACGGCCTTCAAATAACCACTGACTTATATTTAGTACGTTATTTGCCGGGCTGCTAGGAAAGTCAGATTCTCTGTCTCTCTCCATCTGCGATACTTCACAGTACAAAATGGACTAGAGATTTTTGTTGAACAGGAAGGGTCCTGAAGTCCTGAGCTGCATCTCACATGATTTAAAATCCCCAAGGAAGTCTGAGAGCCATGAGTCTCAGTGCTGTAGTTTCTCAAAATTTTTAAATTTCTGTCTTCATATCACTATGCTCAACGCCTCTGCCTTAACTATTTGTTTCCCTTCTCCCTTCTCAAACAATTTTTTAACTACTTATCTAAAAATTTTCATCATTTCACTCTTCTCTCAAACCCTCTAATTTTCCTCTGACCTCCACAATTTCTATTTTATAGATAATTAACCTCTTATTCTTACCTCAAAACACAATGCATCTCAGAAATTTTCATCTTTTGAGTTTCTTAAAATTCAACTTCCCTAGAATTTCACTAGTTATTCAAAGTTCCACCATTCCCTAAATCTCTTCCACAATTTACGTGTGCTTTCTTCTGAGAGCAATCAGTTGTCAGAATTTAAAAATAATGACTTTGAGGCTTTTTTATGTTTGATTTAATGCAGAAGGTTGAATTTTTTTGTTTGTGTTTTGTTGGTTTTGTCGGTTTTGTCTGTTTGTTTTAAATTGAAATCAGTAATTAAGAAAAAAAAACCAATCACACTGCAGATGATTGGAAAGGTATCTGGTCAACAAGGAGAATACTAACTGAATCTTCTGGTAAACAACAGTCACAGCTTCTGGCTTCAGCTCCATCTAAGCCTAACAGCCATGCTATGGGTAAAAACAGGTGGGATTTAGTTCATTCATATAAACACACTCAACAATACTGAAGACTTCATTTGAACTTGTTGTCTTAGCTTCTTTTTCAATCAGTGGGAAGAAAAATAGACTTCTACAGAACTAGTCATGGGATTTATTTTAGTTGTCTACCTTAAGACTTCTAAAATTAGGTTACATGAATCCCTCCCAGTGAGACTAATAAGTTAAGAATCTTGCCAAGTACTCTGGGAATCACTACCAAGATTTCCATCGACCTTCTTTCTGCAACAGAACAGAAATACGGTACTATGGCTATTTAAAAGATTCCTTTTTTAAAGGGACTGAATTAACCTCCTATGCAATGAGTCTCTTTCCCATCTCCCACAGGAAAATTTATAGCTGACTATAAAAGCCTCAATATTTCTTACTCTTGTGAAGGAATGATGAGTGATTTGGCTAATATAAACTTGACAATATAAGAGCTCCATTAAGGCTGCGTGGTCTGTGATGGCCTATTCTACCACATTAGAATTTGCAATCAAAGTTTGTTTCAAGTGTTTATATTAATATTTTGGCTATACTTATGGCATCTTGGGATAATAACAACAATAACAAAAAGGCTTTTGTACATTTGCCCTGAACAAGATGCAAGAGAGCACAGGAAGAAAGCAGGAAAGGCCAACGGGAACATGACAGGCCATTAAAATTACTGACAAGATACAAAATCTGAAAGAAATAATATTATTTATAAGGGCTCAAGTGTTGTGAAGAAAGTGACTACCTCAACCACCTAAGTGTAGACTCAAATTTGGGGGCAGATTTCCTGACAGAGATGATCTATTAGATGACGAAGCACTCAAAGGAAATAACGGACTCATTGGACTTGTGTTACTTAAGCTAGGTCTAGAATAAATGCCTTGAACTATTAATGGGAGCTGAGCAAACCATTTACAAAACCAGTAATTAATTTCATCTACTGCCTCCCATCCTTCATGAATCATGGTACAAAAAGAAGATGGTGGGCAAACCCCATTTTTAAGAGGTAGAAAGTATGCACCAAAAATACATATTTTAAATATTATGTGAAAAATCTGCTAGCTTTGAAAAGGAATCCTACAAACTCTACCATGCTTTGTTAGCTCCAAAGCATTCTGTTGTCATACTGAAGATTACATTTCTTAAAAATTTGTGAGTTTTGTTTTGTTTTCCTCTTAAAATGTTTATCATTACTATAGATGTTTAAATGCTTCATATAGCTCCCCATGTCCCAAAGTAAAAAATCCCTAGAGTGGGACCTAGTTTAAGTACGCAGTACTGAATTGTAAGGGCAGTAGTTGGACATTACTAGGTTATCTGGGTGACACATGGAAAATCTAAACATAATAAGAAAAAAATGTGAGCTATGATATGGCCTCACATAGCTGAGAAAAATTACCATAAGCAGGGAGAAGTATGGGGGAAAAACTGAGATGTGTACACTGATTAAAAACTGGAACCAAGCCAGACTTTTTTAATCTCCTCAATATTTGCCCACAGTACTTCTATTTTTTCATTTCACATAATTTAATTTTTAGTTCCATACTTTTTGAAAGACACTATATTATCACAAGAGATCAGTAAAATGGTATCTTTCATTCAGAAAGTTATTCTTGCATGTTCCTGAGCTTTCTTCTTTAAGTATCTTTAGAGATAACAAAAACCTCAACCCTAAACCTCTTCTGCCCCTCAGTGACATCTCTAATACATGCAAGACACTTTGTCATATACCTGAACCACATCAGTAGTACATCTTAAAATATTAAACACCCTCATAAACTGGATAAGGGACATTCCTAATGGCTGTTGGTACATTTTTACAGAGTGTTAAGTAAAATAATCCACAGCTAATTCTGACTTGTCTTTTTCCAGAGTTGCCAAGTTTTATGAGTGTTTCACATGTAAATCTGAAAAATGGAGTTTGGTTACCTTGGTGCATTAAGACATATAAGCATTACCTTAAAACAATATGTTACGTGAAGTAATAGACTTGTCTCTCTTGTTTTTTATTTTCATTTTATTCTGTATAAACTTTTCTAATTAGCTATAAATTAACTGTTCATTTAAACAACTTTTATGGTTGGTTTTTTGTTTGTTTTATTTTTTTGTTTCTGTGACAGAGGCCATCTACTACACTCAGTTATGAGAGACAAGATCTAAAATGAGCACTCACAAAGCAGGCCCTTTGAATTTTTTAACCTCTCCTATGAATACAATGCCTTGAGACACTACGTACCTCATAGCACAGAACAGTGTTACATAATTTCACATAACAAACACTGTTTAAAACACTTCCAGAAACTCAGAGGACAGTCCTTCTTTCTTGTCACATATTCACATGGCTATGTTCAAAAGCCAAACTTCTAATTACTTGGACAACAAAATGATACTGACATTACAACAGTACCAAAGTAGGTTTCATTAAAACAAATGTTTCCCATTTTTCCTTTGACACAATAAATTAGATTTTTAAACTAACATGACACAGGAAAGAAAAAAATCAAGTAGTAAACCAAAAGAAGGTTAGTATATAATGATGGAATCCTCCCAGAAGTGGATGACCTGTAAAAAATGTCTGGATGCAAACTGTTTTTATAGATGCTAAACACTGCAACAGATCATAAAAGGGGAGAGAAGAGAAGCAGGCATGGAGAAGAAAAATAAAGGCCTCCTAGATAAAACAATCTTTTCTTTTTAATAGGTTCAACTCTTTTTTTTTCCCCCACTTCATTTATTAGAACTGGCCTGAAGATTTTAGAAACCTAACATCACTTTTAGCAAGATTATTATTAGAAACATCACTTGACTGGTTTTGTGGTAGTCTCAAATGCCCTCCTCGTGAAGAAAAAAAAAAAAAAAATCGCATAAAAGTTGCACTGTATTTGTTTCATTCTGCCNAAAAAAAAAAAAAATCGCATAAAAGTTGCACTGTATTTGTTTCATTCTGCCACATGCCAAGCAGATGAAGGAAATCAATGCCGAGACACAAATACTCTGAGCCACTGCTTTTCCCAGGCTTGCCCCTTCTCGGAGGCGTGAGCTCAGCACATGGCTCCTTCCAGCATTCTTCCCAAGCCACAGGCCACACCCGATGGCCACGACTCTTCTGCATTTAAAATGGTTGCATTTGCTAAGACACTTTCACTCTTAAGGAGGAAAACAATTTTCCAGCTTTGGATATTATCAAAACCACAGCAGAATCCTCCACGAGTGTGAGATTTCACCTCAGCACTGGCAAGTGCCACGTGCAGAGGTAAAAACTCAGTACCGGCCCTACCATAAGCTGAGGAGGTTCTGCAATGGCATTAGAGCAGAGAATATTCACCATTGGATGATCTCAGTAATCTGGGCCTCCCAGTGGGCCACGGACTCCTTTTTATCAGCCAGGTCTCTCATCTCTTCTTCCAGCTGCCGGTTATTCATACTCAGCCTCTCAAACATGGTGGTGAGCTGAATGAGAATTTAAACAACTGGTTAAATGTGTAAGCTGCTGTGAGTCCCTCTCTGTGAAGACACAAAGCCAGGTGTTCCCCCCTCCCACATCTGCTTTAAAAATTGGTACTACCACAATAAACAACGAGTAGCAATAAAAGCCAGAATCTCTTCTCATGTATGAACTCAGATGTACCGAAAGGCCATTTTTAAGGACTAGAAACACATTTTTACTCTAACAAATGAATTAGTTCTCTGAGAATTAGTCTCCAAATACCTCTACAACTCTTAGAAGCCTTCTGCTTTGTACCATGTAGGTGTGGAATCTTCTACATAGAAAAAACTACATTAAAAGAGCAAAGCAAGGGCACGAAAATGGTTATAACTCAGATAAAAATCCTGAACCTTTCCCTTGTTTAGTAACCATGGAGAATGAGAGGCTTAACAGATACAGGCGCAAGTCAGTCCTCAGATTCTCCAGGTGTCTCACATTCCTCTATTTTTCATTTTCCTTACTTGCAGACAGGGAAATTGAAATTAAATGCACATCTGTAAGGACAACATGTTATACTTGGCAATTAACCTCACTCGCATTCACATAGCTGTCATTCACACATGCATATTCTGCAAGACAAAAGCCACAGATAACCTCAGTTGGTACTGGGAACTAAATCTTCATTATGCTAAATAATTATTCAGAAACTGGAATCACAGATCAGATAGACATTATAGAAAGGCCTGCTTTAGCACTGAAATATATTATCAAATCAAAATTACGAAAAAAACAGCAATTTTTAATCGTCTGCTCTTTTTACTCCTAATATGAGTACTCCACTCCAAAATTATCATTTAAATGGGCTTATGATTTAAATATGTCTATTTATTAAATCTCATTTGACAAAAAAAAACACCCCAAAGCTAACCAAACTAAAAAAAAAAAAAGAAAAAGACCACTTAGAAAAACTATCCAAGTGACTAGTTTCTTGGTGTTCATTGGCTAAGCCTCCATATAGGCATATATAGCATACTGCTTATACTGGTATGAAAATATACTTTAATTTGAAAACTGACATGCAAACATGCTTACTTTGAAGAATACTGTACTTTCATTATATTTTTAGAAAATTTAATGCATTACAAAAAGAATAGACAAGTTTAGCAAGACTTGGCTAATCCACAAGGAACTTGAATAACCTGTCAAAATGAACAATAAAGAGATAATCTAAATGCACGAAACATAATTATTCCTTGCTCAATACACTTCAATTAATATGCCTTATCATTTGTATTTTTTTAATATCTCAAAAACACTCAACCTCAATAGGTGGGAGGGTCCTTGCAATTTCACAGTAATTGACATGCAAATATACCCCATGTAATCACATCACAGAATGTATTTTTATATTCAGGTCATACAATGAAATATATATTTTTTTTCCTTAGGACATTGTCCAAAATTACTCTTACTAAACTGTCAGACCATCTTAACTCAATTCCTACACATAAATGCACATACACGTATAGCTCTACACGTGCACACATGTATTCTCAAATTCAGATGCATGTAGATATTCTCTATTCAAATTAAATGTTAATGATCACCTTTTGTGTGATATTAATTTCTGCTATCAATTAGGAATCAATAATAACCAGTACAGATCTAAATTGTCAAATTTATACATAGCATACAATAGTTGTAAACTCAGGACTCAACTAATCAGCACTTACCTTATCAAGTTCACTTGAAAGTTTTTTGTTTTCCTCTGTTAGCAGAATCTTTTCTCGTTCATACTTCTGTTTGAACTCTGTTTCAAATTCCTCCCTTTCACTTTGGCTAAGAAATAAAATGAATCAGAATCAGAAAGATTCCCATTCTAAAACTCATCACACTATTTACTTAAATACATAAAGATCAACGCACACACTAGCTGAAAGTGAAGTATTACATCAGTAATACTACAGCCTATTAAAACTAAGCAAGTAATACATTATACTACCATAGGTGTTCAGAGATTCTGCTGAATTTTATCATTAAACAGTGATCTCTCAGTACGGAATTAATAGAGCTACATTGAGCTAATGCTTAACAACATACTTATATACATTTTATTCCTTAGATGAATTCTTCAAACGTTGAGTAGCTGTAATTCTGCAGGTTGAAGTGTGTGTCAATATTCCGAGACATTCAGGGTAAACTCTCAGCTTACAGAAATGTTATATTAACTTACACATTTCTATAGTTTCATGTTTCACACAGAATGACAGGCAGAAATGACCACATATGAAACCAGAACATACAGAAGCTAAATTAGAGCAGGTGGGGCTGGGTCTCTGATGAACAAATGGGCTTTGGACATTCTAGAACAGCCTGAGGATACATTAAAACTGCTAATTCAGTTACTGTATATTTACTATCAGCAAAAAGGATGGATAACCTATACACTCCTTGGACCAGCAGAGTCTAGAGCAGGTTTGGACCATTCTTTCTGAGAGTTTCAAAGCAGCTGTTTCCCCAACCCTCCCCTTCTCCTGTGGATGTCATTAGGTAGAGGAGAACCCCTGCTCGATTCTGCTTAATATCAACTTTGATGTTGCACAAAGAATACAAGAACCTGACAATAAATGAAACTGCAGGTCTTGTGTTCGCCAGTAACACTGTAATTTCCTTAAAGTGGTGGTCTGTAATTTTGTAGATATAACTCCCACCTCAAATCCATTCTTTTGAGACAACTGACGTTGTAGTATCTTGTATTCACCATTTCACGAATTATTCATGCAGTTGCTACAAATTTCATCAGTAGGTTGATGGAACTATCCTATAAATGCCACAGATACAGTATATTCGGCAAAGACCACTGTCCAGCCTTAAAAGGTTTGAAAAAGTGTCCAGCATAAAAGTTTAGCTCTGTAAAAATAAAATTCGGGGGAAACCTTGTCTTGAGCATTGCAAATTTTTTTCTGGATACCGATCAAAATTTTACATTGTGTAATAGAAAAATTACATCCTCGCCTCTTGTTCTGAGATGCAGAACTACTACAGCTGCCAAATTGAGAGAACACCCTTAAAAGATGAGAAGTGTCAGTAGTTCCAGAGAACCCAGTTAAGAGTAATGCTGGTTTGAATTTCCTATTCCTAATTTGAAATTCACTTAGTGCTTTGACCACTCTTTGAAATCTAGTACAGCATGTTAGACTCATGGTGAAATTCTATGTTGCTAGGCATCCTTTGAAACACAACACTCCATCCTAGCAAAGTAACATACTATCTTACTGTTCAAACGCCAAGTTTGAAATTCACCACCACTCCTTTTCTATATCAACAGATTCCATGCATATGATGAACAGCCTAGGGAAAAGGCAGGAAGAGATTAAAAGCAGTGGCTGTCAGGGGAATTAATAACAGGTCCTGCTTCTGTTTGCAAGGCATAGATTCAAAGCTAATTTCTCTGACAGTAAATGGAACTATTTTTTTTAGTTTCTTTTTTTTAGGTTTTATGGCTTTGTTTACTTTTTTCTTTTTGTCCTGTATTTGTCTAAAACTTGTTCTTTTAAGATTTTAGGGCTCAAAGCAGCCATAAATGGTGGTGGATTAAGGAAGCTCTGGATCGGCGAAGGAGCCCAGCGGTTTCGTAGTTTTCTATATTTCACATTCTTAATTGAACTGGTGATTGTCACTAACCCAGTGAGCCAGATTGCTATAGTAAAATTCAGAAACAAAGAACATAAACCTGAAGCAGAGAAGAATGTGGGTACAATCTACCATACCCAAATATCAACGCAGCAAACCACAGAACTGTGACAGACTCCATCGTCACACCTCAGACAGCAAGGAAGATGAAAATAACACACTTGCTTTGGAGCCTGGCATCCGCCTGTCCCATCGAGCTTTTTCTCCCATCTAAAATTTAGCTATGTATCTGCTCTCCAAGTTTAAGAAATCATATATGATCCAGCTTTCTTCTTGTCAGTAAAATAACTGTAGCAAACCACAAGCAAACAATGTGAAATACAGCTTTATGGTATCACTTTGTAACTCCAGCTCATTATTGCAGCTTTACAAAGTGGAGAAATATTTTATCTTACTGCTATGAAACTAAAAAAAGTAGACCTGAAACAAATACCAGCCCCCAGTCTTCTTTATATCACACACTTTAAAACCAGCAAACACTGTTTCGTAAAGCTTTCTGCTTTATAAATCTATAATTCAATGGCAGGCTTAAAAGAAATTTCTACTAACATGATTTATTTTAAAGATTCTTGCACCTTCTTCTAAAAGATTTAATAATGACAATTCTAAGAAATAGAATATTGTGCTACACAGATCACTGGCCTGATACTGTGTTCCTACATTCCCACTTTCAATAGCCTGCAGTTTATCAGACCTTAGCAAAAGGCAATCATTTTGTACAGAAAGGTGGTTTCGCTCCCTTGAAAACTTATGCTGTTGAAATAGCAAAGGTAAGAAAGCTTATGTTTGAAGGAAACAAAGAAAAAAATACCTAGCTCAAAAAATACGTCAGGAAGCACCACCATTAAGTTACAAAAAAAAGAACACACAGATTTTGACCAAGCTCTTACTCACTCTTTACTACAGCCCTTAGGAAGTAATGCAACTTCATCCACTCACCAAAGCCTGTTTTTTTAACGTGCACTAAAGAGAATTTTTAGACTACTAATTATTTTTTTCCCAAACTGCAGATCCACACTTCAACACCACACCCACCCCAAGCCTATTGTTGGAATAATTCGACTTATTTCAGCATAAAGCCTCCAGGTGGTTCCTTTTCAACGCTTAGATTGAACACCTCTGTATTGGCAGCCTCACAAAAAGCTCTGCAGGCCTGATTACAAAAGCTAAAAACAATACGTGTAAGCAGAAAAAAAAATAAAATCATGTTCTCTTAAGAAAAACTACCAAGTACTGAGAATTGAGCAGCAACAGCAGTTCTCCCATTCCTAACATTTAAGCTTCCCTTCTAAAAGCATGAACTACTACAGAGGTCGACCTGTAGCACGTCTTGAACAGTGGACTTCTGCACTCCTGTGGAGTCCTAATACTTGCATGAGATTCTGCAGATCTGGTTAACAAAAGCCAGCTAAGATCAGGTCTTCATTAAGCACCCATCACGTGCTTGGATACCCGACTTTGTATGATGCTGAAGCATTTCTCCTTAAGAGCCAAGTGTTGGATTCTGGTTTTGTGATGCACTTCTGTTCATGCTCTAAAATGTTCTCTTAATCCAACACTTGACAGACACACAGAAACACACTGTTACATCAGCACTCTCTTGTAGATTTGCATCCAATTTTGGGGGTTTTTCATTTATAGAGAGAAACTAGACAGAAAGAAGTTTTATGAACTAGCTAGCATGAAGCCGACTAACATTTTTAGGCCATTTTTCCTGATAAAACTCTAAGGAGTTTTTGCTCTGGTCAGTGGTTGGAGGCATGATCTTTAGCAACAGTTTAACTGGCAGAAAGACATATTCATGATTCTTTATTGAATACTACTCCTTCTGAGACACTGCTGGGCTGACATGGCATTAAAGGAGTTCCATACTATTGCCTTTATACACACAGCCTTTTGTGCATTTAACTCATATGTCAGTAAGACCATCAAGTTGTGGTGCAATGAAAGCATTCTCCTAAGGCAATTTTTACCTCTCAACCTGGAGCAAAGCAGTGAACTCCTGTGTTAATGTGTCCTATGAACAGCCATATTCTAGGAAGAAACAGTTCATCCACTGCATTCTAGGCTGTATGATCTACTTCCCCTGCTGGAAACAATTTACCAGAGAAGCAGTGTTCTCACCTCTATTTACATAAGCTGTTTTTAAAATATTCTTTGTCTTATTTACTACTTATATTTAAGGACTTGCTACAGTTTGGCTAGCATTTCAGCAGGAACTTCTTCATGGTTTTTCTCACACACCATCTTACTACAACAGCAGAAAGAAGCATCTACGTTAAGTGTCTATAAAGCATTCTGAATTTTTTATGAATGAACACATTCATTTTCTGAGTATTTCCATTACTACACTATCCAACAGAAAAACTTGTTTTTACTGATGAATGCCTCAAGGAACATTCTCAAGGCCAGTTATAAGCTCCATCACGTGGGGGAGAAAAAAGCAGGTCTCTAACAAATTACCATGTCAGAAGAGATAAAGCAGCTTATGCCTACAGTAGTCTGATGACTGATGTTAACACTGGATGGAACCCAGCATGGATTAGCGTTAGTCCGCATTACGTGACTGTTCCTGTGCTGGCAGAAACGAAGGCAATAGTTGATCTCTAACACATTCGTTTTGCATCAAAAGATGAAAATACCAAACAGAAAAAAAATGTAAAAAAAAAATTCATTTCAAACTGCAACATAAGCTTCAGGGGTTGGTTTACCCTGAGCTGCAAGTCTGCAACTCAAGTTACATACCTTGGAATGGCCAGCTAGTGCAAGAATTCTTGTGCAAAATTAACTCCTTCAGTACAAGTTTGTGAATTTTTTTGTTCTATTGTATTTTTAAAGGCACCTGTTTTCCACCCTGGCATTAGCTCAGCCAAAATGCACCTGTCTGCACTACAGGTAAGGAAGTGACAGAGTGTTTGGAAATGTACTAGGAGATTTCAAAAGATATTTTGAGCTTAAAGGTAAATTCCATACAATACTCACTTTTCTCTTCTGGTTTTCTCTAACTTGTCTTTCAAAATCATGATCTCCTTCTTGAGGGCAAGCTGCTGGCTTTCTGCATCCCGGAGTTCTTTCTTCAGACTTTTTATTTCATTAGCGTGCATTATTTCACGTTTAGATAGCTCCTCTTCATAGAAAACACTTTTCTTTTCCAGGTCTGCCTTTAATTTAGTGATCTCCTGCTGGTGTTCTATACTGCTTACCCCAGGTGAGCGACCAACCTGTTTTTGCTAAAATAAACAGCCCCAAATTAGCACTCAAGAATGCTGAAAATTACACTTAATAACAACTCAATATTCATTAGTCTATGTTTAGAAAATATCCCATTACAGACTTGAGTTAAACACCTCTACCAGAACTTTTAAAAAAAATTTGTAGAGTGTAAATTTGAATGCTATCACTTCGTGATTTAAATGTAGTAATGGCTTTCAAGCCATTGAAAATTTGATAATAACTATAAATATCTCTGGCCACATTTTGAGCACCCTTACATGCAGTCAGAAAGTCATCACAGAATTAGAAGATCCTTCTGCTCCCACTCACATGGTTGACAGAAACAAGCTCAAGTGATTTTCAGGAATGGAGAATAAGGACTATGATAAACAGTCAATATATTTTAAAGCACAAATAATCTGTAGAAAAGCTAAACTAAGACAAGCAGAGGCTTAGCTGAAGGCTAAAATCTAGCTACAGAAACACTATATAGATTGTATCAATCAGGAGGGAAACCTGACCTATTTTACTCAAACTGACCATTTATATCCTAGTGGACTAATAGCAAAAACAAGCTTTAAACAATAAGAGTAGTTACTTCATGTTTGACAGCTGCATAGCTCCCCTAGTGAGGTCTTCTAGCATTTCAATAGTCTTTATACATTGCTTCAGGATACATACACATTTGCATCAAATGTTGCACTCAATAAACTCAATGTCCTGCCATAACAAAAAGGAGGAGCAAGATCAGGTTCAAAATGAGGCAGTGGCAATGACATGCACTGAAATCCAAGGATGGAAATAACATTTTAATGTAAACACATGTATAACTTGGTTTGGAATTTCTTCTGTTTTAAAAAATATGTAATTAAAGGTAGACTGAGGAAAGGAAATGACTCAATAAAACCACTGTGTTTTGAGAAAATGCAGGTAACTGGAAAACCTACTTCTTTATGGTGACTGTCTTAAACCTTCAGGAAGATCAAAGATATTTTATTAATTATATCATCATTCATACTGTGAGATATTAAAATCCTCTCAGTTACCCCTAATTAAATATGGGTTTGGGTTATTTTATTTTGCTGATGTATGAATAGACTTTAAGAGCTAAATGTCATCGTAGAATACTCAGATGAGCTGAATTTCTACCATGACAAATTCTATGAGAAATCCAGGCCTTCCTGTTAGTGTCAGCAGAACATTGCAAAACTCCCTAAATGTATGAGCCAGACACGTGCTGCTACCACATTGTTCTCTCTAACTCATCAAAACGATCATCTGTTTCACCCTAAGAGTAAAAATCCTGCCCTCAGGATGCAGAACGAATGGTGAATCGAAGAAAGAAGATGCCATCTTAGTAGGAGATGGTTTGGAGAAAGAAAGATTTTTTAAAAATTTTAAAAGGAATTATAGGAATTTTCTTTCATGCACCAGCAGTTAAGTACTGAACTTAATTGTTATTGCCCAACGTGCTGAGTTGCCTACACATTATATGGCAATGGAGCACATAAAAAGTTTAGGTTTTGCAACGTCATCTTTCAGGTACGTAAAATGCTTTAATGGTATCTCACATTTTTTCCACAATGAAAAGATACTATGAAGACCGAAGACAGATGGTGCAGTAGAAGAGAGAGCTGGAAGGTATTGTACAACGGTTTACAGAACTAGAGTAATATAGTAAACAGAGACTATATTTTGAATTGATGTAAGCACAAATTCCAAATAGATATTTTCATACATGCTTGTTTCAAGTGGACAAATGGTGCAACTCAGACATAATGCATCTCCTGGCACAGAGATAGCCAGATGCCATAACTCTGTGCTGGAAGTCTTCCCTCTCTCTCCCTCTCATACACACACACACACAAAAACCCAAACAAAAAAACCTCCACACAGCAGCTCTTTCATTAGGCAGTTATGAAGCCGAACAGTCCAAACTGACAGCAGCGCTCTAAATATTACTGTATGTGTTGACACATAGATCACGTACTATGGATATCATAACTGCAACATTAACAGACATCAAGCTTTGCACTTGAAGAATAACAAATAACAATCATTAAATACTGCAATAATAGAGCAAGTGACATGGGGAAAACTTACTATTTAAATAAGTTAATCCTAAATGAATGTACCATTAAAAATCTTGGAAGATCTCTGGCTTGTCATTAATGAGATTAGCCTTTTGTTACAAGTGCTATTTTGTATTCCTTTAGGGCTTGTATCTTGCCCTTTGCAAATGGTAGTGATAATTTAATACGGTTAGGAATATGATGAATCTTATTTAGGATTGTGATGCTACTAGCATAAAGTTTTATGGTATAAATATTTGCCAAATGCAACATATTAAGAAAGACACAATCTTCCTTATTACAATCCTGTTAATTATCACTTATGTGGATTACTATATTTTTCCTCTCAATTTAATAACTTGCTGTTGCTCACGTAGGAAGGAAAGAGTTCAGAATTTCATTTTCAATATGCTACCTGAATATTTAACATGCAAAATTTAGTCTAAATTTGCCTGAAATGAGCTAACAAACGAATAAACAAAAATACAAATCAGCCATACAAATTAGCATGAAAAATTGCCTAGTTGGCCCAAAACAGACTCAGCCAACACACCTCTTCTCTATGCATAATTCAGCCCATAAACAGAATTTTGGCTGAGTATACACCTAATGCTTTATAACTAAGTTTACTCAAGTAAATAGCAAGCATAAGATCTTGTAGCACAGCTATGAAATGTCCTAAAAACTAACAATAAATATGTTTATCTAATGGTGAAGAGCAGAAAGAGATTTGTAGGTATTATAATATTGCTCTAATGAACATTAAAGCCCTTCTTTTCTGTTGCTACATATAGACCTATTTTTCTATGCTAATAGAAGCTTGATTAGAATCAGAAATTTATTACAAGTGGTAACTGGTTTATTTTGGTACCTTCCTCCAAGGTCCAAGCCATTACCTTCTTCACTTACTCCTCCAGTATGCTTTCACTACTCTTACCATTCCAGTATCGCATTTAGCTTCATGGTGAAGAACAACTATGAGAGACGCCTTACTGGGTCAGACCAGCATCTTTATGTGGCTATGCGGGGCCAGCACCCACGCCTGCCTTTTTTATGTGGTCCGTTCCCCTTGGAATACAACTGTTAGACCAAAGGTATCAGAGCATACTTCTCTGCAACCTGGTCTTCATTAATTTATCTAATCCTTTTATGAATCTGCTGATACTGTCACAACCACAAACTCTTGTGGAAACAAGTTCCAGGAGTTCGCTCCCCACTGTATGAAGAATTACCGCATTAAATGCATGTCCTGTTTGCTCCATCAGTGGCCCAGAGCCATGGTACTGTAGGGTCTGGTAAGCAGCCACTTCCATTCACCTTACCCACTACTTTTGTGATTTTGTAAACCTTAAACATGATTTCCCCTCAGCTTATTTCTGCCCAAATTTAAGAGTGGAATCCGAAGAGATGTTTCCATACACGCCTGTTTCAAGTGGACAAATGGCGCAACAGAGACATAATGCATCTCCCAGCACAGGGATAGCCGGATGCTGTTCAGTGCATGCCAGGATGCGTTTTGGCTGCCAGGACACACTGCTGACTCCTATTGAGCCTGATTTTTCTGAAAACGCAAATACATGACATCCACTGGATCTCCTTTGTCCACACACTCACTGACAACTTCACGGAAGCCCAGCAGGTCAGTGTTGCAGGACTCAGCTGGACGGAAGGCACGCTGCTTTCCTCCCACTAGGTTCTGCTTCACTCAGGAGCTCACCGACTGTATTCTTCACTAGAGCTTCTACCCCTTTCCTAAGGAAGTCCCACCCATTCCTTTGCAGTTCCCAGAGTCTTCTGGATGAGAGTCACAATGGTAGAGCGGGCCTTCTATGATAAGAGGATGCACATCTTGGCCAGCAGTCCTCTCACTTCTCACCCGAGTTCCTTCAGAACCCCCTTGGCAAGGCGACTGCTCCAGCCAACTTCACATCTGACTCCCCTGCCACCTCTTAACACTGTCTGCACATCATCCTGAGGCTGGTCCAGCTCACCTGACCAACCTGCTGCAAGGAACACACTCTGCGCAGCAATCGCCCCTGCTTCTGCAGTAAAGTCTGATGCACCAAAAACTTGTCAAGTGTTTGTGACACAGCTCTGTCCACTCAGAGATGGCCTTTTTCATCCTTGCCAACATGAAGCCCCACGAGTTTCCTAAGGTGGCTTGTCTGCTTTTGATTTCAGGAACTTCCCACAATCACCCTGAGCATCCTTTGCAAAGTGCTCTCTAAATTCTCCGTATTTAGACCACAACAACCTGTACACACTTAATCCAACTTCATTTATGGGCTTTTCTGTTCTCTTCATTTGGAGAAACTTTCTTTTTTTTCTTTAAATGTTGAACTTTTCTCTATGATAGCCTCCTGAACTTAAGTAAGGAGCCATGCAGAGCTTTTAGCAAACGGATAATGCACTATCACAACAAATGCACATGATCCAAAGTGTGTTTGCTGTACTGTGAAATATTAGTAAGAAAGCTACGAGTCTCCTTTCATCTTTTGATAAACTTGTCATGTTATTATAAATCAGCATATCGTTTATTCTCAGTAGATCTCAAATAGAACCACAGAATGTCCTGAGTTGGAAGGGACCCACAAGGATCATCGAGTGCAGCTCCTGTCCCTGCAGATGACAACCCCACAGTTCATACCATGTGTCTGAGGGTGTTGTCCAGTCTCCTCTTGAACACTGTCAGGCTTGGGGCCGTGACACCTCCCTGGGGAGCCTGTTCCAGTGTCCACCACCCTCTGGGTGAAGAACCTTTTCCTCATGTCCAACCTAAACCTCCCCTGGCACATCTTCCTGCCGTTCCCTTGGGTTCTGTCATTGGTCACTAAAGAGAAGAGATAGCGCCTGCCCTTCCTCTTCCCCTTGTGTGAGGAAGCTGTAGCTACCACGAGGTCTCCTCAGTCTCTTCCAAGCTGAACAAACCAAGTGACTTTAGCCTCTCCTCATACGGCTTCCCCTCNCATGCTGTGCTGGATGCACCCAGGTCACAGTTGCCCTCTTGGCTGCCAGGGCACTGTTGGCTCATGTTCAACTTGCTATTGACCAGGACCCCCAGATCCCTCTCCACAGAGCTGCTCTCCAGCATCTCATCCCCAGTCTGTATGTACAGCCAGGGTTGCCATGTCCCAGGTGCAAAATCCAGCATTTGCCCTTGTTGAACTTCATGCGGTTGGTGATTGCCCAGTTCTCCACTTTGTCCAGATCCCTCTGCAGGGCCTCTCTGTCCTCAAGAGTGTTGACAGCTCCTCCCGATTTTGTGTCATTTCCCTCAATTTTGTGTCATAAATTCCTCTTGCCTCTTAACTGTTGTATGAACTCTTTGTTGATGGTAAAGATTCATGAAAGCAGAAGAAACACCTTCATTTTCAGGTAACAATCTGTATTCACAGCAGTAGAAGCTTTATAAATCCAAATTTCATATTGAAATGATTTCTTTTTTTTAATTTAACAAGGAAGGCAAGATAAAATGTCTGCAAAAATACCCCAAGTTTTCTGTGCAGTAACTTAACCTCAACAAACGTCCCACAGAATACTAATTTAAAAAACCCTGTTATTCATGTAAATTAAGACCAGAATAGGCCTAATCTGGCATTTTGCACAAAAAGTTTAGTATTATCCTACTGGATGAAACACTGGTAACAGGATTTTGCTGTCAATGAACAGCAATCCTCATGTGGAAACAAAAAAACTTTCTCACTTGATTTTTGAGAAAATCTAATTTCTTCAGAGCACTGCATAAAATGCTAAATCATAGAATAAAATAACATTTGCGGCTTATTTAAATTCTGCTTGTGAAAAAACATGCACATGTGAGAAATCTCATCAATATAAACAAAGTCTTCATGCTCAATGCTGCTCCTGTGCAAAAATGTCTCAACTTCTGGCTGAAAAGCATAATAAATCACAACTTTTCCTTTACAATTACATCAGTTGACATCTATTGTGGAGGAAACCATTTTTTCTTTTGACTTACGCACTGAGGAACAACACAGTACGCAAAACACCTATACAGAAGCCTCCACAGGCTGCAGGTTTATCTTCACATACTTAACCATCCTACACTATAAAAAATACCCACTTTTAACAGGTAAAGTTAAACGAAGTAATACATGAAGCAATTTGATAAGAAATAATTGAGTATTAAGAAATACTTCAGTACGCAGTGAACACACTGGTCTGTTCATTTTTTCTGGATAATAATGCAATGCGTGCTTGCATTAATATTTAGCAGCAACTGAAGTGACACACTGACAATGCCCTTTTGTCCCACATCTGAAAGCAATCAAACAGATCCAAGCCCTAGTTGACTGGTAAGTTTGCAGGTGTTAATATCAAAACAGACTAACCTTTAGCCCTTCTACTTCGCTTTCCAACTGTTTAGAGTACTGTTCGCTCCTCTCTCGCAATTTCCTGTCTTTGGATGCCTCAGCAGCTGCGGCTTCAGCTTGGACTTCCAGCTACAAAAGTACATACGTTTTTAATAGGTAGGATTCTTAGACTTTTTTTCAAAATCTATTGACGGTTTTTAACATAAGAGATAAATCTTCAGCACTAAACTCAACACTTCAAATTCTTAGAAAACAAAATTGCTACTGTTTGAAACAACAATCAAAGAAAAAGATTTACAGGTAACATTAAAAAATTACTTTGTCAGGAAACCTTACATAAAACCACTATTTCATAGATTCTAAACAGTCTTCTCACCACTTACTTCTTTTTTAAGTCTCTCTGTTCTGCGTAACTCTTGCCTTAAACTTTCTACTTTCTGCATCACCACTTCCATTTCTTCCTCCTTATCTCGGAGCTGGCGGGCAAGCTTTTGTTTTTGAGAGTGCAAGTCTGTCAGCCGCTCGTTCATCTCTGAGAACTCCTGCATTGCCAATTTCCGCTGGCTGTGTGCATCTTTCAGCTCTTTGGCTTGGGATTTTAATCTGTCACTAGACTCTGCCAGTTCCTACAGTTTAAAAAAAGAATTAAGTAATAAACCTAGAAAGCTGCAATGCCAATTCTGTCTTTGGATGCACATCTAACACCTTTTCCAGAGTGAACAGAAACTATATATTTATGTCTTTTCATGAATGCATCTGAGATACAAATTGTCTGCCTCTATAAATAAGGGAAGAGGCCAGGTTTTGCACTACTAAAGTTCGTAAGATTGCATAAACATAAAGCAAGTCGGAATTTACTCCATTATTATAGGTTCAACACAAATGCTTTCAAGCACTTGCATTGAGCTATGAAAATATCTTGCCTTCTTAAATTAAAATGTCATTAGTGTAGTTTTTCAAGAGTTACTTAAATGAATAAAAGGAATAGTACTTATCTCAACTGCTAAATGATTAAAAAAGGTTTTGCATTAATTGAATGGAAAACTCTGCTCCATGAAAACTGACCTGCAATGGCAAGTGTAATTTCCACACACTGTATCATAATATCAAATATTAACAGAAAGTTTCAGACAATAAAACACTGTAGTGATTAACAGCAATATATGATAATTATTCTTTTAAAAGAACCCACATGAAATAACACTGCTAGTGCTGTGATAACTCTACAGCACGATACCTTCACAAAGCTTGCTGTGTCCTACATCTGCGCTACTACGCTACGAATGAGGGACCACAACAGTTTAAATGGTTTAATGATGTTCAGCCAAACCGGAGCAGAACAAAGAAGCAAGGAAAAGCGAGTCTGAGGATGAAAAGAAGAGCAGCAGGAAGAATTAATATTTGGCACTGTTGACATTTATACAAATTTAAAAGCATTTTCTAAGGTTGTTAAAAGGAGTTCTTAATCACTACAAGTTGTTTTAGAAGAAACACGAGTCTTTCTTGGACAAACTGGCAGCTTTCAAGGTTTCAAGAGCCTTAAGAGTTAAAAGAAAGAGTGTTAAATCCAGGTAGCACATCAACATCGATTGTGGACTCTAGAATACTGGACCAATGCAATCATGATGAGAAACAGGCTAATGTATTTCGCAAGCAATTACATTTTCAAGTTGATTTAATCATGAACACAAAAAAGACCATGAAAGACAGTCTCTCCCATACTTCAGATTAAATTAGTTGTATGGAATAGTTCTCTACTCTGTCTTCCAACTGCTATCATTATCACCTTAATATGAAGCTACGGAACGTTTTTTTTTTGCAGCCACCATGCAATTTGGATCATGGAGTTGTTCCCTACCTAGAAGCAGTCACCTAGGACCACCGAGATGTCATACATACAACGTGTTAATTAATGTCCTTGTCTTCAAAAAAGAGGCAGAAAGCACAGCAGGTCATGCTACACATCTGTTGTCTGCTCATTAATTTTACACTTGAAAGTTATGTCAAGCAAAATTAACAAAAATAAAATAGTCTTTAGAATTTAGAAGAGTTGATGACAGAATGCTTTTACCTTATTAAGATCTTCCCGCTCTTGCTTCAGCGTTCTGACCTGTTTCTCAAAAGCCTTTATTTGCCTGGAAGCATCATCCAACTCCCGCCTTGCAGTGCTGGCCTCCTCAAGTTGCTGTTCTAGCTGACCAGAATCTAGAAAAAGCAGATGTGTTAAGGAAACAAAAATAATCAATATTCTACAATAGCACAGGTTTGAAGGCCCTTCAGCATTTGTTCTGGTTTCCATTTAATGACAAAATAATGTAATTCTTATCTGGTTTGGAATACAGAGTAGGTTGTTTCAACTGCCCTTATTCGCTCTTAACACAACAGAATAAAAGGCCACAGCTTGCTGCAAAACAACACAGACAATGATAACAACTTGTCTTTTCACATTATAATAATCATCCACTATACATAATTCTGTAATGTATGCTTTAACGTGATCTATACATCTGACTTCCATGCACTGTGATGTAATACATAACGCATCTTTTATTACACTGTAATTATAAGCAGCCTCCCTCCTCACCCCAAATTCCCCTAGAAAGAAACAGTAAAAGGAACAGGTCACTCAAGAGCTGGCAAGTGTTCTCCTGTTGATACACTTAAAATTAACTTCAGATGATTTTACTTATTTCTAGCGTGAAAACCACTTGTGTTTATGTGATCTGCTTTATTACTACTATAAATACAGGAAAACTATTACCGCCAGTTTCTTACCAACTGTGAGTTACACAACGAAAGTACATTTCTAAGCCACAGCTAAATAATGTCACATCAATAAGCCCAAGTGCTACAACACAAAAAGTTGTAATCCATAAAACATGACAACTGAAGATTTCTAGCTAGTGGGAGGTTTTTTCCCTCCTAGTCCTTCATTTAAAAACGTGAATTTAAAGCAAGATCTATCTGAAGGTAGGTTTACTCCAAGTTAACTGGGCATTTTGCTTTTGATTTAATTTGTGGCAGGTCTTCAGACCATACGCATCTACCCACAGAACAGGAACCCGCCTATACTCTTAATAAGAGCTTTTTACTATTTATTCATAAATGCAACTCTAAGAGATTGGCTCTTGGAGAAATCATACATTAACACACATACATTTCTAAGAGCTGTAATTTGTGAAACACAAGAATTTTATAAGAAAGTAAATACCACTAGCTTATACTCAGGCAAATAGTCACTATTGTTTTAATTCATTGACTCTTGTTTAAAAATTTTGAAGAATTCATTTAAATAAGAGATGTAGCTCAAAGCCAGAAATTATTAACTGCTGCTCTTATGTAGTCTACTCTGAAGTCACCAGAAAAAAAGTTTATATATGGCTCTGCTGAGCCAAGATAAATCCCTCTTCTGTGCATGAAGTACTTTGTTTCACAGCTCTGTTTTCTTCTTCCATCGCTGCCCTTTACATTTTTGGCAACGTGAAAGATTCCTCAAAGTCTTCTCCTATGTAACTTAGCGAACAAAAATTACAACTTTGACCCCAAAAATTGAAAGCACATGTTAGTTTGTCATTTCCTGGAAAACTAGATAGACAAGAAAAATGTAATTTTTTTAAGACCCCCCCCCAGTGATACTCCTAAATTTGACACAATTTCATGTTCATTTTTATTACCTTTTTGAGCAGGTGTTTACACTTACAGCTCCAGAAGAGGCAGAAAAGCATGCTAAAGAGTATCACCAAAATCTAGTTTTGACATAATGCGCATTCAATGGTAATTTTCCATCTAATTACTCTAGTTGTTGCTAACATTTTAACTAATACATGCAAACACTTACTGTAGGATGCTATTATGTTACATTTAATTGCCCAAGAGAAGAACCAAAAGCATGAAGTTCAGCTCTGCACCTGAACGCAACCTTCTTTAAAGTTCTAGACTTGGAAATTTAGATATTTTAAACGCCACTCAGAAAACCTGGAACTAGCTCTCCTAAATTTGGACGCATTCGGTCATGACCATAATTTGGTTTGTGCCTGAATTCTGTCATTAATTTAGTTTTTAAGTCTATCCCACCAAAAAAAAGGCATACAAATCAAGCAAACTACATTTTCTTTCTCCTAATTTTAACAAATTAGCTGGTATTAGTTACAACTCAAGGCACAAATGAGTGTCTTCTAACTAATGGTTGTATTGACTGAACCAGACAAGGCATTCAAGTATATACTGGGGAAGTTACGTGGCGACTGGGGATGGATTAGACAACTCTACATCTTCCTCATTTGATCACATTATTCACTTCCAACCCAAAAAACAAAAGCACATATCGTATCTAGGAATAATTATACAAATATGTATGTGGAGTGAAGCAGAAAATTCTTCATGGATACTTAAGAGAAAACCTTCTCAATATTAAATGACTTATTTTAAATGTAAACAAATATATCAATTGTGTTGGGGAATGTTCACACACCTTTTTTTTCATTATCAAAGGAAAAGAGTAATACTTTCAGCAACGAAGTAAAATCTAAGTTGCAGCTCAACAGTCAAGAATAAAATATAATTTAAAGCTGATCCTGATGCTTTTCTATGAAGGGCTGGTCTATTTAAAAGCTGTTCTTGTAGATATTGCTTTTCAGTGGTCCCAAAGAGCCAAAACCAGAGCTGCGGATTGCTGCAGAACAGAGGTTTCTGATCATGTTGTCTTTTTTCCTCGTTACACCAGCAAGTGGAGGGACATTTTGGTGGAGAGAAACTTCACAAACCTTTCTCCTGACAGAACACCAACATGGCATCGCTCAAACCAGAGCGATCCCCCCGAGCTACGTAAGCCATGTTCACATCTAAAAATAATGCTTATGGTACAACACAAAACTGCTGCATCACACCAGAGCAGCTGTCCAACTGTATATTTATAATTTTATTTTTTTTCAGACTACCCAATTTTAACAGCACATAATCTATGTGCTGCAGTCTGCAGTTCATATATAGCGTGCTTCTGCTCCATAGCATAGCAGCAGAATCTAAACACACCAAGTAGAATGTCTGAAGTTAAGTTCAAGTTATTCTTTCTGTGGATGTCTCTGCGGGCATTCCTGACACTTTCAGGAACTGAATGAAGTCTTTGCACAAATACGAACAAGAACAAATCGTCATATTTTTGCCTTTGCCACAGGTAAATTATGGACATATAAGAGAGATCCATCTACTGCTACTTGTGTCTGATTTTATTCTTAAAATGCACACATTTTCCTGTTTGGATTGACAAATATAATCAGGTTTGTTCTCCCCATTTCTACAGTTCTAGTCCCAATAACTAACAGCCTCTATCAATCTTGTTAATTTTCCAAAATAAAAACCACCTTGCTGTACTTCCTTTCTATCACTTTGAAGATGTCTCTGCTCTCAAGATTCTATTTTGAAGAAACCATTATGGAACAGAATAGCGCAAGTCCTATGCTCTGAATCACTTCGAGAGGAAATTCCCTTTAACTCAATTCAGATCATCAAATCAAGAATACTGAATATTAGTTTTAGTAGGCCTTTAAAGTACACTAAAAACACATCAGCTAAATAGACAGCAAACTGGTTCACTGACAGCTACATTCAACATGGTGGCGTAACAGAAACTCTCCCTCTGGAAGTTCTTAAAACATGAATTGCCAGAATCTGGGAGAGTAAGGCTGGAAAAAGATGGATTTGGATATATCAAACTTCTTCGAATCCCTCCCTCAACATCTCCAGTAGCATCTGTAAAGACACAGGATACTGGGCTAGGCAGATCTTTGCTTTTTAAACTAGTCTGGGAGTTCTTGAGAAAGGCAGCAGTATGACATAAATTAAAAAAATGCAGATCTTTATCTGCACAGATTTCAAAAACACTTTTCAAACTTAAAGTACTGACATACTTGATAGCCAAATTTTTAGTTATCATAAAATCTTTGTGAACTCTCAGAAGTGAAGGAATTAAATGGATAGGAAATAAGAAATAAGTGGTCAGTATTGTAAGAAATGATAGCTCATGGACAGCACAGCTGAGATGTGGTTCTTCCATCTCTGATCTTCCTTTCCTCATATGCTCTTACTGCTCTGTTTGTGCTGATTTATCAGGACATGAGTTGATTAAACTCCCTGTATCTAGATAGTTCTTTCCTTGTTTAATTCAGTGAATTAAACTCCAGGGCATGCACAGAGAGAGGAGGGACCACACAGCTGTGAGCAGAACCCATTTGGATGGCGGAGTTTTGTGTGGTCCGTTCTGCTGTTCATGAAACTGCAGCCTTATAGCCCACAGTGCCCTCCCTCATGGAAAGCACCCTTTGCTACTCCCTGCCACCTGGAAATCTCAGTATCACTGTAGTTCCATGCACAGAGATCAACTCACAGATAATCAGCACTTCTCTAAAAGTACTCTTCCAAGAAAGTACTCAGAAAACCCCATCACCATTTTGAAGTAGCTTTTATTCCACATCCAGTTACAACGCGCTAAGCAACAGCACACTATAAACCTCTGTGGTTTCAAAGATAATACGATGAAAATTGTGATCACACCTCACAAATTTGGCCATTTCAAGGGAAATTCAACAAAAAATGGGATAATGAAAAATATCATAGAACCATTTTGGTTGGAAAAGACCTTCAAGATCATTGAGTTCAACCGTTAACCTAACACTGTCAAGTCCACCTCCAAACCACATCCCTAAAAACCTCAACTATATGTCTTTTAAACACCTACAGAGATGGTGACTCCACTACTTCCACAGGCAGCCTGTTCCAATGCCTGACAACCCCTTCCCCGAAGAAATTTTTCTTAATTTCCAATCTAAACCTTCCCTGGTGCAACTCAAGGCCATTTCCTCTCATCCTATCAGTTGCTACTTGGGAGAAGAGCCCAGCCCCTCCATGCTACACCCTCCTTTCAGGCAGTTGCAGACAGCGATCAGGTCTCCCCTCAGCCTCCTTTTCTCCAGGCTGAACAGCCCCAGTTCCCTCAGCCGCTCCTCATCAGACTTGTGCTCCAGACCACTCACCAGCCTCGTTGCCCTTCTCTGAACTCTCTCCAGCACCTCAATGTCTTTCCTGCAGTGAGGGGCCCAAAACTGAACACAGGATTCAATACACTTGATACCTAAATCATAACAAATCATCCTGCCATAAAATATTTTGACTATTAAATCTGCTAGGCTAAAGCCTTCACCCCTCTTGTTTACTCACATAAACAAGAAATGACACCTTCCTTCCTTCATTCCTTCCAATTTACTACCTATGTACCTGCATACCAGATGTCACAGTGACTATGATTCTGAAAGGACTGCAGTGACTTTTGATACTGCCAAAAATAACCAAACAAGAGCTCCATCCACTCTTCCAGTGCACATTGCATTGCAGGATGAAGAAAAAAAAAAAAAAAGTACTCCTACGGAAATTGGTCATGGTGTCACAGATTCCCAGGAAGAGCTGGATTCACATCCATGTAATTAGCAACACTACAACTTAAAACTAGTGGAACTCTGGAACTTTATCACTACTAGTAATAGCAGATGTCATCAAAATCTTCCTTCTCCTTTGCAGCTGTAATTACTGAAGTACTGAATATTAAGTTGAATTTTTAGAAAACGTTGAATTATCAATGAAGAGCAAAGTGTAAAATGAGAAGTCAAAATAGACTGGAAGACTCTTTTAGAAAGAAAGTAAAACTAAGACGACATTACGAGAAAAAAATTTGTCAAAATATTGCTTCCTGTTACACTTTTACATTAATATTTATAACATACCTGTTACCTGTTTCTTCAACTTTTCAATTTCCTCTTTCAAACTTTTGATTTCTAAATCTTTGCTTGCTGCTATTGGGCCATCCACTGTTGAGTACTGCAGAGCCTGGACTGTCTGGGTGGACTCTAGAAAAAGACATAAGAGAGAGGGACAAATTACATGCCTGACATCTAAGGAGGTCAGAAATAAATCACCAATAAATTAAGACATGCCAAACAGCCCCTCCAGAGAGGATTCTACGATTTACAATTTACAACTACAAACTGCCAATTTTTCAGTAATTCTCAGCTGGACAAATTAAGTTCTGAGAGTTTTTAAGAATGAAATCTTTGTGCCATAGCAAGCAAGGCACAGTGCGACCCAAGTTAGCATGTTCTAAGAAGTTGGGATATTTCAGGCATAAAGAGTAACAGAAGTTTAATTTGTCAACAAAAATGAAGAAGAGAATTATTTTCTGCTAGAAAGCATTCCAGGAGATATATTTTTTTCCACAGTATAAAGGATACCTTACAAAGCTATGAGCTAACGTAAGTCCAAAAAGTGATTTAATTTTTTTTTAAATGACTATACCTTGCAGTTTTCTACTAAGTTCAAGCTTTTCCTGTTCTAGACGTCTTATTCTCCTCTCATAAGCTTCTGTTGCTAAACTGTCCTCCAAAGTTCTTTGAATGCTGGCATCAAGATCCATGGAGGGTGGTCCAGCTGTCAGTCTTAGACAGCTGCGGTCTGAAAGCACACTGGGGAGGAGAAAGAAAAATTAAACAGTATTGGATTTTACAACAGTCTGTGTTCAAAATAATTAAAACTAAAAAAATCAACCAATAAATAGTTGTTTAAATTGTTAATTAATATGTCATTTATTATATAGTCAAGTAACACCTTGTTCATACGTGCCGATTAAAAATTGAATTAATTTTTTACTAGCATGATCTCCTCAATGCATTTTTTTATTACATAACAGTGAAGGAACTCCTGATAAAAATTATTATTATGGAAAGTCTACGTCAGCCAGATTGCAAAAAGCAACAACCTAGGTAGTCAGGAACATTATAATAACAGTTTATTTTAAAATAATTAATCAAGTTTCCCAAATACTTTAAAAACAACAATCACAACAAATGGTGTGAAATCATCACATGACAGCCAGGGCATGTACAGTATCAGAAGTGCTGTGGCCCTGATTCTGTGGATACACATGTACACATACTATTTCTTACGTAAATAATCCTTTTGAAATCTACAGGACATGCCACAGAACCAGCATTAAGCACATGCATTTGCAGAAACATAGGCCTTGTTTTTCAATGGTTGTAAACATTCATTATTTATGTACTTTCATAAATGATCAAGGACCATACATGAACTTGCTTGTTAATGTTTAATTCAGAAGATAAGGCAAATACCACATTAATACCAAATATTGACAAAAGTGATTTTTTAAAATTTCCATTCAGACTTACAAGAGTGTCAGAGGACTAGAAATAACACCGTTTTTGAAGTCTAATAAACTACGTTCTTTCTGGGTCCACTTATCTGGTTTTACCTTTGTCATATGCAGTTAACTTCATTGTCTGAAAAACACCTTTCTCAACGAAACTCCTCTGAATATAGGTGCTGACCCTTAAATTCGTGTAAATTTTACCTGCAGGGAGCTCATTCTTTCGGACAGACAGCATTATAGATTATGGCCTAGTAATGTCTTCAAAAAAACACATTCCTTGGTATCTGTTGGCAGCTGGTTTCAGAGACAGAAGCTTAAGATGTTACATAACTATCCCACAGAGAACTTTGGAACTCTTAACTTACCAGCTACTTGTATATGTGAAACCCACAAATGGTAAATGATGGCCAGAAAATGCAGTGTGGGATGGTGGAGGCATTGTTTCCTAGAAAAATAATATGACAGTTGAGTAAGTAATATACTACCAGACTTGAAAGATTTTTGAGTATAACCATATGTGAAGTGTTAGTGACAATATCATATTAACTATATTCAGTCATCCTTATCTACAGCCCAACTATGAAACAGCACCACCTAAATCTGTTTATAATAGCATGCAATATACAAAAATACAGCATGCTGGCATAAAAGTGCTTTTCTAATTAAATAGACTACCATCAGAGGAAAGCAGAATATTATACTTATTATTTTAAAAGCCTGTTTATTCCTTCTTTTTTCCAAGAAGCTCTTAGCACAAAGAGTATCACCTTCTATTGCCACCTGTACTCCCCTCTGCTATTTAGTCAGCAGGGCTTCCTGCCCGCAGATTTACCAACCCCACTTCTGAGCGGGCTCTCTCTGTTTGGAGAGAACAATACTCACACATTCGCTAGAAAGAAGTAATATAATAGAACAGGGTTTCCTAACCCCATTAGTGCTTTGACCATTCCTTCCTTCATTGCTCCTTTTTCCTGTCAAAGAACTACAAACCAAGACAATTTTTGAGCTTCTGCTCAGGCTAAAACAATGCTGTTGCTATGTTATTTGAACCATTATAAGTTCTAATATTCTTAAATATCCTGTTAAAAGTTTCCTGATTAACCTCAAGATGCAAGGTTTATGTTGCTATATTAGAGATAGCTTTAACAGTCATCAAAATAAAATGCCTAAGAAGATTATCACACTGAAAGTGCTAGAAGGTTCTAAGTTTTAAGAAAAGGTAACATAATTATTTAAAAAAAAAAAACAAAAACACAAACAAAAAAGAGGAAGAAAAAAACCAAAAAAGAATAAAAGAAAGAAGGAAAGGAACCAGTTGTACATCTTTACATGTAGAATCCAGCAGGAGAGAACAAGCCTGTATTCAAAAGAAATCCAAAATTAGCTTTCGAGTGGTGGTGTCGGCTATATTACATCACAACCTCAACCTTTCAGCACACAAAAATCTTCACATCAAAAAAGAGCTCTCAGAGTAAAAAGCAACCCCAGTGACATGGCTAGATTATGTAAGTACATCAAGTCTACATTGTTGGGTATTTTAGAAACTGAGGACAAGACCACATTACAAAGCCTTAACTTTCCACTAACTGATAATATAAACATCAATTATTACACACTACGGTTAGGAAAAGTAAAACTCTTTGCTTTTCCTTTAGACTTTATTGTCATATTTCACAGATTCGAGTTTCAAAATCATCTCTGTGAATAACTTTTAAAAAAAGTACGTGCACTATTGTGTGATTTTAACAGCCCAGTTACAGGCAGGTAACAATGTTGGTTCTAAAATACTGTATTTATTGATAACAATGTAAGATGCTGTAAAACAAGTTGGTTTTTTGCTGATTCTTTGGCAGAGCTCAAAATACTTATTTCCTGATACTTGTGTGAACTTAACTGTATTATCATACCAACAAAATTATAACTAAATCTACACCTATCATGACTATCAGTAATGCTATTAAACCAAACAGTTAAAAGCTAAAGACTTGCAGAACTTAGGCTGCCTAACAACACAGTTTTACCCTTTGTATTTATGTGGTTTTGGAACATATTGTTTGAATTTCATTATTACCTATATAATCTTTCCATGGGACCACAGTCTCATTCCAAATTCAGACAGAACAATAACAATCACGGATTTTCAGCACTGCCTTTTATCTTAGCACTGGACCTTCCTCATTTGCTGTATGCCACTCAAACCTTGCAAAGAATTATTTAAAAGAAAAAGAAGTTTCATGGGCTTATGTGAGGTGCTGACTTCTGTAGTAGTAATGCAAGTATGTGAACCTCCCTCACAAATTGTGTATGAAAGATGGCACGGAAAACACCTTCAAGTTACAGATAAGAATTTGAGGGGAAGCAGTATTAAATACAATGTCCACTAGTTGAATCAAAAATGTAAAACATCTTCAGCCACGCAGTGCCTCAGGCTAAGGTTTTTTTCAGAGATGCTAGGTGTGAAAAGAAATGGTAAAAATATAGCCTTAAATTAAACACAACAAAAAATTACGTTCACGTGTTTCAAAGGGGAAAGGGACCTGGGGGCCCTGGTGGACAGCAGGATGCCCATGAGCCAGCACTGTGCCCTTGTGGCCAGGAAGGCCAATGGCATCCTGGGGTGTATTAGAAGAGGGGTGGTTAGTAGATCGAGAGAGGTTCTCCTTCCCCTCTACTCTGCCCTAGTGAGACCGCATCTGGAATATTGTGTCCAGTTCTGGGCCCCTCAGTTCAAGAAGGACAGGGGACTCCTGGAGAGAGTCCAG
>VWYH01001940.1:1009748-1023933 GCA_013399365.1 Pampusana beccarii
CAAACTGGAACACAGGAGGTTCCACTTAAATATGAGAAGAAACTTCTTCACAGTGAGGGTGCCAGAGCACTGGAACAGGCTGCCCAGGGAGGTTGTGGAGTCTCCTTCTCTGGAGACATTCAAAACCCGCCTGGACGCCTTCCTGTGTAACCTCATCTGGGTGTTCCTGCTCTGGCAGGGGGATTGGACTGGACGAGCTTTTGAGGTCCCTTCCATTCCCTAACATTCTGTGATTCTGTGAAACGAGGAAACTAAAAATGTAGCTCCAGAAACTAGTGTTCACCTCGAACAACTCAACGGTATTACCTTTCACCCCCAAAAGCCTACAGTAAATTAAGAATCGGACTCTGTTTTCACATCTGAGTCCAGTACCTCATCACAGGCCCATTCTTTCTTCACCCACAGCTCCCTGCTTCTTTACAATTAGAAAACATTCACACCACACAGGCAGCTTTTGAGTGTCTCAGTTGGGAGATCAGGCCCTAACAAGGGAGACTCTGGACTGGCCAACATTGGAATGGGTGAATAATCGCCAAAAAGTAGTTCAGCTTCAAAACGTGGCTTCACAAAGACTTGTTACACACAGCATCTGTTCCTGCCACCCAACCCTGATAGCTGTTCCTGGACAAAATAATGTGCCAACAGATACCTGAAGACCGTATTAAAAAAGTTTTAAGATAAAAATACTTTAGTTGTGAAAGGAGATGGTCAAAACCAGATGCAAGTGAGGAAAAACTGAGGAAACAATGAAAGAAACGCAAGTTGTCCTGTGCAGCTAGACTGATTTGCTTAGCTTGCCTATATGAAAGGACTCTAAGACTTAATGCTCCGCACCACATAGGTCTACCACAGGATTTAATCTACCCAACGTGTTTTCCATGTTTTACTGTGCAGCTGGAGGAAAGGGAATGCAAATAATGATCATCCTGCCTATATCAATTCATGTTGCCTTTCACTTATCTGCAGGTCGAGGCAGCTCATTGGAACTAAGATGCACAGGCAGTTTAGAAAACAAAAGCAAAAATGGTGAAATGCTTCATCTCATATGTAAACAGCAGGTTTTGCATCCTTCAATAAAAACCAGAGGAAAAAAACCTAAGTACTTCCAAAAAGACAACACAAGCCATTTCTCTGATGCTAAGACCTCTTATCATCTGTCAGAGTTCCTGTTTCAAAAGCACAGAAATACTAAGGTCGTTAAAAATCAACAGTTGCAAAGTTTTTTAAGAAAGGGCAAAATAATTTCTTTCTCACTAAGATTGTTCCTAAAGAAATGGCTGTAACATTTACCCTAAATTTTGCAAAACTCAAGCCAGGAAACAAGCTGGAAAAACTGTAGTGGGAAGGAACTGAATGGAATCTGCCAGAGATATGAGGCATTAGAGTAGAGCGCTACAATAAAATGCATTATGCAAACGTAGTACAAGTCTCAACAATGCTCTGCTAAAAATACTGTCTTGCAGACTATCTACATGCAAAAACATTACTCTTTATAAGACCCAGACACTTAAAACTTGTTACTGCAAATAACAGATGTATGTGTTAGTTAAATGCATGTAATATTACAATGAATTTACTACATGGAACTAAAGTTATCCCTACATACAGAGGTATGGAGGAACACCATCTAAACTATGAATGTATTCCCCCACGGTTCTTCAAACCAACACTTTGTTGTTTATGCAGAACATGGTGAACCCACTGAAATAAGCTGCCATTTGCATACATTTTGTTGTAAATTATACTACAAAAGCAGATTTGTCAAAAAACTAATGTTATACTTACAGAATTTTTTAAGCAATCATCATCCACATCAAAGTTTGATGTATCAGTGGGGCTGCTGACTTCTGGGATGTAAGGTGCCTCACAGTTTCTAATGTTGTCCCAGTCAATCCCAGCAAAAAATGGATGGTTCTTGAAGTCTTCTATCCCATTTTGTCCAAGTCGATGTTCTCTGCTACAAATGAGCCTTCGGATGAGGTCCTTTGCACTTTCAGAGACATCTGCCACTTGAGCAGGAAACTGAAACCTCTCCTTAAAGATTAAAATAAGATAAAATAGTTTATTACCAAGAAAAAGTTGGAAAAATCACCCTTCTTAGTGAAATTATTATATAGAAAAAGAACTGTGGAAACACTGCAGTTCTTAAATATATGCAGTAAGGTTTCTAGGAAAAAGATTTGCCCAAAGGATATAAACTATTTGAACTCTTTGTCTTCTAGTTTTTCTCCTTTATTTAAATTGCTCTTACACCATTAAATTCTACAGCTGCTTCCATGTGGAAGAACATTTAAGAATCTTCTGCACAAGCCAACCAATGGATCCCGCCAGAAGAAAGTAACGCAAAAGGAGTGATGCAATGTAGCCAAAATTTACTCCATAGAGCAAACTAACAGCCATGTTTCCAAATTCAGATTTAGAACTCCAGTTTTGAACTGCTTTATCCTAAAGCAAAGCCATCTGCAATCCATAACCATAAACTTACTATATGGAAACATCTTTTTCGTTCTACATTTATGAACATTAAAATAATTAGTACGTAAAACCTCACTTTTAAATAAGCCTCCAATTACCCTATCACTTATTAAAAATTAGCTTAGAGAGAGACAGAAAGAGGAAGTGCACTAACTTTGTGGTTCATTATTTTCCCATAGGTCTCCACCAAGGACTCAGCATAAAAGGGCGTTTCTCCATAAAGCATTTCATACATGCAAACGCCCAGGGACCACCAGTCACACTCGGGCCCATACTTCCCTTTTCCATCTTCCATGGCCTGCAAGATTTCTGGAGAGATGTAGTCTGGTGTTCCAACTGCCACTGAAGATTGCACCTGTAGGAGTTACATTTCCAGGACTAAAATCAACTTGCATCGTTACAGACACCGCAGTTTGCGGCACTGCGCGTGTATATATACATTTAGCCTAGTGTTCCAGTTATAACAACTAAACACAATAAAAAGGCTTCTAAATTCATAAAGGAATACATGAGCACCCAAGACACCACATTAACAGCATCCCAGTAATGTACTTTTGCTCAACTCTTACAAATATTTAATAACAGAGAAAGAACAAAACTGTCAATTCTTAGGCTTAGAGTTGTTATTAAGTAATTATAGATTAGGTAATCACATACATTAACTCAAATACTTTGTAATGCTCTGGGACATGATTAACACACTGGAATTACATTCTAGTCACACCTACTATATACTGTGCAATTTTAAACATACTACTAAAATATGATGATATGCTAATTGTATGCTTATACCGAAGCTTACATTTTCAATAAAGATTAGAACTCAAAACAGAGAGATTCATAGTTCATCAACAAATAGCTACTCAGTACTGATAGTGCAGCCTCTCTTTATTCATTCATTCACAACTTGACTAAATGCACCTAAAAAGCTTTTAAGATACAGTAAATCCGGTCAAAGTGCAGTCACACCTTGAACTGAGGTTAGTTACACACCAATACTGTTACAACTCCATTTCGTTTGACATAAGGCACCTTGTCCCTTTATCAGCACACACTTCAGCAGCTAGCAAAGGACTAAAGAAAGGTGTTACGGAATATATCATTCTTTCTAATTTACCGTTCCATCTTCCATCAGTTTCAGACAAGAACCAAAATCTGCTAATCGAATATGTCCATTCATATCCATCAAAATGTTGTCCGGTTTAATATCCCTGCAAATAAAACACATTTCAGAGTTAGAACAAAAATGTATTGCATAACATATAGTCCAAGAATTAACTCTGAAACATCCTTATAATTCAAAACTAGCAACAGATCAGTAGACGGAACACAATCACTCATTGTATGATAAAATTTGCACCAGGAACATTTCATGACAGAGGCTGTGGATCAAATAATTAATGCCTGTTAATTTTACTAAGAACTGTGCAGTCAGATTCCTCTCATCACTCACAGGCAGAGAGGAGATTCTTACTCCCTCTGAACTTCTGTATGTAAAACTTTCAAGCCATCTAAAGAATTTTAGTGAAGAAGTCTCAAGCGAAAGACGCATGCTTATACTGGAGCTGTAAAACAATCTCTTAAGCTTTACTATAGAACAAAGGTCAATGAAACCCTACAATAATGAAAGCATTTTTAAAGGTAATGTCTCTCATCAACATTTTTCTCTCACGTGCATCTCAGCTCACCATGTGTGTCTGTCACACTTTTGGTGAAGCGACCAGCCAAGCCATGGTACACGCTGCTGCAGCTCTGCTTGGCCACATTCTGCACCCGTCTCACTCAAGTCATGACACATGTGGGAAAATCTTTCTAAGCAGACAACGTAATAAATACTCCTTATTTTGCAAACTGTTTTTTTTTTTTTTGCCTCATGTTTTACACACACCAAGGTATACTGAATTGCAGATAAAAGGGACACCCCAAGTATACAGCTGACTAAGACAGAGGTTGTGGAGTCTCCTTCTCTGCAGACATTCAAAACCCGCCTGGACACCTTCCTGTGTAACCTCATCTGGGTGTTCCTGCTCCAGCGGGGGGACTGGACTGGATTGGACTGGATGATCTTTCGAGGTGTCATCCAATCCCTGACATTCTGTGATTCTGTGAAAGCATCTGTGCTCTCTAAATTACCAAAGGGGCATCAATGGTTCAACTTGCAATCTCGGTTCAAACGTTGAAATTCCATTTCATTAAAACGCAGTTATTAGAACTACCCACTAAACTATGCTTTTTAAATATACAACATTACTACATTCTTCCTCTAACCTTCTCTAGTACATTCAAAAGGTAAATTACAGCTGCATTAATAAAATACTACGCCTACTTTCTCAGTGAACAGTCATATTTATAAGATAAAAGATCAAATCCCCTAAACCAAACAAAAAACAAGTGAAACCCTGACTTTGCTTCATTCCCCTAACAACTTGTAAATGCACATCATCAATTGCTTTGCAGACACATTTCAAAATATTCATAAGTTAAGATACTCACTCTGCACTTGAGAATGAGGTGGTTGTGTTTGTGGGGTTTTGTTTGTTTGTGGTTTGTTGTTGTTTGGTTGGTTTTCTGGGGTTTGTTTTTTTGTGGGTTGGGTTTTTGTTGGGGTTTTTTTTGGTGGTGGTGGTGGTGGTGGTGGTGGTTGGGGTTTTTGTTTGTTTGGGGTTTTTGCTTGTTTGTTGATTTTCTATATTTTTTATAAAATAAAAATTTAATTATGAACAATGTTTACTTAAAATGGCAAAAAAATTAGAACCACACCTTGAACAACATCATAGAAGCAATGGCATGATGGTGTTGCCTGTTATACACTCAGTGCCAACTAATACAGTAACAGTACGGTGTTTTGAAGAAAAACACTTTCTGAATTTGTGTTACCCAAGCAGGCAGTGGCCCAGCCTGAAAACAAATTTGAGCCACCTTCCAAACACACAGAAACATCTACAAAGCAAAAAGCAAACACTACTTAAAGAAATCATACTTTTGCATCTCGTGACTGAGCATAAAGACAATTCTTTACAGATTATATCATAAAAATTAACCAAGTCCATTCTCGAAATAACATTCTTCCACTTGATTTTTGCTGCCACTGAATATGCCAAAGAATTGGAACCTCCAGATTGAGACAGTTCTATTTATTTTACATCCATTCACCAAAAACATTCCTTAAACATGTTCCTAAATAAAAACAAACACATGCTATTGAGACCTCTGGAATTGTTACTTCGGTTTAAAATACTTTGCAAAAACATCCACCTAAAAATCAAATTCCTCTTAGAAGCTGGACCTAGTTCAAGCTAAACAAAAACATGAGTCACCCTTGAGGCTCCATTTATCCAACTTCTATCTTTTAATATATTCCCAAGAGAAATTATAATAATAATCATCATCATCACCATCCCAACCTCCCCCATTTGATCTCACAAACCAGCAGAAAACATGAAAAATCTCACTCTGTTGTCAACACTGTGCAAAAACAAACCTGCAAACAGCATTTAAAGTCCAGTAGAGGAACAAGTATTTCTTGCAAAGCGAAGTCTGTGAGGCTCAGCAATAACTTCATAAGAACAAATTTTATAGTTAAGGAAAAAATGAGACCAACTTAATGCATACAAATTCTTTTCAGCTCTTGTAACAGAAGGTATGTGTTATGAACAACTGTTCTGAATTCAACTGAACTGCGTTAATAAAAGACAGGTTGAAAGACAAGAATTGCTGGCACCTGCAGAGCAGAGTGGGCTGTAAGCAAAGGGAAAGTTAAGGAAATTATGAGCCCCAGAGGGGAGCAAGGAAGGGGAGTAATTATTGCCAGTGTAACTTAAGAGTTCGAAGGTGGTGATTATGGGGAAAAATAATATGTCATAAACCCCACATCTCTACGGAGCCTGCAGTTGTTAGATTCCATTAGAATTAAGAGTTTTGTTCCACGTTTTTATTTTGAATGACATTCGGTAACTCTCCTTTAGTGATCAGAACTGATTCTTCTCCCGTTCCAAACAGAGCCTGGTCTTCCCTCTGCACGCCCACTCCACATTCCCTGGCTTACCCCGGTTTGTTGACGGTATGAACTTGTTCCCTCTCCCCACACTTCCATCTCGGCTGCAGTTCTATTTCTATCGTCCCCTGCCTCCTAGACCCCCCTCAAAAGCTGAGATGCCCAATCCTCCACGGCCTATCAACCCCAAATCTCCTACGCTTTCATTTCCTTCTTTCACTCAGCTTGTTCACTCCTCAGCCCCAATCTCCCTGCATGTACACATTTAACTAATACTTTTTTCTCCCATCTCAGTTCTCAGTAGTATTTCCCCATAATCACATCCCAGATTCCCATTCCCACTGGCTTCCTATTCCTCTAATCCTTAGTATTCTCTTTTCTCATGTCTAATTTTTGTTCCGTTGCACAGGAATCTTCTTTGGCACCAAAAGGAAGAGTGCTATTACCAACAAGGAGCCTCCACGCTATCTCTAGTGTCTATTTACCAACTTCTCCCAAAATTGCAGGGCAAGTGCTTTCATTCTTACAGCTCTGAAACTCTAAACCTGCAGCAGAAGAAAACCGAAAAGCATTTCAGGACCAAACTCTGCAAATGGTTGTTCAAAACTCATAACTGGCATATTATGGGGAAAAATCATAACTTGAAGATATCAAGATGGGGAGCAGAAGAGTGAAAATATGTCCATGACTCAAGGAAGATTCTCTTCTGGATTTCAACAGTGCTTTCATATCCCAGAGCAGCAGAATTTCTCACAAGGCTTGTAAGAATTACTTTATTCATTTAAAATACATATATATATAGGGAAATCAATACATGTTTCTCATCTTGTTCCTGGAAAGAGATGACGGTTACTGCTTCAGGCAGATACTAAGGAATGAAAATTCCAGACCAAGTAGCTAAAAATCGGCAAATATAATGAGCAAATAATGAAAAGTTACATGGTTTAGTTAATATACCACTGGGCTGAATCTCCATAGATAAGAGTTACTGGGTGACTGTGGGCAAACCATTTCAACATCACTCAACAATAACACTGGTGCTCAGTCATGCAACTAATATCATCTGGCTAGAAGGCTACGGAGCACTAATACTCTAATAACCCTGTAATTAGTTCACTGTAATAAAACAAAAAGGTCTGCTCAGTTGAGATATGAAATAATAATTCAGTTTGGAGAAGTACAAGCATTTGGAAGCCATTTTACGAATCAGATTTACAGTGGGAACAAGTATTGAATTGGGGGCATTGCTCTGACACCACCATGCCCTCCGGAATCCCTGAGTTCTACCAAGTAACTCGATGATCCTGAGGGCCTTTTTCCAACTGACATGATTCTGTGATTCTGTAAGTCCCAAACAGCTCAGAGCAGCTGCTGTGGAAAGTCCAGTGTGCAAGGGGTACAGGTTGCCAGAGTTAGACCTGGTACAAACCAAGCTCATACAAGGTCTTCAGACATAGGCCACAGTGAGTTAAGGGGACACAGGTACCCAGCATACCCAAAGAAATACAAACCTTCCTTAAAACTTTCTTGTAGCATTGTCACCTGAGGATGTGAACTGAGCAAAGCNTGATTTTGTGTTTTTTTTTTTTTTTTTTTTTTTTTTGAATGAATGATATACCAGCATCAAAGGAGCCAGAAGTTTGAACTAAATAAATTTCTTTAAAAACATGTATGTCCATTTAAATCATGACTCCACCACAGTACAAGGGTGTCTTCTGTTTTTCTGAGCTGCACTGGCCTTGACTGCAGGAGAAAATCAGCACCGCACAGCAGCTTGAACAAAGTGATGCTCTTTGTATTGTATTTGTTTGGCAGACATTTGTTATTTGCTTCTGTACATCAGGAGAATGCTACAGGAACAAACAGTCAGTGTGACACTGGAAACTCCACTTGCAGAAAAAAATGAGTGTGGAGGCTTACGAAAAAAAATTGAAAAATCTTTAATGAATCCTTTTTCATAATGCTTCTTGGTTTGATCTGGGGAGCTGTTCTTCAGATCAGTGTGTTTACCTGGATGACTTCACTCACCTCTCTTTAAAACAGTTTACTTTCTTAAGCCATAATTAAAACCCAAACATTTTACATACTAACTGTGTTAATATAAACAACATTCTGAAATGGAACTACAGCAGACATCTGGATTATTGCCATTCATTTTGATTTCTCTGTTAATGAGCCAGAGTAGAATTTTGATTGTTCAGTAAGACTCAAGAAAAAGTATTCCCTCTGAGACATGCTAAATCCGTAGCACATTCCAGCTGTAAAACAAACTAAAAAGAATTTTTAATACATGTGAATGTATTTTTTTCCTGGATTCATTTCTGATAGTGAATGGAATTTCAGGACTTGTGAGGTCGTGCATACTAAAATTTGGACTAGACAACCTCAAGTCCCTTCCAACCTGAATTATCTGATGGTCTTATGCTTCCAAAGTATACCTGTTCCTGAAGTTCATCTATGCCATTCTTTGAATCACTGAATCGATGTTATTCATTCATTTGCAAGACCACATCGAGGTCCTCAGGTCCACAGCACAGGAAGCAGCAGATTCCAGAAGAATCTTAAGCTAATTTTGTTTCACTGAGGCAGGAGACCACAAAAACAGAAAGGACGATACATCCAAAATAGAGTGACACTTAATGCAAGAACTGTAACACAAGGATTAAGCAGCAGTCTTGTCAGACACTACCGAAGATTCTGCCCATGGACCAACTCACAGGCCCACATATTTAAGTTTACGCGATAAAAACCCTCTGATATTAAAGAGTTTGTGACCAGTAGGGATCCCTCTTCTTGGTAACTAGAAGGTTATGACGCAGAATGTGCTCACTTCGGTTATTCATTTCTAATGTATTTATTCTTTTTTTCAAAACAAAATGATCAGGCAGAAATGGGAGAAAAGGTGAGCCCTTGTCTGTAACTAACACCAATAAAACGTGGCCAGATGGTGCAGGGGAACACGTCTCAATATGTCCAATATGCCCTCATTGGACTAAACATTTCAGATGCTAATGGCTTGTCCTCATGCACACAGCTGAGCTCTTAAAAAAGCAGCAGAACTGAAATAACAATAAAGGGGTTTATGAGGTCCTAAACAACTGTGATGTGAGCTGAGCCTGAAGAAAGAAACGGACCTGTCTGAAATCAAAGGAGCGATGTGATAGCTGAGCTGCCAGTTTATTTTAGCCCACTGTGTAAGAAAGGAATAATTCGGAGAACAGATTTTTAGTCCTAATGTTAGCATTAGAAAAACATGGAAATTAATTAATTTTCCTAAACGGGTCACATGCTGCAAGACATGCTGTCCTTGAATTGTAAAGAACAATGAGAATAGCTTACATTAAATTATTTTTCTGTTAAATCTTTGCATGAATATTATTTTTAATGCTACCAATGCAAATTAAAATACCAGCAGATGAGAAAAATAAATGAGTTTCAGGTGTAACTGCTGGAACAGAGAAACTGATCCAGACAACTTATTACTAATTGAGGATTTCACAAGCACGTTATTTTCTCATTACACATGCAAGAGCATTCCCCAAAAGTACAAATCAAAAGGTTAAAAGCAGACATCAATGGTTATAATTATCTGCTCCTACAACAAGAAAATGTTATCCTTTGCCAAGTTACCTACTTTAAAAAAACATAACCAAGATATTACCTCCAGAATGCCTGGAGTTTTTATCCAAAATTCCTTCAGAACACAGAATTATCCTTAGTCAGGACAGAAGTTTGGCAAACTGTTTACTTCACTCCCTTCTGTCATTTCAGGCAGACTTCTCTTCCACACTCCTCCTCGCACAGAAATGCTACATCCATGATAAAAAATGAAGACGTTTGGTTTTGGCAGCATTCCAAAGAAAGAAGAAAATTTAGTGCCTGTGAAGTTTTTATTAAGGTATTCAGCAATGTCACACTGGCAGCCCACTTAAGATATGCAGAGTGAAACAGCTGGCAAACTTCAATCAAGAATGGTAGTCAATTGATGCATTTTTTTTTCACAGTCAAGCCTATGGGCATTGATGTCCATAAGCGTATTTTTATTTTCCATTGCACTGTACTGGGTTATATCAAAGTCAAAATTGCCATATTCTGCCAACTAAAGTTTATCGGAATTCTAGGGAGCAAAACTAGAAATAGGCTCCATCTGGCAGAAAGACCAATGTGCACTGAGCCAAATTAGATTTCAACAGTCGGTGGTTATTCTTTAGTAATCCCAGTAAGATAGGCTGCACCAGATAGCAGCATGAAAAAACTGGAATATGTTGTACCTCATTAACCGTGCCTCTTATCAAGACTCTATGGGGCCTTCTCCCAAACAGACACTCCTCCGCTTTTGGGTGGAATCCAAAAAGTACATATTTCAATTGAATTCAAACCCATTTAAATAACTTTGATCACAACCTTATTATTTACATAGCACCCAAACAGTTGCATCATGTTTGTATATTAAACAAAACCTGCTTCATATAAAGCTGAGAAACTAAAGCTTGCAACTGAAGAAGGTGTAGTAGCCTTGCACACAGCCTTGAAGTCAGTAGGAATAGCTAAAGACTAAACACCTTAGGATTTAAGCGCTAATAAGCAAAGCAACTACGCGGAAAAAATAAATGCTGTAAACAATCTTATTTTGAAATTACAATGAGGAGGTTAAACTTTTGGTTTTTTCTCAAACAGCATCTTGATACTGTAAAACTCCCCTGTTTTCTCATGAACTCTTGAGAATAAATCACTATGTATGTGTTGTTCCAGGAACACCCAGTAATTTACCTCTACTAAAAGAATCTCACTACTTTCAGCAGCAGGAGATTCATCTAAATCTCATTAATGTCAGTGGACAGACTCCCATCAATTACCAGGAAACATCAACCAAACCAAGACAATAAAGCTTCTAAATCTGTGATACAGTCATTATTTACAGATCAGTGTGTGCAATTTTATATTTATACTGTTACTCATCCTAACCAAGTTTTATTCTTACATTACAAAAAATAAATGAAAGATAATACAGAAATCGAGGTTTCATGTACTAGATGCAGAACATGTGCTACACCATATACAGAACTGGGTCTTGAATGCAAACTTACTTAGTTTCAGGCTATATGTTCTGCCAAATTGTATTTTTAAAATCCCTAATCCAGATTGAGAGAAATAACTTGTGTCCAGTAAAAATAAGGTAATTACATTTCTCTTTTACTACAAAGGGCTTGCACCGTTGTCTTGAAGTACACAATGCAAAAAAGACTACAGTGAATTGTTATTCACACGGAGTGCAGGCAACACAGGAAGTAATGAATTTAAAATCCCAACGAAAGATACTTAGATGAGACATTAGAAAACACTTTCATAACAATGACAGTAGGACACTGGAGCAAATTGCTTAGGGAAATTTCACCATCTCCATCACTGTATTTTTTTTTTTTAAGAACCGGTTAGACAAACATGTGTCAAGAGTGGTTTAGCTATAGTTTGATCTTGCCTTGCAGCAGAAGAAAAGCATTAGCTGACCTCTCCAAGTCCTTTTCTCCACAGTTCCATATCACTCTTTAATTTCTGCCACTCAGACAAGTATTTTGGACACAACACAGTATTTACCTTATGGTATCCAATGTTCTTTATGAATTTCAAAAGCTAACAAAGGAAATAATAACAAACAACAGGGAATAACACATCAGCCAACACATATACATCCTGAGTTTGTTCAGGCACTGGTAGTCATTCCTGAGCACAGTTGCTGGCTTATAAATATATGTTCCACCACATCATATTATAATGTCCTAGAATTAATTTACTTTAGAAAAATGTCTCCCTGCGACCTTTGTGCATATGTATTTGCTTTCAAACAATGGATCTCTCAAATACGATAACAGTTCTAAACCAACGATAATTATTTTTAAAAGCTGCTCACATCCAACTTTTTTTCCCCTTCTTTAAAAAAGTAAGTATAAGGAGTGATTTGAAAAAAATCTTTTTGATAAGTGCTTGGCAGCTGCATATTCCCTGTAGCTATTGTCTTTCATCTAAAATGGTAATCAGCTGACAGAACCAGATATCTATGGAGAAAACCCACACATCCAGGCTAGGCTCTTCATGAAGTATTTTGATGTCAGGGAAGAGATGTCAGGGAAAAGTCACTTGTGATGTCTAAGCATTATTTCTATTGTCTTGTCAGTTTTACAGACTAAAACCACAAACACACTGTGTCCTTTTATAACCATTTTAAATTTAATACCTCACAATGCTGACTTACAGATGGCATTTTAAACAACTATGAAATAAAAATAAGAGTTGTAGGCATTATCAGAAAGGCAATTCCTTATGGCAAACAATCATGGACATAATGAAAAGTCTGATATACTGAAACTGGTAAAAATTCAAAGGAAAAAGAAAAAGGAAGTTAATTGAAATAATCTGACTACCAAGCACTGGAATTGTCAAAGAAACAAAGAAATTAAAAACCCCCAAAATGAACTGGCCTCTTACAAGAGAACAAGAATATAGAAGCTAGTAACTTTCCTCAGGGTTGTCTCATACCCAAGTTTTCCATACTAGACCAAAAAACTAGTAGGGACTCAAATATAAAATTGGGCACACATAAAGAATTGAACATTTGAATGTTTAATAATACATTGATCTTGAACAGAATAGTTTTGTCGAGTGAAAATTCATGCATAAAAACATGAGAGCCTTGTACTGTATTTCTTTTCAAGTGATTTTAGTAGCTTCAAATAGCTATTTATGATGGTCTCTCAGGATGCAAATATATTTGAGGCACAAGTTTTGAAATATGTACAAAAATAATGGGAGAAACAAAATAGTTGTTGGTTTTGGTTTTTTTTTTAATCTGATTTGAAAAACAAGTATTTGGTTTGAGAAGTCCAAGCATCAACATAGGAAATGAGTGAAAATTGCTAACTGAATGCAATTTGTAAAACTCAAGAACAAGATAAGTTGTAACCTAACTACAGAACAATACAGCTCTGGAGGTACCATGCCATTCATCGATCAAAGTCGACCCAGAATTATGGCTAATTTGAAAGGTCTGTTCCAAATCCAACGGGACATGGCACTTGGCATGTCTGCTCTCACTGACCCGGCTCTGAGCAGGGAGGAGGGACTGGTTGATCTCAAGGTCCCTTCCAACCTCAACCCTCCTGTGATTCTGAAATTATGTTTAAAGCTGCCTTTCCAATATTCTTTCAGTAACAACATTCTGGTTACATTGTATCAAAGCTCCTCAAATCTAATTCTGAAATTCAGTAACACTACACAATACATTCAGTTGTAGCAGCACAAATACTTCTGAGTTCTCGCAGCTCAGGACAGAATGCATATTTAGCCTTAGTAGTGACAACACGCCTGGTTTTGCACTGGAAATTGCAGTTCATAAAACAAAACTTGGCAAAGTCTCTCTCTCTCGACTCTACAGGGATATGACAGGTAAAGCCACAAAACCGTCACAACCATTTCTTGACATCGAGTAGCAGTCAGGCTTACGAAAAGTTTTAAAACGAAAAACGTCCTTTGCCTGCTCTAAAGTCTGACAAAGAGAAAGCCCCTATCTATCCCAAAATGCTCAGCCATCAAGGTAGATCTTTGGCTTTGCTGACACTGTTAATAAACACTGGCAAGACCGGCCTCAAGCTGTCATATAACACCACATGGGGATCCACCCACCCCAGCGCTCCCTGGCACGGGTTTCCTCTGCGCCAGAAG
>VWYH01001940.1:1024008-1069684 GCA_013399365.1 Pampusana beccarii
ATATACATCCTGAGTTTGTTCAGGCACTGGTAGTCATTCCTGAGCACAGTTGCTGGCTTATAAATATATGTTCCACCACATCATATTATAATGTCCTAGAATTAATTTACTTTAGAAAAATGTCTCCCTGCGACCTTTGTGCATATGTATTTGCTTTCAAACAATGGATCTCTCAAATACGATAACAGTTCTAAACCAACGATAATTATTTTTAAAAGCTGCTCACATCCAACTTTTTTTCCCCTTCTTTAAAAAAGTAAGTATAAGGAGTGATTTGAAAAAAATCTTTTTGATAAGTGCTTGGCAGCTGCATATTCCCTGTAGCTATTGTCTTTCATCTAAAATGGTAATCAGCTGACAGAACCAGATATCTATGGAGAAAACCCACACATCCAGGCTAGGCTCTTCATGAAGTATTTTGATGTCAGGGAAGAGATGTCAGGGAAAAGTCACTTGTGATGTCTAAGCATTATTTCTATTGTCTTGTCAGTTTTACAGACTAAAACCACAAACACACTGTGTCCTTTTATAACCATTTTAAATTTAATACCTCACAATGCTGACTTACAGATGGCATTTTAAACAACTATGAAATAAAAATAAGAGTTGTAGGCATTATCAGAAAGGCAATTCCTTATGGCAAACAATCATGGACATAATGAAAAGTCTGATATACTGAAACTGGTAAAAATTCAAATGAAAAAGAAAAAGGAAGTTAATTGAAATAATCTGACTACCAAGCACTGGAATTGTCAAAGAAACAAAGAAATTAAAAACCCCCAAAATGAACTGGCCTCTTACAAGAGAACAAGAATATAGAAGCTAGTAACTTTCCTCAGGGTTGTCTCATACCCAAGTTTTCCATACTAGACCAAAAAACTAGTAGGGACTCAAATATAAAATTGGGCACACATAAAGAATTGAACATTTGAATGTTTAATAATACATTGATCTTGAACAGAATAGTTTTGTCGAGTGAAAATTCATGCATAAAAACATGAGAGCCTTGTACTGTATTTCTTTTCAAGTGATTTTAGTAGCTTCAAATAGCTATTTATGATGGTCTCTCAGGATGCAAATATATTTGAGGCACAAGTTTTGAAATATGTACAAAAATAATGGGAGAAACAAAATAGTTGTTGGTTTTGGTTTTTTTTTTAATCTGATTTGAAAAACAAGTATTTGGTTTGAGAAGTCCAAGCATCAACATAGGAAATGAGTGAAAATTGCTAACTGAATGCAATTTGTAAAACTCAAGAACAAGATAAGTTGTAACCTAACTACAGAACAATACAGCTCTGGAGGTACCATGCCATTCATCGATCAAAGTCGACCCAGAATTATGGCTAATTTGAAAGGACTGTTCCAAATCCAACGGGACATGGCACTTGGCATGTCTGCTCTCACTGACCCGGCTCTGAGCAGGGAGGAGGGACTGGTTGATCTCAAGGTCCCTTCCAACCTCAACCCTTCTGTGATTCTGAAATTATGTTTAAAGCTGCCTTTCCAATATTCTTTCAGTAACAACATTCTGGTTACATTGTATCAAAGCTCCTCAAATCTAATTCTGAAATTCAGTAACACTACACAATACATTCAGTTGTAGCAGCACAAATACTTCTGAGTTCTCGCAGCTCAGGACAGAATGCATATTTAGCCTTAGTAGTGACAACACGCCTGGTTTTGCACTGGAAATTGCAGTTCATAAAACAAAACTTGGCAAAGTCTCTCTCTCTCGACTCTACAGGGATATGACAGGTAAAGCCACAAAACCGTCACGACCATTTCTTGACATCGAGTAGCAGTCAGGCTTACGAAAAGTTTTAAAACGAAAAACGTCCTTTGCCTGCTCTAAAGTCTGACAAAGAGAAAGCCCCTATCTATCCCAAAATGCTCAGCCATCAAGGTAGATCTTTGGCTTTGCTGACACTGTTAATAAACACTGGCAAGACCGGCCTCAAGCTGTCATATAACACCACATGGGGATCCACCCACCCCAGCGCTCCCTGGCACGGGTTTCCTCTGCGCCAGAAGCCCTGGCCACCAGAGGAGACCCATCTCCAAAGGGCTTCGGCACCCGAGTCCGGGGCCACCGCCGGGCACGGCCTGCACGCCTCCTCCTCGTGTCGCCAACTGCGGAAACCAGCACAGCTCTGCTGCCCCAAAGCAGCGTCTTTTTTCACATAGCAATTTCAAGAAAAGTTTAGACTTACTGCCAGACAATGTCAAAGGATCAGCCAGATGGTTTATTCTACTGAAATTGAACTTCACCATAATGTTTGCCTCTCACATCGGGAGCCTCAGCTACAGTCACAGGTTCCCCTGATGTTTCTTCCTTTTCTCAGCTGAGGACTCCATCCTCAGCCCAACTCCCTAGTTAATCATGTTGAAACTCACTGTACCACAGTTTTTAACTTAACAAGCAAAGGAAGACAAGAAATTTCGTATTGCTATTACTTTTTTAAAACCAACAGCAGCAAGGCAAGGTTTACAGTAAGACTTTTAGGTGGTAAAATATATAAGGAATTTGATGAAGATGCAAACCAGACACTATTCTGGCCTGAACTACTTACCAGAACTTCATATTCCAGTGCATGGATTAATTTTCTCACTATGTTTTCCTTAGCTAAATCGTTCGTGAATTTGCGGTGACATGTGCTGCTTTATTATTACAAAAGAATATTCTCAGGAATACACAGGCACTAGAACAGAGCACATAAATATATCCAAAAGCAAAAGATTTGAGTCAGGACTATTTGCTTATTGATTGTTCTTCAGAACTCAACTACTTGCAGTCAGGAGGGTTCAAAATAGGTGTTTACATTCTACCTTTGTTTGACTAATTAACTGCGCCTAAGCTGAAAATACAATAATAAACTGAAATGAAGGAGCCTCCACCAAAGGGGCCCTGGAGAAAAAAAAAACAGTTGAAAATGTGATGTGAACCAGAAGTTTCGCCACGGTGGGCTATGTACTATTTGCAAAGGAAGAGTTGGGAGCCTTCGTTTACAAAGCATTTAGAAAACAAACCAAAAAACCTGATTTCATTTCTCTACCTCCATCTGGTGTTCTTCCAGTTTTCCATAAGCTATGAATAGATGCAGCGGAGGACCTGGCTGAGGGCACCCACTATTTTCACCTCTCTAACCTGCCCAGCTGTCACAATGCTTTTTTTGGATCTGATCATTCTGCTTATAGTTTCACATTCCTCAACAGAAACTCCACACCAACAACATCCATCAGAGAAAACGGCCATTTGAGTCAACACTTGGGAGAATAATGGCCTTCAGGTTCAAGCCCTAAGTTGCATGAATATTGAGAAACAACACTAAGTACGTGGCAGACAAATTTAACTACCACAGAAGTGTATTCAAATATCTTGAACACAGTTTGCTCTTTTTTTGTGGCAGCTTATTAGATGATACTTAAAATACCTAGTAAAAAGACCCCTAATTTAAGCTGATGGTGGTAGAAACAAGTTTCATTGACCACCCAACTTTATATACTATGTTTATTCACTTAAGATTTCCATGTAATTACAATGAAATACCGAACAGTATGTTTGAACTCTGTGAACTTCAGCTGACAGAGCTATTTCTGGGTTGCTAAACTGTGGTCTTTTGTATCATTCTACACTGTTCCTCCAAAAGATAGGAATAAAAATATTATCATGACAATTTAAAAAAAAAATTAAAAGATTGTATACATTTCCCAGGTTTTGCCATGTCAACTTTATTGGAATTCCATTTTGGATTCTAAGAACTTAAGTAAACAGATTAAGAACTCCACAACCACTACAGGCAGCGTATTCTGAAGATTAAAAAATTAAAGTCTGCTAAGTAAGGCTAATTCATGTCAAAGCTTTTAGATTTCTAATAGTATCATGAGTTACTGGCGGGTAAAGGAGTAGAAAGAGTAAGCTCCTTAAGAATGTTATGTCCATCTGTGAGTGCCATCTGTCAAAGAAATCCTGAAAGAAGAGGCTAAAGAGGAATCCAGAATATGCTCAGCTGCTGTACTGTAAATTACTATCTATGCTAGAAAACTTTAACACACATTTCTAGACAGATAAATGCTTTCTTTCCTTTTGATTCTCATTTTAGATACGCAATCCCCGCTCTCTGCATTTCAGTACAACCGTACACGGCCTCTGAAACACTTGATTGCGTTGAATAATTCTGAGAGTAAATTAGACAACATAAACTGAAGACTTGATTTATTTTGACGATGACAGTCAAAAAACCATTTTTCATATGCATTTATTTAAATACACTGATGATACTAAGAAAGCAATTCACAGAAGAATGTTCACTCAGATGCTATCTGGATAATTTAACAAGTATTACTACATATATTCTTATATTTGTGTTTGGATGTGTATCTGTATGAGGCACACATATATGTTTTTTTAGTTATCAGGTATATTTAGAAGTGCCCTGATCTGACACAAGCTGTTAGTAGCAAATGACTAGAAAATTTCTGGGACTGATGAAACAAACTAACCAGCTGGGTCCATACTGCATCCCACAGCAACTCTTCCCTAGTTCTTTTCTGTCTTCCTCTGGGAATAAATACATAGATATAAATACACCAAGACTTATGGGAGATGAGGAAAAGGGAGTTATGAGATCACTGGATGCTTATCATTTTGCAAAAGGAAGGATATACAGTCTTAACATCAGGTTGATCTTATCCCTCTCCCATCCATGTACTCGATCAGCAATAAAAATCACCACGAAGCTATAAAAATATATTAAAGAGGGGAGAAAAACACACAGAAGAATGTAAAACATACTTTAAAGACACACAAAAACATAAAGGAATGGAGAGCACATTACAAAAATTTAAATAAATTGTTTCTTGTTCCTCAGTTATGTGGGAAACAGAACAAAGATAAGATGCAAAGGCTGCAAAGTAAACCCTGGAGGCTAAAAAAAAAAAGGTTTAAAATGAGAAGAAAAACCAGTGCCATCCCAAGAGAACAAATATATACATCAAATACTTGCCATAGCTGTTGCAAGCATGTGAAGAAGCAGTGTTATATCCTATATTTTACTGTTCTTCCCCCAGGCTAGTATGGCTTTAGATTTCACATATTTTTTGAAAGACCTTCCTGCCCAGCAGGAAGAAAAATGTTTCAGACAACAATACTACTACACAGCCATCATAATGTACTGCACAGATCCTTTGCTTTCTTATTCCTTCATCCAATAAAGATTTACTCAGCAGTTACACAGATTGTGACTCCTCTTTTTATTTTGTTTTAATGGCAGTCAGTGTTAAGCATATCTACCCGCTCCAAAAAAGGGAGAGGGGGAGGGCTAGTGAAGAACAACGGACAAAAGCATGGTGTTTCCACGTCTTCTACTTAACTGTGCCCTAAATTAACAGTATATAGGTTAAAAGATAATAGGAAAGAAGATTCTTTCCCAGTGATTAAGTAAAAAGTAGAACAGCGGAGACCAGAGAACATACTACTCCTGAAATAATAAAACTAAATTTAGGATAATCTCTCTTGCTTCCTCTCACCTTGATTGTGTTCTTTACTGTATTGCCAATATGGCATTGCATTTAGTACCTTTTGGTTATTCGCAAAAAAATTAAATGCACTAATGAATAACGGTGTTGAAGGCATTGTATTCACAGTTGTTAAAATACAGCAGAAGACACTGCCATCAAATACAAGAAACAAAAAGTGACTGATTTTTAGGTACAGAGAAAAAGAGCATATGCAAAAGTACATCTATATATGTGTGCAAGGGAAGAAAAACTGTATTTCACTGGAAATTTAGATTATTTCATGTTATTATTCATTCCATGTCAACCACATGAACAGCTGCTGGTTCAACCTGACCAGTGTTGATACAGGCTGAATCTAAGCCTTGCTGGAAGCAGCAGGAAAAAGAATTTAGTGCCTTCCAGGACTGTACACTTGCAAGGTTTTATACTGAAAAGAAAGAAGCAGAAGAGAATTGTATCATTTCCTGTGTGCTGTTCCACAGCCAGAAGAAGAATGATAGCACAACCCTCCCATGAAGTCCCCGGAAGGCAGAACAGCTCACAGGGTGGAAGAACCCACCAGCGGAAGGAGCTAAAGAGAGACCTAAATGGCTCTAAATCCATGAGGAAAACACAAATGAAGAAACACACAAATCCTCCCATCTCTGTCACAATGTATTTTTTTTTCTTTACCATATCACTCAAGACTCTGACATAATTTTTAAAGGGTGAAAAATAAACATTGTGTCTCTAACGCACCGCCCTGCACCCCAGAAGCAGCTCCAGCCGGCACATCACCTCAGCTGCAGGACCGGCCTTCCCCAAGCCCCAGCACAAGATATATTTGACTTTATTACTTGGCATTAGCTTTCCAGTTGTGTTAAGCTAATTCAACGTGAAAAACGTACAAGGTTTTTTCTGCCTATGTCCAGGGGGATCACAAGGTAGGAAGAGATGACTCCCTAGAAGTCTCCTGTCCCCGTCTGAAAAATACCTCTACTACTTCTTAAAATATTTTTTTCCTCTTTTTTTGCTATTTTGAGACAGTAGGGTGTTTTCCTTTTTGCCACTAAAATTACAGTCCTGTCCTATAGAATGAGGTTTTACATTTTCATATTTAAGTCAGGGTCCCTCTACCCTGTCCACTCTTCAGGCTGCAGAGGATTTGGGTGAGACTTTAAGAGACTGAGGCCGTGATCCTTCCTCTGGCCATGGGATACCAAGCAAGACGGGATACAGCCTGGGGAGGAGTTCTCCTCAGACAGAGCAGTACCCTGACTCTTCTTTGCTGTACAGCACAAACATATATGGAAGCAGAACGCTAAGGGTAGAAAACAGCAGCCAGAAGGATGCGGGCCATGTGAGGTTGTGCTGCAGATTCCTAGCCTGATGGTTGATTCTTTCAGTAACAGTCAGCTTGTTTTTGGTTTCGGTGGGCTTTTTTCCATCGTGATTTTTGACATTCAGTGTTCATACAAATGTCATTAACTGCAAAAGGAAGGAGTCTGTCAGAGAGAGAATTTTCGAGCCTTTAAAATGCTGAAAAGCAACAACCTGTGCAGTCAGCTGAAGGGAAAGGTGATCAGAGTCAGGTTGTATCCAGTTTGCTGAAGCACCCAGGAGAACCAGAAGCTGCACCTCAGTGAATACTATGGGAAGCGATCCAAGCTTTCTCTTTTATAGATCCTGAGACAGAATACAAGAGAACTCATACTGAGAAATTACAACGAGAAAAACACACAGTAGGAAATCATGCACTTCACAGCACTGCTATTTTTTTATTAGAGATTAAGACATGATTGATTCGATAAGCCTAAATTACCGGTGTTGTATTAAAAACAGAATCAAATAAAGAACAGCAATTACCAAGGGAAAACTGGGGTTGAACTCACACTTTTAAAAGAAAGTCAGAGAATACTATCTTTGAACAACCAGTTATTCAGGAGTACTCAAAAGTACAAAAAAATCTCCCCCTCCTCCCTCAGAAGTCACTCGTGTATTCCTCCCCTGCTTGTTTCCCACCCAGCATCCTCCTCCACGTAAATAGCTGGTCACTTGGAGGATCAAAGTTGCTATTTTCAGTCACTTGACCTACAGTTAATCTCATTGTTTCTTGCCTGTTTAAGTAGAATTAGTTGTGTCTCCTGTGTGTCTAATGGCTCATAAGGAGACTGACAGTAAGTCCTTGCTATATGTGATGCTACAGAAGGTGCATTTCAGAACTCATATAATGAGCAGTTTTAGCTAGTTCTGACGCTTGTTTTTATAGTGTTGATTGATATTCGAACTTATGCGACTTGATTAATGCCTGTATTAATCATTATTGTCTGGCTGAGACTCAAGCATTGCTTTCCTCTTGCTGGAAACCAAAATGAAAAGCAAATTCCTTAGAGCAGGAAACAGCAGTTCAGAACTTAAATTAGCCAACAGACCAGTTACACCTAGAAATGATTTATTAACATGATACATACACAGACTTAATAATAAACTTTCCTTGGACACGTGCTATATCTGATCTGCTTCAGGAAAAGTCCGATTAAAAAAACAAAGTAAAAATTTAACTAAATTCAAATTAAACATCCCGTAAAACTGTTCTCATTTTCAAAACCATGGAGTCAAAGATCATTCCTAATTGGTGCCTGTGCCTCAGCTCCACCCAGAAGAGACTTTTCTGAACTCACCACCAGCCAAATGGCTTCCAGCAAGGTTTTTATTTTAAAAAATAGAAAAGTTTTTCCACAGTTCTTGACATTATCAACACCATTACCATAGTATTCTGAGAAAACAATGCTTCATAAGTAAGCAATGTTACCCACATGCCTAACACTATTTTTGTTTTCACAGATTCAAAGAAAAACACCTATTCTGTTTTGAGATATTGGAAAGAAATTGATAGTGTTTAAATACTGAATTTTAAGTACTTGAGATGATTGGTTACAAATAGACAATTCAATACTTGGTTGCTTTAATAAATAAAAACATTATTCAAAATGTCTTTGTAAATTACCTTCTTTCTTATGGATCAGGAGCTAAGGAGTATACAAACTGTGTAATAGTGGGAAAGTACCACCTGACTGACTTTTCTTTAATATAGCAAATTAAAAAACAGCACTGAGATTTGAATGTCATCAACACATACTCATTGATATAAAATCACAGTTCACAAGTATCAATTAGATTAGAAGTTTACAAAACAAAGTCTCTGCCACTCTCCCGAAAATTGCACATACTGAGGTTAATTTCAACTCAAATACGGTATTGACATGAAATCCTCCACTCTGGCACCAGGTGAATCAGCCGGCCTGCCAGGCCAGACTGGGCAAACAACTCAGCTATCTGCTTCAAGATAGACTTTTTAGAAAATAAGTCACATGTGTCTTGCTAGATAAATTCTGATAGTTTTGTGGCTTTTTTCCCTACATTTCAATTGCACTGGTATTTTAAAGACTTTGCTGCAAGACTCTAAAAAATAATGATAAAAGACAACCATCGATTGTTGACAGTTTTTATAAAGTATGCAATACTGAGAGAAGATCAGTTATTTAGGAACAATAACAAGGATTTACCAGTTGAATTCTGTCTGAGGTAATAATCTTTTTCCTCTCAGCCAGACCCAATTTTCCAGTTTCCTGTTATCTATGGTCAGCTTTCAAGCTCCCTAATAAAGCCTATTGAAGGGACCAGCTTGACCTCCTGTGAAGCAGCACACAGCAGATAAGGCATTCAGAGTTCTTCTGCTTAATATATTATGCAAACATAATTACAGATCTCAGTAAGATTATTCCTGATACTATTTGAATGTTGTACAAACTCATATCACACCATCAGACACTTGCGGCCAAGAATTCTCATTACTATAAAATACAAATGAAGTAAAAGCCTGTAGTATGAATCCCACACAAGCATGTGTATCTCAACTATTTCACACACTAGCTGCATTTTTACCTTAAATGTACATTTGGTCTTCAGTAACTGCTACACTTTGTTCAAGCAGACCAGTCAGAGAATTTCAATCATAACAGAACCCAAGAACTACATCAGGATTGTGTCAAAATTTCTAACAGGACACCAGAAACATCTTCATCCCAGTTCCAGATATTCTCTGTTTTCATGAGGATTTAGAAGATTTTTGATGCTGCTAATAATACTATATACACATTAAATTGCACCGATACGGTATTAGGGAATTGGGAAGTAATAACAGAGCCAAAACATGTTTGCGAAATGCTTATTGCTCTGAGTCACGCAACCACAGCCAAAACATTATACAACACTTTCTAACCCACGGAAATCAGTATCTGCAACAGGAAGACACACACTCCAAGCTAAGAGTGAAAAATCTAAGTTTTTTATGTGATAGTCTCCAAAAAGTTTCAGTGTGTCAGAGGTTTCATGTTAGTTTCATCAAGGCACCGTAAGATATGCAGGTTCAGTTAGTGTAAACTGGGAAGAAGAAAGCCAGGAAAGCATTGAGACAGGCAGAGTTTTAGCAGGCAGCAACACCGAAACATTTAAAAGATAAGTTGGGAAATCGGTACTCACGTAGATAATGTAGAAAATGGCATAGTATAGAAGTTACTGACTCATTTAAAAATTACAAGACAGAAATTTTGGGTGTTGGAATACTCATACAAAAACTAGGGCAGTGACAGAACAACCAAAAGCAGAGAACTTATCTCCCCAGAGAAACTGCACTGAGGAAGCTTCTATGCTTGTTCGTGTTTTTAATGGAGCTGGCATTATTGTTGATGACACGTACATTTTATTTTTTAAAAAAATTTATCTTAGACATGTTAAGGTCAGACACCACAGTTTATTAGAAATCCATTTTCCTTAATTGGAATTGAATCTGTGAGAAGGAATGCAAAGATCTAGTTTGAAGTCAGACACTACACTACGCAAATCCTGCATTTCTTACCCGCGACATCCTCAGAACCCTTCTGACTTTTTAAATAAGAGACAAGTTAATCCCACTTAAGATATTCAAATGGGAATCATGATGTTTTACATTTCAGCATTCACAACTGTCCTAAGCATCTGACTGTTAAAAGCAATCGCAACATTAGTAATACAGAATCTCAGACAAATGATTTCCAGGAACAATGGTTTAAAACAACAAGGTAAGCAAAGACTGAATAAACATTCATGCAAGAGTTGCAATTTGACAATAATTTATTTTTTGGGTACACTGGGCAAAAGCCACCACTGTAAATCATGCTTTTCTTAGTTAATTTCCTACACCTTTCGGGGTTTTATGTTCTTAAAAAGCCAAAAGCAACTTTGAGATGCAAGAGAATGGTATTTGGAGATATTGCAACTAATGAGGCAGAAAACACACATACTATTTTAACATCACACAACTTTCACTTCATCAAACATAATGCATAAGATTTGGGAGGATAATGCTGATTACCATGCTACACCAGGCAAACACTGGGAGAAGATTCCTTTGCACACTAAGTCATCAGGGTCAGGTAACTGACACAGAATGACATATGAAAATATTGTAATCAATTTTTTTTTCCACATGAGTAATAATACCACTGAAAGAACGAATGCCAGGACTACTAACAGTATAGTTAAGGAACTGGCTAAAAGAGAGATGACAATGGGTGGATACTGAAAGAGGAAATAAAATTGGAGGAAGATTATTAGTGGAATTCCTCCAAAGTCTATTTTGAATCTGATTTAACATTTTAGTTAATCACCTTGGCACAAAAATAAATGCATGCTAATAAAATTTGTAGATATCACAAAGCTGGAAAACAGCAGGGAAGACTGCAACATCAGACATACAGAAATGGCTATTCCGAAGATTATATTAACAGAAACCAGATTATATTTGACAGTGTAAAATGTAAATACCTGCCTATCGATAGTAACAGCAGAAACTTCACCTATACGCTAAGACATTATCCTCTGCAAATGACAGAGAAGGAAAAGCTATACCAGGTAATTATACTATACCTCTACCCTTTCAATCATGTCTCTGGGTTTCACTGGGAGAAATACGTTAGCAGAGGGAGAAAAACACTGCAGCTGGAACACAAGTTCTTTCTAAAACGTAATCCGGAATATTATTTACAATCCTTGTCATTAAACTTTCAGAAAGTTTAAAGGTGTCTGACAACTTCAAGAGTGAACAACAACTTTAGGAATGACCATACTCAAAATCAGCATGAAACACTACTTCAAAAATTGTGTCCGGTAAAGGAAATCCCTCAAATTTTAATTTAACCGACAAGAACCTTCAATCAAACTGCCAATTGTCGCTCCAATAGTGTGAAACAGATCAAAACGAAGTAGTCATTGTGATACAGATATTTAGCTCTTTTTCATCACTACTAAACTCTTTAGAGTTAGATCCACATTTACATAAGGAAAGATTAAATTTTCCAATCCTCCTTTCTATCTTGCAACACCTTCCCATGATCAAAACCAGTCTTTGGAATACAGCACATGCAGATTTCTTATCTTGCCCTATTTATTGCAGTCCCAAAACCTCCTAGCCTTCTTGGAAGTATCCATAATCTGAAAGTTCTGCTTACTGTCGGCTGCAACTTGGCTGCTGTTACATCTACACAGTAAGAAATAAAATTAACCTGGACTGTAGCTCTATTGCTCTGCTATAAAAAAGAAAATATGTCCACCATATAAAATTACACACCGTGTTTATTTTTCAATACACCTGTACTCCACTCTCCTGATATATTAAATCAGGATATGATTAGTTATCTTCATATTCCCAGAGCATGTAAAACTCCCCCACACCTCAATGGGACGCCATCTGATGCCCAGTTGATTTTATTCCCCACTTAACTGTCAAGAATAACTTTTAGACAATTTCAAGCTCTTGCTCTTGTAATAACAAACATAAGACACTAATAGTTTGATATATGTTTTTTTGCTTTCATTGTTGTTAGAAAACAAAACATATTGACAAGCATAATCCAGATACAGTAAACACTGTAACATCTGCCTAAAACTCTTGAAAGCAATAGATCAAGGAAGGAACTGTAGCCAGAGGCTATAAAGGAAGAAATACATTTGGTCTAATTGCATCCCAGTATCTCCAGTACCTGCATTAGCTTGGCAGAAAAACACGTCAGACCTTTAAAAATAATAAGAAACCTAAAAAATGCACTGTTTGCTCCAACACACTAAAATTACACTTATTAAGAATAAAGGACAGTTTTACTGAAAAAGTCTTTGTATTCAAGTTGCGTATCTAGTAGACTTTTTTCTTTTAATATAAAGTATAAGGCAGAATGCTTGCCTAAAAATAAAACATATTTATATATATTTTTAATATCTCAGATAGGAACTTAAGGTCTGAATTTTCAGCCCTTAAACTTAAGCAGAACCCTGAAAGAGCTGTATCTGTGTAAAAATAAATTCCTTTCTGTGCTAAAAGTTTAATTTCTTATATGAGGAAGACGCGACTTTGCTATCAGCATACCAGAGATTTTAGACCCCCCTCCCTTTTTTTTCCTTCTCTTCAAGCCCACATTTTCTCTTTTGTACCTTTTTAGTGCCCTTTTCCTGGATTTTACACGCTATATCTGATTAAAAATTACTGAGTTACAGTGGCAGTAATATCACTGCTTCCTCCCGCACAAGGAAATGCTAAAGGCTGCCCCTCAATAGCTAATAAAGAAAAACTGAACAGCATAAACATCACGGCACCTGAGTCAATAAAGATTTTAATACAACTTTTCAGATAAAGCTTCACAAGGTCTTGCTTCCCTGACCCCAACCACAAAGCCTTCCACAACTGAACCAAGCGTGACCCTACACAAGCATCTGCTTTGTAAGCAGAATTCTAATTTGCAGGATGTTAAATGGCCTATTTCTTTTCTCATGTAAGAAATCAAAATCTAGTAACATTTTTGCTGTTATTAATCAGGAACACAGGGTAGGTTCTTCTAACAATACAACAGCTCTTCTGGGAATGCAACAGGGAAATGGTACTGTGGAAGAGCTTCAATGCAGACAAGGTTATCTGGACTGATGCTTCCTTAACTGCCCTTTCAGGAATCGGATTCTTGCACTGGTATCTTGTTAGGATTAAGATATCTTGCAAGGATATCTTAATTTACTTTGAAGAAATTGAAATATTACATTTAGTGTTTGGGGCAACAGCAATTTAATTCAGAAATTTAGCCCCCAAATTTCTACTTGTCAGATCCGGCAGGTCAGATAGCGAAGACATTCTTGCCCCAAATCCATCAAATAGTCACTGTGGAGAACGCTCTAGCAAGAAACCAGGTAAAAGACAATGGTTTAAACCACTTCTTTTAAGGTATTTAAGAACCTCAGTGTTCCAGTTTTATACTAACACTGCAGGAATATCAAACAGTAAAGCCAAGCCATTGTTGCTTATTTATGCAATGACAAATCTACATGACACTTAAATTCAGAAGATCATAATGAATTTGTCCTGTGCTATTTCAAATCTGATCCAATCTAACTTAACAACACAAACCCAATTGTATTTAAAACAGAAAGAAAGAAGCAAAGGGCTCATAATCATGAATAAAATAAAGGTACTCTAAGAAGGAACTTGAAGAGCACATAGTATATTAATAACTGAAAATCTGAGACACTATGCAAGGAGGGAGTTATGAAATAAATACTGTGTTCACAAAAAGAGATAACGAAACGGAAAGTCCCTTGAAGACAAAACATGAGGATGTTAGATCTCCTTCTAATATAACAAAAAGCTTAAGAATAATGAAGACTGCCATGACAGAACTGCCCTCCTCATTTCTGCTGCATCGTTCTGAGCTTTATATACAAGAACAAAATCACCAAAAGTGTTAATTACCAACTCTGCCCTCAGCCCTTATTATACATCCTCAGAATCATGGTCACTAGCACCAAAAATTCAGAAATAAGGAAAATGTTTTTGTCCTACTTTCCTGCTGTTGATTTTGGATATCAAAGAAAGTAGTAGGAGAAAATATTTCCAGGTCTAAAATAATCAGAAAAGAATGAGTGTAAAATTATAGCTTAACTCACATAAAAACAGCTTTTGTCTTCAAAAGAAGTAATGAAATTTTGAAAACATTTCCAGCTTCATAAGACACTGAAACCGATCTCATATCAGAGCTACCACAGTTCTTTTCTGCAAACATCACAGAAGTGAAATGAATCTTTATGCTAGAGGCAGCAAGAATCTCCTGGAAAGTTCCATCACATTTAGCATCCACTGAGCCTTGCTATAAACATTATTACTTGGAAGGCAAGACCAGCGTTTTACTTTTTTATATGAGACTTTTGGCATTAAGAATTTTCCCATTAAGGTTAAAAAGGATCTTTTTCAGTCAAACTTTATTTCTTGCTTGACTCTCATTTTCACTTCTAGGAGGTTTTACATACTTCTGTCTCACGACAACCACATCCACTTCCCACCTATCAGGATTATATACCATCTGACAGAGTGTTCGCATCTATCTGCCTTTCAAGGAACTGCACCAAGAAGATATACCGATCTACATAAAAAAGAAAAAAAAAAGCTTAATCTACACATTCCTCCTTTTCCTATGAGTCTTCTTTCTAACAAAGGTATAATTGTCTAGCTACAGGACCGGTGGGGACTCACCAGAAAGAATGAAGGGGTACGCTCCTTGTCTTGGTGACCTTCCCCAACTAACAATAATCAAGAATTTCCTTCCTTAGGAGGTAGGTCTCAGAAATGATAAAGTGGAAGGGTTTCTTTCGGAGGGGTTTATGGCTAACTACATTTAAGACATCCCAGCTCCAACAGCTTCTTGTGTCCCTTTTTCTTTAAAATCACAGAGTTTAATAAATAGCCAGATACCTCAAGTACCACTCAGTGGATGTAGGGACAACGTAATGAACATAGATTTTATCGGAAAGACCAACTTAAAACTTATTTCCTCCTACTCTCCTTCTTCATTAGATTGGAGAACTGACACACATTAGTCAAAACGTAAAGTTCCTTCTAATCTGTACTGGTGTCCTCATTCAGCTCAGTGCACAGCCCCACAAACCTTTGTTTCAGTAGAGCTGTAGGGATGTTCGGAGCTCAGGTCTTGGGGAGAAAGGAACAATGGAAGTAAGAAAGCCCAAGGATACATTTGTAAAAGCACCTCTGCTGAAAGGACTACTCAAGGCTACTATGGCTTAAGGCACTGGAGTCAGGGTTTCTAAATTCCTTCTGCTTGAATAACACAGAATATAGGTCTATGCTAGCTCAGGCACCCATTACACAGCTTTCACTTAAATTAACACTCCCACTAGACACAATAACGCGAGAAACCATTTGTCTTCTACATGATAGCACAGCCGGTCTGATCCAATAGCTCTTGGCACTCCAAGCATATAAGGGTCTTTAATTTCAAAATACTTCCAGTTCATCACAGGCTCCTCAAGAAATCCTACCAACAAATCAAATGCCACCCTCAGGGGGACTATGGCAGCAGCTGCCAGCATCTAGAGCATATAAGGTCACAGAGCAAAATGAAAGCCCAGAGTCTGTAAAGATGACCTTTGTTTCCAGCCCTTCCTCAGTGGAAAAAGGGAGAGGAAACACAGAGCCCAGACTCGGGGAGCTCTCCCACCCCTGTAAAGGAATACCTCCTAAGGAAGCGCTAGATTTTCAAATACTCACTAAAATAACTTTCTGTCCTGCAGTTTTCCATGTAAAACTAAACCACGCAACATTTCAAAGCAATACATTTTCAGTAGACTATCAAAATAATCTTATGTTATTTTTTCCTTATTTTTCTAGCCCTGTTTCCTTCACTCTCAGCACTTTGTAAGGACATCTTCATGTGTGCGTTCAACATTATGCCTGTTGCAAAGTTCGGTAAACACTTAAAATATGTTGTTGCTTTCTTTCAAACCCACAATTACAGTTCACTTTACCAAAGGCCACAGCACTTGGCTCATCCTTGTGCCAGCTCAACTCAGACATACCGCGCAATGCAGCTGACTCCCTAGGATGTGCCTTCCGCCCCCGAATTTTCCACTTAAGCAAATTAATGATCAGGAAAGATGGGATCCACCCAGAAGACAGAAAACCACTTATTCAGCAAGTCAAAAATGGATATGCTGGCACTGAAACTTATAGTTGAAAGTGAAATGCATCCTACAAAGAATCCCAGATTTCAGCCGCCTGCTAACTAAATATTTCAGGGATGTCCCTAAGATGATTTTTGCATAGAACAAATAGTACCTTCTTGTTAGAAGTAAAGAAGAGGCTGGCTTGATAGGGACTAGACAGTTCTTTTATCCCTCTAACGCATGTATTCCCTTATGTTCAATATTTCTCAGAAAGGATGTCACTTCCACAGAGAATACTGCTGCTCTACATTTTAAGAACTCAAGTGTTCCAGTGAAGCCTGACTTAAATTTCAGAAGTTGATAAAGAAAATAGAGAAGAAAAAAATGCACCTGGTGGTTTAGAATGCTGAAATCCTTCAGACTAAAACACAGTGGCAACTAGAAATGCAGAAACACATTGATCAAGGTAACTGTAACCTCACATACCTTATGGAAGTAGGTGTGTTTATGCTTTGCATGCCTATATTTTCATATGCAAAAGATGACATCCAAATGTATGTAACTGGAGAGCTTGCTCTGTAGTCTTAACTGTCCCTCCCATAAACTTAACCAACAAAAATAATAATTAACATAGGTGTTTCATAATCCTTCCAAAATATTTGCTTAGTAAGAAGGTGAGGATTGTTTTACCATTAAATAGAAAAAGACGACTGTTTGACATGGGTGTGTGCCAATATATGAAAACTGTTTTAAATGAATAGTTTTGCAGTGGTCTGGAGGATCATGAGCCGAACACTCCCTAGCTGCCAATCCGCTCTGCACTGAACCACCGTGCAACCCTGCACAAAACGAACAGATGGATTAAAGAAAGTCAAAACGAAAATTACTTCAGCACATTATCACTTACAATTCTGTACTATTCAAGAAGCTGGAATGTCCCCAACGAAATTTAGGACAGCGACAGACTCAGATGCACCCTTACAAAAGAAAGGGCTGTGTCAGAAGACACGAAAGGCAGCAGTGCAGACCCGCTGAAGGGGCACACAAAGCGCCCATGGCACAGTCCTGTGCCTGGGACTATGTGCCCAGAGGGGATCTTCTGCTGCCTTCAGGGGAAACTTCTTCCAGCAGCACCCAGACCTTCTAATTTTTATTTATTCATTTTAAACTTTAAAGGATTTAGACAAAGTCAAGTGTTTTCCGCCTCGATTTCCACCTGACATAAAATGGAGAGAAAACCTGGCTCACCAATAAAGTAATTAAGGAGTTAAAGTCTCAGCTGTGGGGAAAATAAATTTTACATGTTTGAGGTAACACAACATGCATAAATGAAGAGTAGATACCTAGCTTAAGATGGTAAGGGTTTTACTCCAGCCCACACCTGGACTTTTGATAATGCAAATATAAGCTTTTAACATAGGCCATGAGGAATTAACTAACAATGCAACCTTGAAACTGAAATTCATATTAATGCACGTAGAGGCTCTTTCTAGGGAAAAAAAAAAAAAAAAGATGCTACAAATCTATAAAACACAAATTGATGTTTATTCCTAATAAATGTAAAATCTTACCCAGTATGATACTACAGTTTGCAGAAAACTGGCACAAGACAATATTTAACCTTCGCCTGCAAGCAAGCATTACTTCATTAGCGCAAATTAGTAATTTAAGGTATCAGGGGTAGGTATAAGCTTTACACAAACTCCCAAGGAAGTTGTGCATTTGTAAGAGATACACGTACTTTCTTCTTTATTGCGAACACCTGCATATACTTAACTTAGATGAAGTTTTCTTCTAAAGCTAGTCTTGGAGCTGTCAATGCCATTCGGTAACGATAGCGCTGGTTCATTTGTAACAATAACAAAAGCTAAGATACACATGAAAGAAAAGGCCATTTTATTAACATTCTGAGCCATCATTTAACTATCGGGTTAAATACATTATTTGTTCACAGAAATTAACTGATCAGAAATGAAAAACTGTCAAACTTTTATGTTCCTATTGATGTTATCTCAAAAACTTTCTATCCCATGTTCATTTAAACTAAAAAGCAGACAAAAAAGAGGAAAAAAAATACCCTAAAAACAGTAGTCCTGCTGTTATTTTCAGCTGGCAACTTTTCTCCTTCAATTCAGTAGCTATCAGGAGACAGCACTGAAAACATCACGCAATTTCTCTGCACAATTCTACTAATACCTAGACTTCCATGTCCTTCCCACTATAAATTGATCCCGTAGTCCCACAAAGCTAGTGCAGAAATGGCATTCAAGTTTGGAAGTTCAAATCATTAAATACAACCAGAGAAATTTCATTTAAGTAATGCTGAGGTTGCTTGTATTCGATGTTTGAGAACTTCGGCCAATGTACTTTAGGAAAGAAAGGGGCCTGAGAGGTGGCATTGCGGTGGTCTGCACACCAGCTACCAATGCGCTCAGTATCACTCCCAAACACAACTAACCGACAACAGAAAAGTGATTAACGAGAGAAAAGAGCAAAAGGAGCAGCACACTGAGAATAAAAACCTGAAGGACAACTTTTAAAAGGCACAAAAACATCGAGAGGAAAGGAAAATTATCATCAAGTACAAGACTCTATGGTTAATGTGAAAATCTATCCTGAAAGAACTAGGGCACTAAGAGGAAACAAATCAAAACAATCTCCTATCTCATTGTATGAAAAAAAGCTTGAATGAAACATGCCTAAAGCACCATTTCTAGTTCGCTAGCTACTACTCCCATCAAATCCTGCTTCATATTGGCTATTCATCTGAAAGATCACCACTACAGCTGTTACGTTATCCATCCTTCAGTAGGATGTGTCCTCCTGCTGTGTCCTTCCCTGCGTGCAGCACACTCCCAAAAGGGAGGTGGCCACCACAGTTAAACTTCCATGAAAAGAGCATGAGTGGCATTTAGATGTGTTTTCCTTTTGCTTTACCAGTTACAAACATCCTAACAAAACTAACAGTAGAACGGGTCTCATTTCAAAGGCTTATAATTTAACGTACACTAAAGTGCTCTTTACATTTTTAATTTTTGAAAACCATTCCGTTATAAACAGGCATTGTATTGCAGCAGTATTAATGATAAAATCCAAAATGCCATTTAGAAATGCATAAACATGGAAAACTCACTGACAAGGTCACAAACAAACCAGACAATAAAGGCCTAAGAATGTATGAGGGCTTTTTTTTTTTTTCCTAAACATTTGTAGTAATAAATATGCAAGCATAATAATCAGTATGTTGGTTTGAACTGCAATAGTACTGAATTTTCTATCAAAATTTTACATCAACACCTATTTCATCTTGGGGACACTATTTGAGGATAGAAACATCACATCTGCTGCATATTACATACTAATAGTGCTGAATTACACTGGTTTTGATTTGTTTGGAGGAAAAGGTAGAGATGGTGGGCATCTGCTCTTCTATGAAGAGTTACTACCACATATGCAGAAGAATTGGGTAAAACACAGCAGTTTACGTAGTACATTAAGTACTCTCCACCCGGTAACAGGAGACAGTATCTCAACACTTTACCCAAAAACACATTTCAAAAATTAAACTGAACACAAAAACCTTTCACATCAGGTCCTAAGTGAACAAACAGTATCTCAGAAATAGCACAGTTGAAATCTTCAAATTCAAGAAAACTGCTTAAGGAAAATACTATGCTCAGATTTTTTCACAAAGAGCTCTTTTAAGCAGGTAGACACAGGTATTCAACAAAACTAGAAGACTTCAAAATATTCCAAATATTTTCAAATATTTTCAAAATATTAGCGCCTCTCCACCTTAAAGTGCCCCGAGCTACAGCTCTTCCATGAAGAGCCACAATCTCAAAGGAAACAAAACACAACACAGCAACAAACCAAAACCAACCACAATACACCTTTTGGGAAAAAAACAAACAAACAACAACCACCATCACGTTTTTTTGGAGCAAAGCAGCCAAGTGGGAACAGTAAAAGAAGGAATGGCTGGTATCGATTCTGATAAAGGGTGATAGATGGACGTATCAAACGAGCTCATTCTGCCAAGTGAATGATTCAGCTCTACCAATTGGGAGTGATCTATTGAATGCATTTGAAAACTCCACCTCTTATATAAGGTAATCTTTTGCTCTGTATACAAGAACTACAATGGAATTCAGTAGACAATGATACATTAAAGATGATGCTAGTTTTGTGGAAAAATTCATCACGGCCTCCAAAAAGGCTAGACACAAACAACTCAATATTTTCCTTGGAACAGAACAAATTATTTTTTATATACCAAGGTAAAGTCAAGTGCCACAATTTAAGTACTTCCACTTATTTAGCAAAATGCTCTCACTTTATTTTAAAGTTAATTTCATTAAGTTCAAAAGAAAATGGTGAAAAAAAAAATCCAAAGCAGGCCACAAAACGGTGTGTTTTAAACTTCCATACAGACTGAACAAAATAAGGAACAGAGTCTGATCCTTCAATAAACCTGTTTAAAGTTGATCATATTTCACAAACAGGTTTCCAGTTTTGCTGTTATAAATTATGGATCATTAACTTTGAAATATGCCAGTGTGCAAGATTCTCCACATGCATTCAGATATTCACTCACGTCTCTCACCACACGGTACAAGTTCAGCAACAGTTCTCAATAACCACAAGTTGTAGGCAGGTCAGTTCTATCACACTTAACTATTACAGCAAATACTTGTTACCAGCTTGAACTCTTCAACAGGAATTCTCTTCACTCCATTAAGTAACTCCATGTAACTTCAACAGGAATTCGGAGCTCAAATTACTTACCTGTGAACATAATGCAACTGATGAACGGAATCAATAGCTATCACCATTTCAGCCAAATAAAAGCGAGCCATATCTTCAGGTAGTCTGTCCTCGAACTTGCTGAGCAATGTAAGCAGGTCTCCTCCAACATAGTAGTCCATAACCAGGTACTATGGAGTGGGAATAACAAGTAAAGATGGGGGAGGAAAAAATCATTTATTGAGAGAATCAGAGACTAAAAACTCATTTAAACATCTAAATTAATTTCTTGCAAAAATTAGTAGGCATTAAAAAAAGCAGACCAAGATGCTTAAATGTTCTGAAAATGGTAGCTGATTCAGCCTAATTTTCATTTTTAACCTACTTGGAAGTTTCACATCTATACCTCTCCAATACAGTAAGCCTCATGACAAAATGGTATCAGCTTCATCCACTGTCCCATCACCAAACATAAAATATTTAGATACTCCGGATTCCCTTATAAAAACAATACCTTTTGATAGAATACAAAAAATAAGGATTAAAGCACAGACGTATAAAAACAAAACCATTTGTGTTAACTTGGGATCTCATTTAAGTGCTCTCATTTCCCAGGCTTCCCTTCCTGTTTTTCCTACCATCATCTTCCCCCATTAAACAAATTATTTTGGAAATAAAGTTTTCAGACTACTCAGATTAAGGTAAAGATTAAAAGACTTCCAGTGGCTCACAGTACAATTCCAGATATTGTGCACAACACAGGATCTGCCAACATAGAGTGGAAGGTGTCACCTTCTCTAATTGAACTGATAGGGAAAAATACACTTGATTTCTGATTTATTAATGAAACATAAAGCCTGCTTGCTATTGAATCAAGTGCCAAGACTTTGAAGAGATCAGAACCTTTCTCCATTTTACTGTGAGAGAACAAAATGCCACTTCCTGTAGAGACACGGTCAAAATAAGTGGACAAAGTAAACTTAGGTGGGAAATTCATGATTAATGTATTTTTATATTAGTTTAGTTTGTTTTAATTGTGGAACAGCAACTGCAAGGGCAAATGGGGAAAAGAAAAAAAAAAATCAAACTAATATCTAACAAACTAATTGCAAGCAATCTAATTTAACACCCATTACTATGACATTACTTTCAAACATCATTGTGGACAGACTAATTGGAATAGTTTCCCACTACACTATGTAGAGTCTGAGAGATTTTGCCTAGAGTTCCCACCTCTGCTTCCAGGAAGGCAGAATATTTCCACATTTGAAGCAGAGATTTTAAAAGTATTGTACAATGAATCCCAAATAATAAAAAATATTAAAGATGCAGTAATCTATATCACAATTTGATTTTTTAAAATGTTAGTAAAGCAACTTAAAGGGACTTCTTATAATCAGTTCTCCTCATTTGTTCGTGTCTTTCCCACCTTCAGAAAGAAATTAAAATGTATGTAAAGAATTCTGCAAAATTATACGAGCTATAAGGGAGATGTGGAGCATGCAGAAATCTTATGTGCCTGTTTCTTTCCCTCATACTTTCCATAACAATAAAGGTGATGAACAAAGATTTTAACAATTTGATACAGAATAACCTGGGCATCCTCGTTGATTCCAAGCACATGAAAAAATTATCAAATGCATTTCCACTAAATTCTAAATGTGCTGACATTCAAAATTTCATACATTGCTTTGTGACATGAATAGTAAACCTCTTAAATTATGCTCACAAGCTTTACACAAGATAAATATCTTCAGTGGCGCTCCTATGCTCCCTCTGAAACAAGATCTACAGTATTAGCTTCTCATATTTTGCAGTTTTAGAAAATACATTAAGCCTTTGGAAATTAACATAATTTTCATTAACTGATACACTATACAGTGAGGTCTGCAAGAGCTTAACTTATTGCTTTGAAAGTATATTGAAAAAAAACCTCTTAAGATACTCATAACTGATGTGGGATCTCTGCACCCATTCTTCAGTATTTTTAAAAGCAGTACAACCCAGTAACTAGATATACTAAAATAAAGGAATTTTGGCTTTTACAACACAGGGCTCTCCTGCACGTCCCATTTTACAAGAGCAACACACTAGCCTAATCACAAGGAAACCCTCAACTCCTCAAATATGCAAACATTTAAACTGTAACTCACAGTATTAAGTTGTGCACTTCAAGTTAAACACATGCATCAGAATCAAAGCTAAGTTTAACAACTTCATTTTTAATAAAACACTCCAGTCAATGCAGAGCATCCCTTCCAATGTCAAAATCTCAAAAACAATTTTTTAAAAAAACTTTTAAAATATTTTCTAAATGCACACCATTATCCAGATCTATTCAAGTCTCAAATACTTCTCAAAACACGACTGTACAAAAGCACCATCATTCCAAGAAAGGGAAAAAGCACAGATTTAAGGACAGTAAATTCTAGTAACTAGTGGAAGTTTACCACGGGCATTTAATCCTAAATCTCAGAATCATTTACATCGGAAGAGACCTCTTGAAATCATCTACTCCAATCTCATCCGCTAAAGCAATGTCAGCTAGCGCAGGCTGACAAGCACTGTGTACAGTCAGGTTTTGAGTAACTCTCAGGATGGAGACTCCACCACCATTCCAGGCAACCTGTTCCAGTGTTTGACCACCATCACAGTAAAAAAATATCTTCTTGTGTTCAGACAAAATTTGATATGTTTCATTTTGTGCCCTAGCTCTCTCAGCCTCTCCTCTTACGAAAGATGCTCCAGTACCTTTATTATCTTTCTGGTCTTCCACTGCACTTGCTCCAGTAGCTCCACCTCTCTTTTGTGCTGGGGAGGCCAGAACTGGACACGGTATTTCAGATGCAGCTGTACCAGGGCTGAGCAGAGCAGGAGGGCCTGCGCTTACCTGCTAACACCACTTTTCCTAATGCAGCCCAGGATACTCCTGGCCTTTTTTGCTGCGAGGGTGCACTGCTGGCTTATGGTCAGCTTCTTATCTACCAGGACCTCAAGCCTGCAGCCTCCAGCATGTACTGGTGCCTGAAGTTACACACAGAACTACAGAATCATTTTGGTTGGAAGAGACCCTCAAGTTCATTGACTCCACTAAACCACATCGCTAATAACCTTGCCTACATGTCTTTTAAACCCCTCCAGAGACGGTGACTCCTCCACTTCCCTGGGCAGCCTGTTCCAACGCCTGACAACCCTCTCCAGGAAGAAAATTTTTCCTAATATCCAATCTAAACCTCCCTGGTGCAACTTAAGGCCATTTCCTCTTGTCCTGTCACTTGTTACCTGGGAGAAGAGACCAACAACCTCTGTGCTACAACCTCCTTTCAAGCAGTTGTTGAGAGCAAGAAGGTCTCCCCTCAGCCTCTTTTTCTCCAGGTAATTCCTCCTCAGATGCAGGACACTGCATTTCCCTTTGTTGATCTTCATGAGACTTCCCTCTGCGCAGTTCTCCAGCGTATCGAGGTCCATCTGAGCAGCGGCACAGCCAACTGGCATATCTGCCACTTCTCCCAGCTTTTTATCACAGGCAAACTTGCCAAGGGTGCATTCCATCCCATCGTCCAGGTCATTAATGAAGATGTCGGCCCCAATATTGAGCCCTGGGTTACACCATCACAGACGGGCCTCCAGCTGGACTTCATGTAACTGACCACGATCACCTGGGCACAGTACTTCAGCCAATTTTCAACCCGCCCCACTGTTGTTCATTTAACGCATGCTTTGTCAGCCTGTGATGACGTTACGGCAGACAGTGTCAAAAGCATTACTGAAGTCAAGGTAAATAACATCCACTGCTCAACAACATCTACTGCTCAGGCCACACAGATGTTTTGTAAAGGCCGCTTCTGTTATATTTTACTTCGATAAAAAGCACATAGAGAACTAGTGATACACTCACACTAAAATGATGAAAAACAGTATTACTGGTGTTTTCCCCAGCAGGCTGCAGAACTAGCCCTTGTTTAGTAGACTATCAAAGGTAAAGAACAGAACCTGCTCTGTCCTTGGTGAAAATAAGGAAACTGGCAAGATTAAAACAAATTCTAGCAGGCTGTTGCAGATATATAATTTTTCCTTGAAACACTGTTAACAGTAAGATCAGAACTACAGAAAACATGACATTATTTTTCCTGTCCACATTAACAAAACGGGAAGCTGGCTGAGACACATGTAAGGCAACAGCTGGATTCACAAATGCAGGGCTTTTTTTCTATATAAACTCCACTAAAATCCATGGATCTTCAAGTATCTGAGCTGACAGAACAGAAAGTAATAGAAAGGCAAAAAGAACTGCAATTGTGAAGAATTCCATGTATAGCATTTCTTTTATTGGACACACTGGCGGACAAAAGATTATGTCTGCATATTAGATTTTTAAGAAAACATTAGAAATTACTAATTATATAGAATCAAAATCAGAGGGCAATAAAACCCAAATAAACAAAATCTATCAACGTGTGGTAGTTGTCTTCAGGCATAAATATTACTAAAACTGTATCATGATCAAAACATATTTTAAGTGGGAAAGATTTCGTAGAAAATTGGCACTTTTTCCTCACATTAACTTCTTCCCGTAATTCTTTCAAAATACTTGAAAACTAAGTCACATTAAATATTTAAGAGGCACTTTAATCTACAGTTGTAGCTTCCAACTCTTATTTACGAACATTCAGTGGCATTCTTCCATGCTGCAAGAACATTTTATTGGTTGATGACATTTAGTGGGTTTAAGTTCTCTAAAAAGCAAAGACCAATCAAAATGAACTGTTGTTTCAAAAGGGAGCTACTCCCTATTTCTAACTGTACAACAGTAATCAGCAATATTAAATGTTCTTTTTGACATTAGTTTTTGTGATTATGTTAGTAAGTGCATTTTTATTTTTATGAATCCAGTTTAAGTGGAGTAACAAATTATAAGAAAGAAGATGAAGAGAGACCAAGATTTATCAACAAATGTGAGTGGTTTAGAAAACAAAGCTGCATTCCTAAGATATTTCTAGCAAAACTTTAAGTTTCTAACCATTCTGCACCCTTCAAAAACCTTATGCACAAAATCATAGATCCTCACATGGTCTTTATGGTCCAGAATACTAGGAGCAACAAATAAACAACGTATATTTCTGTCTCAAACCACAATCAAGGATCTGCATTTCCATCCATATATACATAAAAGCAACACTCACTAAATAGTTTTCATCCTGGAATGCATAATGTAATGTTGTGATCCACTGGTTATCTCCATTCACTAACACATCTCTCTCTTCTCGAAAACAGGCTGTCTGAAGGGGAGAAAAATAATTAAGGCTTTAAGTAAAATACATGAAGAAAAGCATTTTGCAAGTTGACTATGTTTTTTAACACTGTATTTTGGGAAAAAACATTTAAAACTGCCTCTCAGCTAAAATGTCATTTGCTATACTCTCCAAACACACCAAAATCTATGAAAAATTAAGTATCAGAAAAGACTACCTTCTTCAAATTGAAACAGCTGTACTCCCCTACATTGTTAAGTAATGCAGAGAGAGAAATAAGCTGCTGCTTCCCATTGTCTAAAAATCTTAACTTTTCTGTACATACAGATATTGAAATCAAGTATCAGTCATGACAGAACAGCAATATAAGACTGAAGAAAACAATCAATAATAATGGCATTATATAACTGCAGTAGGAGTTAAAGAGCTAGAATCTGGAGTCTTGTGCCATTGTTTTATCTCATCATGTTTTCAGCCCAGCTTTACACTTGAATTTTCACATAAGCAAGGTTCTTCTTTTCATTTGAAAGCAGCTGCCAATAACTTCCATGTAGTCATAATTTTATAATAGTTAACCAGTTGGGATATTCTCCACACTTTTTGCTCAGGAGAAGTAGGACAGAATTGAATATTGCTATTGCCAGATATAAACGGTTGATAAGACATCCAGGAGGACCCTCCCCTTAATATACTGGAAAGAAACACAGGAGGTAAAAGGTGCCTTCACAGCAAGAGGAACAGAGGAGGAACAAGAACTGCCAAGAAATGCTAAGGAATACCTAAGAGAAGAAGGAGAACACAGGTTTGTATTAAACTAAATAAGATAAAATGTGAAGAAAATAGCCAAGGGGAAAGGAGCAAGGCAGGTAATTCAACTGAGCTCTTGCAGCCTGCTCTGAGAAGTGAATAAAATACCTCAGCAAAAGCAACTTTGCAGAATGATGGAAGCAAATGAGCAAACAGACAAGAAGCCAAAGAGAAACCAAAGCAAGGAAATGTGGTGTTTTGAAAGGACTGAGTTCTGAAGTGAATATCATGAGAAAACAAAAGGTACCAAATAGCAAAGCCAACATGTAATTTTGTTCAGAAAAAGGTCTAAAAGATAGTGTAACAGAAAGAATAATAATTGTATGGGGTCTATTTAGAAGGCAGATGGGGAGTTAGGGAAAAAACATAGACCTTAATCTCTTCCAGCACACTCTGCTAATTCACAAAGATGTTTCATCGATTTGAACCATGCTCAGTCTCTTCCATCTTAGGAGACAGCTAAATTTAAAGGAAATCCAAAACTTTTTTTTTTTAATCTTTTCAATTTCATTTCCAAAAACAATAGGCAAATACCAGAACTCTGACATGGTTGTTGTTAGCTGTGAGATTTGGAGAGTGAAGAATGAAAAGCGAAATATTATTTTAGATTGAGCTATGCACACAAATACATGCAGTAAAAACAGAGCAGAAATAAGTGCCTCCTCCAAGCAAATAAACCACACCAAGTCTTGTTTTGGTGAGTAACAACAATGCAGAGCAGGAAAAAGAAATGTAGTAATCATAGCACGATGTATGAGATACATCAGTGAAACCTGAGGAAAAAACAAACACACACCAACACCACCACCAAAACATACTTTAAACAAATACCCTCAAAGGTTAGTAAATGAAAAATGGACTTCCCGGTGGGAGAAGGAGAAAGGATGATCTTCAGAAGGAAGAAAAGCTGTTCTGTGCTTTGACTTGATTTTTTTTCCTTCCTTGCTTGTAAACTCTTGACGTATCGCAGAGACAGATGCTACGAACTCTTGTTTTCACAAGGATAAACGACACTTAGTTTCTCTACTTGTCATGACACGATTCACAGGATTAGTTACTAGAGAGTTTATATAATTCCACTTGTTTTTGCCATGATTTAACAAAAGACCATGCCACCCTTGAGCACTCTAGACACCCACCTCCAGGCAGTAGGCCTGGAGCTGACAGCAACAGCTACAACCACAGTAGATCACAAATGAGACAGTCAAAGAGTCTAAGTGGTCCATGGGCTTTACATTAATCCATGGAAAAAAAAGAAAAAAAAGAAAAAAAGGTGGTAGCAGTGGTTCTTGTAACTAATGTAACATAGCTCAATTAAGTTTTTTTTTAAATGAAGACCTTTTTTGTGCCTTTCATTGTTTCCAACATTACACTTCATCTTCCTCTCCTTGAATTGTTGGCGGAGACCTCCAGAGGTCATCAGATCCAACTCTCACAGCAAAGCCAACTTAGCACGTTGGTTGTATCCACGCTCTTATCACGGCCTTCAATCAGCAAAGAGTTCCGGCCGCTCGGCTACTCGGTGCTCGTGTCCTCACAGCTCGGAGTCAGCAGCTTCCAGGCGCGCTGACGGCTTCCACGCTGCACACTGCTGGTGCCGGTGCCTCCTGAGCCTCACCAGGCAGCTCGGTAGCACACGTGGAGCCCTAAGTGACTGTCGACACCCGGGGGAACAGGCCTGGGCGCGTAACCACAAGTTGTCCTGCACTTCCAGGTACTCCTTGTATCAGCAATGTCCCCTCACGTCTCATTGCCTTCAACAGTGGAGAGCGTTTGGAAAACTCACGCTCTTTATAGTACAAAAAGCGAACACTGACCTTGCAACCTGTAAAATTTCATTGTAACCAAGTTTTTGCACACAATTACTCTCAGAGCTTGCAGTCATCACCCTTAATCTGGCATTCACAAGCCTCTTTTTGAGTACATACTCCCTCCGTGCTTTTTCAAATGACTCCCACTTTCCAGAGAGTTGATACAGGGGTATACGAACAACGTATTCCTGCCATTTAGGTATACACCTACTTGTATGCTTGTCTTGCATTTCTGGACTGCATGATCTTCCTACGTAATTCAGCGTTAGCGCAGCACATTGCTAACAGAGCCAAAACAGGTCATTTTTCCTAGCAGTACTAACAAGTGAGAATCGTTCATCAACATTTAAAAACGACAGGTTGCAGTTACTGGAGGTCACACTTTGTAATGCATTTTCACTCCACACAGTTCTCTTTGCACTGTATACCCATGGGTTACAAATACACGGAAAAACAGAGCTGTAATTCTTTTTAGGCTAATGGTAGAGACTTTCAGAAATACAGCTAGACCCATGGGAAGAGTATTTTTAATACCTGGCATAGGGAGAAAAATCTTCCAAACCTATTTATAACTGCATTTTAATGGAAAGAAATAGCTTTTAAACTGACTTTAAAAGGGTACATTTAAAAATAAAGTGGAACTTTATTGCTGGTCTTTTTTTTTTTTTTTCACTGAAATAATAAAGTTTACACTAATGACATCTGTCTTGGAGAGAAACACCTCTTTGTATCGAGACTAATACCAGATTGTTCGGTATCTGAATAATTTCTGGACAAAGAGGAAACACATTGTGTACATCTAACCACAACCTGCATGCCATTTATATTTCTTAATGTGATAACATTTTCATTAAAAGAGACAGGATGTGTGCAGATCAGAAATTGGCTTTAATTTGTCTGGATACTACTTTCTTTTTTTAAAGTGTGATGTTTTCCCATTGACCTCATTTCCTAAGAAGATATAATTAAAATATAAATACAGAATTTGTCTGAGAGTAGTAGCAAAGTAGGAGTCTCAAACAAAAACTGAGGTTGGACATAATATGACCAGACAAGTTGGAAGAGACACCAAGATTGTGCTCACTCTATCCAAACTAAAGCAAAGCCAATGGCCAAAGTAACTTTGTATGTGTAAGACACCGAGTTATATTTTTGAGTTTATTTTTAGGATGTATGTTTATATTTTAGGATGTATGCATAGATGAAGCATTTCAAAGCAATTTAAATAGTTAGAGACATGTTCTGCCTAAAATTAATAAACAAGTCTTCAGGTGTAGACTGCATTTTGTAAGGTTCTTTTCCAAAGGAATCCAGAGAAATGTACTGAGGATTCTATCAAGAGTGGAGGCGTGTTATGAAAGTAGGAACCCGAGGCAAAGCAGGGTTAGTGAGAGAGCTGGTCCATCTTTCCCAGAACACAGAATACACTCAAGCTTTAACGAGGAACTTTTCATCACAAATTTTTGCAGACATTTTTATGAAATATGCACTAGAATTAAATTTATCTTTCTGATTTTTTCAATCTACAAACTGACTAAGCTCTAACTATTGATCAACTAACAGGCTGGGTGAGTTATAGCTCAGTGATTACTTTTCAGCACAGAAAGTACTTGCCAAAGACCACAAACCTAACTGGAATGAATGCATTAAATGATTGCTTGCATAGCTGGTAATTCTTGGGCAACTACAAAAAAAGTATAATGTCTAAAACATCCAGCCCCACCTAAGTCCAGATTCGATGCCATTTGAACCCTTACGATTAACTGCTTTAAGCTTATTTTAGTATTAATCTTCATACTGTCAGTAAGCATTGAAGCATCTCTTCAATCCCTCTATACGTACAGAGTCTTGTGGAAAGGGAAGTAACAGTTCAGCACACTAAGAGGGTGCATGATTACAGAAAACATTTCTGTGATCTTACTTCAGCTCTCTTCAGCATCTCCCACTTATTAAGTATCTTCATGGCAAAAACCTTATCTGCATTCTTCAGTTTTACTACTGCAACCTGGAAAAAAGGTAAATGAATAGATAAATAAGTTAAAACATTAAAAAGCATGTTGTTTTAATTATTATGAAAACTTGTGGGTTTGGGGGATTTTTCTTCAGTGTTTTGGACACCTAGCTTTACTATCCACACAATACCATACCATCACCATCAAGAAAGAGTAAGATCACAACAGTACAGGATATTTATTCTGCAAAAGTTCCAAGTCTGTTTTAAGCTTTCACTGTGTATCACACTTTCATTATGTATAATTTTTTCTTGGTAACTGTCGATGAACAAAGGTACTTCTCACCCTCCCACTTCTTGCACAATCATACTATCATGAAGCTATCACCAGCTGCGTGCTTTATGTTCTTGCACTTATCCTTCCAATCCCACACAATAATTTAAACTACAGAACTGTCAAGAAAAGACAACTATGTAGTAGTTTCTAAAACAAAATAAACAACATGTTTTAGACACAAATTAGATTGTAGGTTTGCCACAAAACTTCCACTCTCATTTCAAATAATGCACCAGACTTTCTTCAAAGATATAATAAAGTATTAATTCATGTTTTTCCACCTGAAGGTCAAAGAGTTCTTTATCATGCTTGTTGTTAGTGGCAGGGAAACAGCGAAATCCACATTTTCTAGAGAAGTGAAGCCTGGAAAGCACAAGCTCCCCCCTCCTCTCATTGCTTCTGAAACATTAGATACCATAGGTCTATGTAATAATGTATTAACAAACCCAACTGACTCAGTCCTTGTCTGAGAACATTATAGCTTCGGTTAGCTGTAACAAAAGCTAACATGGAGTATTTTTAGGAAAGAGGGAGGGAAGACGTTTACACAAACACGTTTTCACAGTTCAGGCTTTTCTGGGTACGGAAAGCTAAGTGTCCTACCCAGAATGGCCATGAATCTGCCACAGACTCAGAGCTGCTGATTAGAACAAGACCAGACTACTACACTACTATCCCAATCATAGAAAAGTTCAACAATCAATATATTTTAGCAACCATTCGCCAACTATCTCATTCTGCCTCTTCCCTTTCAAACAAATCTTAAGGTTTAAGGAGATAAAAGTTTATTCCTGTGTGCATCTGCTTACAAACCAACACGCTGTCACACAGATTATCATCATCTTCACCCTGCAGGCCAGTGACAAAAAAATACTGAGGATGAATCCTACATTCCCTCCACCTCTTTCATAATCAGCAAACCAACTATGTGTGAAGACAGCGACAACAGAGAAGAAAATACAGGATCAGACAGTTTGAAGAAAGTGTCATGCAAACCGTTTTCAACCATCTTCAAATGTGTCATCAGCTGCAGCAGCTTCAGGAACATGGCAAAAGCGCATGTTGAAGGAATGCAATACTGAGATGTCAAAACTAAACCATATCTAAAAGTGCGCCTCTTGCTTAGCTGTAGATTCATAGCTGAAGCAGCTGTCACTTCCCATATATGCAGCAATGCATTATCAACCCTGCTCCTGTCACTGCTGCCTTTTGGGGCCAGGACAGGGATCAAAAAAAAGGGAGAGAGACAGAAAGGTACTATATCTACTTGTTTAAACTAGTTTATGAACTGAAATTTTTAAAGGCTACCTCATGCATAAAAATTGAGGTTCAAGTCCGGACTTGGGATCCCTCAAGGTACTTTCAGATCTCAAAAAACACAAGAATTGTTACTTTAGACTATAATCTATTTTTAATTCAAAAAGAATGTCTACTCTTCTGTGCAAGGTAACCCAAGACCAAGCATCACAAGTTTCCTTAGGAAAGAAAATGAATCCTCACAGTGATACATAACCCACAATGCAATTTGAATCTTGAGTCTCCTTTTACTTTACTAGCTTAAAGCTAACTTGAAACTCTGATAAGCCATATCCGTACCGATTTCTAAAGAGAAATGGCAGGAGGAGAAATCCTTAACCCTGAAACTAGTCAGCGTTCAAACTGGATCATTATCTCGGATGACAGGGTCCCTTTCTGCATGATGCAATGGGGTATGGAGCTAAAATGTAATTCTGCCCTTAACACCTTGGAGGGTTTTGCAACTGTTGTTGGGAAAAACTAATAGGTTGGCCCTAGAGCTGATGAGACTGCTGCTGCCCATCATGAAAAATAAGTTTTTCCTCACCATTAACCACTGTAGTACAGGCAGCCAGAGGCATAAGATCATACACGTATTTTAAGTCCAACTTCAGGATTCCATTTCTTGCCTGTAGCATGCTCAGTGAAATGCTGTGTTATTCTCCAAAATACTTGGTTATTGAAAGACACAGGCTAATTGCACAGCTGTCTAAATTTGTCATTTCCTATCCAGCCTTGGCTTGGACACCACCGAAAGAGCTACAGCACTGCCTCTGGTGAACAGCTGGAGCACAGGCCTTCAACAACAACATCAAGGGCTTGTACCTCCTGTGAACGTGGCGTAGTATTGAAGAGTGACTAAAGAACAAGAATAGACTCAGGTTTACCAGCTGCGTTTACCATCAGTCAGAAGCAGTGCTTTAGTCTGTGAAAGCCATTCATGTTATTCCATATCAATAACCACCACACACACACACACACAAAAAGATCACAAACATCATTTTTCTGCCATCACAGCATCTTTTTAGCGGTGTCCTAGTGCTTCATGAAGGTAAATTCTAAAATGCTTATTTCAGGACTGTGAAAAAGAAACCTGACACTTCAGCAATGAGCCCTTTGATGCAGTTTCTAATTGTAACAGAACACTCAGAAACATGATTACAGACCCGGGCAGTGTTTACATACACACACAGAGGTATATACTATGTACACAAAAGCCCAAATACACCCAGAGTGCTGTTTTGATCTCCCCTCCTCAGTGACGCTGTCAAGACAGAAGAAAGAGTAATTATTTCTGTCTAGTTATCCTGAAGTGCTTTGCTAATGGAATTTCTTAAAATCGGACTTTTAAAGGTTGGGGTTTTTAAAAATTTATATGTTCCTGTGAGCAGCCCAACAAAAAATGATTGGTATGTGCTGATGTAAACATCTTGGTTTAGTCAGATGGGTTTTTTTCCCATTCTTCCAAGAGTTTTCCATATTTCCCACAAACAGCAGTGCAGTCTGGCATCCTGTCAGACACCTTCTGCCCCAAACTGCCCTACTTGTCTCTACTGTACATGTCTGCACATTTCCTTCGCTTAAAAAGCAACAGCCTTATAGAGGAAAAAGCTAAACCAGAAGCTATTAAAATTGAACAAAAAGAAAAGAAAATTCAGCATTGGTTTTCTTGTTCATCAAGAGCAGGCAGCCCTCCAGAAACAGGAAGAAGCAATGTTACTCTTCAAAATTTAGAAGTAACTAACTAGTTCTCAGAGCTACAAAATTCATCATCTTCAAAACATCACCAACATAATGGCATCACATTTGCTTGCATAAGCAAGCACTGGAGCCCCGAAGTTCTCTTATTTTTTGAAGCAATAACAGAATGAAGTGAGAATTTCAGTATTAGCTAGAACCTTAAATAAGCTGCATTTTTATACTGTGTACAGGCACCGCTAAGAGCTGTTGCCCAGTTGTTTCGCCTTTCCTACCCACGTTCTTCAACTCCCAAGTTTAAAGGCGTCTTGTTTAGAGTTGTTTGCTAAGTTTTTCAAACCATGCTGCCTGAAGCCAGCACAATGAAACACTTGATGCCCACGTTATTAATTTTACCAGGATAATCCTCCTCCTCCAAGCAAAACATCTGTGTTTTCAAAAGACAGCACTCTCTTACATAAAATGTTAAATAAGTAAATGTATGCATGAAGAGGGAAGGGGGCATGTCATTAATTTGACAAAAAGGAAACATTCTCAAACTGGCAGCAAGCAGGGTAAGGAGAGAAAGAAAACTAGGAACAATGAACTCTTACAGTTATAAGCAATAACTAGTTTAAACTACTCTTTATCTACATCAAACTTGTAAAAACAAAAAGGGAAATATTTCTTGACTATGCAAATTGAAGAAACTGAGTAGCGTAGAATCAAAATAAGAACGAGTCTGAGACTGTGCCAAAGAAAACTTGCGCTAACTTTGTAGTCTACAGAATTTCAGAATTATGTTGATTCAGGAATCAAAAATTACTCCTCCCAGTAACCTAGAGCAACCTTGGTCTCATTTATAGTTTGCTGGAAAGAAAATACATTCTTCCAGATTTCTTAATCTGTCTCAGTGAACTACTGTAGTCTACTGAATTGTTACAAGTATTTTGCAATTTAATATTAATACAGCTTTTGGTGGCTTAAGTAGCAGTAAAATTTGGTGGTCCTTTTTTTCAATCTTGCTTGGATATTTTTTGGGTATTTTAAAGGAAAATTACTAATTTCATAAAGAACTTGTTTTCTTAGACAAACATCTGCGTAGGCCTTGAAACTTGTCTTCTTTAAGCTAGTAAGAAAATGTAACCTATATCCTTGCAAATATTTAGTAAGTCCTACTTAAGGAACATAGAAAACCAAACATCTTCACTGACAGAACTGCAGTTTTCCCCTTACTGAATATTTTGACAATTAAGTAGAGTCATGCTGTCTTTCTCAGATTAGGAATCAGAAAGAAACACTGTTCCTAAACCGGGAGAATTAACCAATTACAGACTGTCCCCAGAAGAAGATGGGGGAAAGTTCTGCTCTCACCATTCATGGGATGATTCACCACAAATAAGCTTCCTGAGAGAGAACTACAGGGTTTTTGTGGTTTAGCTGCTGGGGAGTTTGATGCCGATCTACCAGACAAAAGTTACTTCTCTTAAAAACACAATAAGGCAGGTTTCACATATGATTCTTCCGACAAGAAAGCAGCCACATCAGTGATTTTTCTTACGTTTTATACAACTTGGACATGAACTCAGCTGCAACTACCACGGTAGCAGTGAGAAAAGCTGATGTTTTAAGTGTTTACATCAAAATGGAGAATGCAACATCTTCTTTGTGGCAGAGGTTCAGACTAAAGACAAATAATCCATGAGTAACTTCAGCCTTTGGTCTCCTTTATAAAGAAGCATTACTCCAGATGGAGCAAAACCAACTGAAAGTGATAAAAGTAGCTAAAGAAATACTACTCTTTGATTGTTATTTTTACAGTTGCCTAATGATGATATTTGCACGTAGGCATCATCAAGAGTAGGCAGTGACATACACTACAGTAAAAATTCTTGTTCCTTACACACTACCCATAGAAGTCTGCTCTTCCATAACCAGACTAATTTTCACATGATGCAAACATGTAAATGAACGTGAAACCAACTTTCCTCTGTCACATGCCATAGCACCTCCAGAGACACGCTCATACTGAGGACAACTGGGAGGGTGAGCAAAAAACAAAACAAAACCAGCCAACCAACCAAAATCCACAAAACACAAAACCAGAACACCAAACCAACATCAAAACAACTTCCAGTTCCAAAAGCATTTAAGACATTGATCAAAAAAAAAAAAAAAAAATTTTTTTTTTTTTTTCTTTTTCTACTACTTTGGGTTTCAGTTCACACATATTTTCAGGCAGTATGGAGTATCTTGTGCAGAAGCTTAACATACTATCCCCACTATTTGGCTATCAAAAACTCAAGACACTGTTATACATTAGGTTGCTCATTCTACGTACACTGTCCTGCACCTAGAACAAAGCACATGCAACTAATATAATTAAGAAGGAGCAGAAAGCTAGCATTTATTTTATTCAAGTTTCCTCAACCTAAATAATCTGACATGTCTAGTGTAAAACCTAGTGAACAAAAGCGTTGTTTGATGACTTCAAATAAGAACTGGCTTAATTGGAAGCCGCAAAATGTGTATAGTTCGATAGCAGTACTTGACAACTGAAAAAAACCCTAACATTTGCTAAAGTCTTTAAAAGAAATGCAGGAAAAATATTCAAACATTTATTAAAAATATGAAACAAAGTGACAGAAATAGAGAGTTTCTCTGTGTTCTTAGAATGTCAATATTAATATTTGGCTATTTAAGTTGCTGAAAACTACTTTCAGACTATTTAGATATTAAAATTATGAGAAATGGCCAGATCTTTGTACCATCAGTAACACACTGGCCTCCACCTGCTGACTGGAAAGAACTACAGTCAAGCAAATGATTTATCATCAGACAGATGAAATATGGCCTTTTAATCCACGCGAACTTTCCTTCTCTCAAAATTTAAGAGACTTAAAAAGAGCTGTCAAAGAACGTATAAATCAACACATACTTTGATCAAATGTGAGGTGGGTCTACAATGTCCATTATGCCTAAATAATGTAAAAACTCCTACATCAGTGTATTGCTATTAACTGTCTCAGTGCTGCAGATTTAGAAGAACATTATTCAAACCCTTCCTTACACCTCCTTCACATACATACCTCCCCAAAGGCTCCTCGACCAATCACCTTCAGGATTTCAAAATCTTCTTTATGTAGTCTCATCTGTTTCACTTTAGACGTAAAAGGTTTGGCTGAAACAAAGGAAAATATCAATCATTTAAAACCAACCAACCAACCAACCAAAAACACCAAAAAAACCCCACCCCACAAATTGAAAAAAAACCCACACAATACCCAATAACGTAACAGTAACATAAAATAGATGTAATGAGAGCCCTGAAAAGTTCATTTTGGACAATATTAATTTCTCTGCCAAACAGCAAAACAATATTGTACTCAATGAAAAATTACAGTGTTGACGAATGATAACTGGCAGGGCAATATTGGCCTGGATGATGTATCATGCAGTACTTTTGGAGACCACTTCTTCAAGATAGGGGATACTTAATAGTCAACTCTTGGCTTCTGGAAGCAAGAATAGTTGTCCTCAAAACATTATTAACACATTCAGTAGAAAGCTCCCACATATATAAACTTAAACTTCATTTCCCTCTTCTTTTTCCCCTGTTTTATAATATCTTTGAAAGCAGTAAGCAAAACAAGGTATTGTATTGCAGCCAGGGTTCTTTGCAGTGAAATACAATCAGGACTGTTCCCCTCTTCCAGCCCCATTTAGCACTAACAACTAATCAGTCTGGGTTCATTAATACTTGCTCTCTGCACACATGCAAATCATCCAAGTTACCCATAACTCTACCTCAAAAAACACACAACACAACTTTTGGTAAAAAAGGAAAAAAACCCACACAAAACTTTAAATAATTATGCAGGAAAATGAGTTCTTTAAAAATAATTGTTTTAAAATCATGTTCAACGCTTTACACAAATAAAATCAATTACTAAAAAGAGAAGCTTCAGAAATAAGGTTCATGAAAGTTGCCCAGAAAAGAAGGCCGTGTAACGCAGTGTACAGAGGACTGGAATAAGTCTCAGAAAACGCTAAGATCAATTTCTGGCTCAAAGGCAGCCTTCCTCAATGATCCTAAACAAGCAACATCAGATACTTCACCCACAGCTTCACACCTTTAAGACAAGGTCAGTATTTTTGTAACAGACAAGGCACTGACCCTCACGCACGTGAATCAAGAAAGAAATAAAAACCGCACGTGGTAATGCAGCCATTTGACATGGACCACAAAAACCCTTTCAGTTCACAGTTTCATGGCACAGGGACCCATCTGTGGCCATTTCTGTCTATACAGAGCCTGATGGAATTAGTACAGCTTTATTTGCAATGAAGAGCTGTAACAGGCATCATACTGCAGAACAATTTGTTCAAAATAATATTGCTAAACAAAAATGGGAATTGGTTTTCCAAAGTTCCAAAAGCAAGTGACCCTACATAATAACCAAAAAATATCCAGACACACGCAAGAAACCGGATTTGAAAAAAAAAGAAGAAAAAAAGGAAAAAAAACCCCAAAAAGTGATAACCTATCAATTTAGAATTTTTATATTAACACACCATTCAAGGCACTACAAAATCTTGTACAAAAGCCTACTGCCTCCTATTCAGCAAAGCAACTTTATAAACTGAGTCAAGACACAAGCTACCTGTATTTTTGATACCTAAACCCCCCCACAAAACTTCCTTATCCTAGTCCTTAAACTAGCGCTGCAAACCACATCTGAAAAACACCACAAAAACGCAGGGTCTTGCGCTTCTCCTGTTAAGCAATGCAGCACACCTCCACTAATGGCACTGGTCCAACGGATGAAATCCTTCAAAAATCTCAGGGGTTCCAAAGTCTGAACTTAGTCCGTTTTTCTAAAATTCCTCAGATGCCAGGAATCAATTCTCTACCAGGAGTTACATTTGTTAGAACTACAGGAACATCAGTTTATGAATAAAAAAACCCTAGGGCTTAGGTCCAAATAGTAAAGATGCAGCCATATAACACTGAGATTTTCACTTTAATGATATTTTTACTTTACATTTATAATTATTTTATTATATATATTTAATTATACAATCAAAATACAGGTTTAATACTATATTTTAAATACTTTTAAATCATAATTTAAACAGAAATATATTACTCAAGTTCGCAGAGATTCCCCAAGCTTTCAGTTAATCTTTTATACCTTAAAGGTTTTGCAATAGAAAAATTAAGTGACAACAAAATGTACTGCCTTACTGGGACAGCCTCACCTATAATGTGCCAAATGATTTAATACGAATACTAATACTACTGAACAAATTAAAACAAGCCATTAGAGGCTTTTAACTTGAAAAACAACTGATTGAAAACAAACGTGTAGTTCTCAACTTCAACATTTTTTGACCATTATAGGCCTGGCTAAAGTACAAGGCAAAATATCTTGTTAACAAGCAACAGCATAACTGTTTAAACCACAAAACTCTTCCTTACTTTATATTGTAAGGAAAGGCCTGTCATTCTTTAATTATTACATTTTGGAATCTTCCAGGGTTCCCATAGGGATACCAGAAAAATAAACATCATTATAACTACTTCAGTAAAATATGGCTGACAAAAATAGGTTTGGATTAAGTCTAATGATTTGTAGTATCTGTGTTAGTAGAAAAGTTTGTAAACCTTTCTCTTTAATTTTTTTATCACCTCTAGCAACAGACATTTCAATGTATAGCCAAGCAGTTTTATGAAGACAAGACACAGTCCAAGAAAAAGACGAAAGAAAAAAAAAAAAAAGCCCTAGGAATGTGCTCCAAATAGCTTGTTCCAAAAAAGGTCAATTTGCTTTATCATCAGTGTTGTTTGTCTGCTGTGCTAACATCTGCTGTTCTTGTGGCAACAGCAACCCTAAGCAGAGAAAACTTGGCCTGGCCACGGGCCTTGGACGGCATCTCTTCAGACAGCCGCTGCATGCATCCAGCTTTCAGACTATGAGGTTAACAGGCAGACTTTTTGCAACCAGATTGGCAATGTCATGTGGGCTGTCAGAAAGACAGCAAACTCTAAGGTCAAGGAACAGTTTTCAACGTGCTCAAAGGGGTCCCTGCAATGCAGCTCTGTTAAAAGACACAGGCACACAGGCCTCCCCTGTTCACATCCCATCCCCCTAAACAGAACGAAGTGAACAGAAAACACCACCCTCTTCTTCAGCAGGAGCTACAGTTTCCTTGATTGCTTACACTGGAGCGACACATCATCTTTGCAGCTTTTTGAGAGCGGTATGGGCATTTCCTTTGGTATTTCACTGAGCCTACAGAAATACGCAGAGGCACAGCTGGTTTTTCCCATGCAGACACCCCTTTTCAAGGTTGCTAGCCATGTGCGATACAGCTTGGGGGACCAGCAGTTTGCTGTGCCAAACCGCATTGTTCCTCCCCCAAACCAGAGTGGGCAGCACATCCTCTGGCTCCTCCTGGGTTTTCAACTCAGCAGGAACTGAAGTTAATGATACACAACTTTCAAATTCGCCAGTATGTTCTCTATGGCCACCACAAGCCTGCGAGTCATACACAGAGTCTCACGCAGGAGGCTACTCTGAAAAATATTGTATGCTGCTATTATACTAATCACCATGGATAAGATGGATAGATAAGACTTACAGCTATAAAAACTGTTCTACAAAAACACTGGCCACCCCACCTGGGCAATACTTCCAATCTCAGCCTGCCTGGGAAAACTGCACCACCACCCCCTTGGCAAGATTCCCGGCACTTACTCATCAATTACACACGGCAAGAAAAAACAATCTCCCAATTCACCCTCAGGGGTAACCAATCTGCTGACCTAGTAACATAAGTCGGTTTCTCAAACAAGGTGAACCTGTCATGGCCATTCCTTCAAGTTAAGTCTCTATGGGTCTTTGCCCACATTTTATGTTCTAGCCATTCATTCCAGTTACTCTTACAATACATTCAAACAACAACAACAACAAAATCAGTAAAAGGAGAATTTTACAGGTGTTGGAAATTTAGATCTTTTTTTTTTCCAGGTGAAATTTGACTAGAACTTCACCTGAAATAACATGTTAAGCACACAGGAAAAAACAGCAGGACTCAAGCTGCCAAGCCAGGCATACAAGGGAATGTATGTTCCATCCCCTGGCCCTGAAAAGGGAAGATTTTATTACAATTACAACTGTCCAGCACAAGTGAGGCAAAACAATGGGTTCTGCAGTAGCAACACTGAGCTTCAACAGGATGTGGATCGTATTAATGGAGGAAGCACTTACTAGCATTACTTACAGCATGCTTAATCCCAAGCAGTTTAATTTTAAAACTTGTGGAGATAAAAGCCCATCTCCTGAAGAGCTGACACATGGAGGACAGTGAAATGACTGATAACCCGGTACAGGTTAGTACTGCGATTATACACGTGGTACCAAACAACATCAAAATAATTAAACAGCAGTACTGAATGCTTTATTTGCAAAGTTAGTCTCATGTTCCTGCCTTGCTCTCTCTCTGAAGAGCTTGGGGCAGGGTGAGCCCTAAAATTGCGATTTTTCAGGGCTAACCCGCTGGCTGGGGGAGAGGAGCTGGTGGCTCCTTCATGCTCCCTCACCTGCCGGTGCCCCCTTCCCTCCCCAGCAAAGCACTGGAGCAAGTACGGGTTGAAATTAAACCCAAGTGAGATGGAGATCACATTGACTGTTCAAAGTAAGTGCTGCAGACTTGGGAGCAGCAACTGAAAATGGGTCCCCACAACTCATTTAAATAGAAAACAGAAGAGGACAGTGTTCAGGAATTCTTCTTGTTGCCTCACTAATGCCAGAGTTGCTTTTTGGATAAACAGGCTGGCTGACTCTGCTCAGATGGAAGATTTCATCCTTGACTGGAAGGTCTCAGGAAGATACCTGCACCTTAATTCCCAAAGGAATTACGAAACGTGATTCCTTTGTGATCCACGGATCACACAGCAACCCCAGCCTTGCTCGCTGCAGTGTTCCATGTAAAACACCATGTCCAGCCAAAGATACAGAAATTAAAAGCTGTATCCACCAGAATTGTCAACAGCAATGGTATTAAGTTCATTATGAGGGAAATAGGTTGGAAAAGAAAACAACCACCACGGAAAAATAGCTGCTTGTCATTTCAAGACAAAGCCCCCTTTCCTTCACTAGTCAAAAATCATTTTTAAAACATATAGAGAGCTTTCCCATGCAAAGGAGAAAAACCACATAACCTAAGAGATTGTCACAGAAGGCTCTCCAATTATTCCTAATGCTGTCCTTGGAAGAAAAAAAAAAAGCAAAACCAAAAAAAACCCCAAGCACACAACCAAAATAATACAGATAGCTTTGTTTTTAAAAGCATTCTGCAGTTTTGAAATTTCTGCTAAATTCCTGAAAGAAACTTAACAAATGTTTTTACTTCACAGGCTCAGTTCAACCCCAAAGTATTTATTTTCCGCTGGCTTCTATCAGCTGTGATTATGAAATGTGTAAATAGCATTTTTGAGTTAAGACAGACCATAACTGGAGGTTTCAAAAAACTCCAGAAAGGAGGTGCAAGAATACTCCTCCAAAAACAGTATTTCTCAAAACAAAGGAGAAGTAAATGACAATCAGCAAGGTAGAGCTGCTTATAGCCTAATTAATTGAGAGGAGACGGAAAAGAAATCTCTCCTCTCCACCCACCTAAAACTGGCAAAACAGCACCAGAAAGCTTTGCAGCAGTTTCTGCCAACTCTCTGGAGGAAACCAGGGGCAAAACACTGCAGCTGACAGCGATAGCAGCTGAAACACAGAACATTAGTTAAGGCAATGCAAAAATATCAGGCACAAACACTCTTCTCAGTTTTAACACTTAAGCTTCAGTTTTCATTCCCTCGGAACATTTTTAGCATGTTTCTCCTGATGAAGAGTTAAGTGTCAACATCTGTAAGTACAAGTTAAGAATCTGGCATTTTCCAAGAATGAGAAGCATGTCCACAAATTCCTGTACTATGGTATAGACAGACACAATATTCTGGATCCTATTCACCTTGGGGGAAAAAAAAAGTAATCTGTTCTCATCTAGGTCAAGTGGAGACCATCCAGCCATCTTTGGCTACAGCTACCACGAAAGACTCTTCAACAGGAACTTCAAAATCAGAGAGAGAAATAAAATATCTTTCCCAAACATGCAAGAGCGGTTCTGTTTTTTCCTTCCCCAGACTCAGATGAAAAATAATCCCTGCATTCATGAAACACCCACTGCAAATCTGGGCAACACTTCCATACCACATTAGGATATGGCCATTATTTTTTTTATATTACCATTCCTTCTCATCACAAGAAATTCAGTAAACCACCCTATGTTTAAATATTATTATACTAGCAGCAAAGTGAAATATTGAACTTTAATTCATCCTGCTGTGCACTGGAATTCTAATGCAATTCTTGTGGCACGGTCAGTAAAATCTTTACTATGGGACTCCTGCTCCACCTAGTAAAGAGGGTAGAAATGCTCTGGGAGCAAATCAAAAGCAGACAGAATAAAAGTTTTGTGATTTAAAAATCCTGAAAGACTAATAGAGGAGAAAGGTGGTCTAACGCTTAGAAAGCGGAATGCTGCTTAGACTCCATCTCTCATGCTGCCACAGAGCTGGAGATAAGTCAATTAAAAATCACACTTCTGACAGTTAAACTCAAACGTCACATTCCTCAGTACTTGACATGTAACTCAATATGGCAGTATTTGACTGCCAAAAAATGCTGGAAGTTTAAGGTGTAAATAAAATCAATAAGACCTGCGTTTAGAATTACTAAATGTTCTGAAAAAGTCAAAATAAACCAGGCATCAAGAATAAATACTTTAAGTAAAATTCTTAGTCTCTCAACGCATTACTTTTTATTACATAAACTAGAGATATCACCACCTAATCTGACTAGGCTCTATTTGTGAAAGATTGTGTTGATGAATATCAGAATTAAAAAAATCTAATATTATGCAATGAACAAATTAATTCTGTCATTTCCTTTGCTCTGCATTGATGGTTTTGCATCCTGAAGAATTCTTCAACATATATTATATTTATAAACCAAATAATCCTTTCATTTAAAAAATAAAAATCAATCCTCTCTAGAAATTTTGCTGCATACTGTAATAATACAGAAGTGTTTTACGAGACAAGAAAGCTAGCAACTTTGGTCCACCGAACACAGGCATCTAGGGCATGATTCTCACAGCCTGAAGGACCAGTGCAACAAGGTTGTTGCTCTCTGCGTGGACCAGCACTAATGAAGCCCCTGCTCGGTTTCCCAGATATTTCACAGAACTTCAGAAATGGAACAGGAAACTCTTAGAGAAAGAAGGATTTTAAGGGACACCCAAATGTCTGTCTAATATTACAGCCTGCCTTATGCCCACTTCTCCTGCCTCTCACATAGATATGATGCATTTCACCTCTTTCCTGCTGTGACCCTTTGTCCCAACGCTTTCCTTCTCAACTATTGAGTCCTAACCTCTCCCACGAGACTCACCATCCAGTATCACTTTGCCCTGTCAACACACAGCTTTGCCACCACACCAGACGGTTTCTGCCCACAGCCCCCTCAGTTTTCTCTACATCTGCACCTTGCCTGCCCACTGTATCAGTTTGCTCATGTCTACCCCTCTTTACCTCCAGGCCTGCAGTCCATTGCCCTGGAAGGCAGGGCACAGAAGTCACAGAAGGCACCAACTGAGCAAAGTTCTGACAGCTCTCTAATTTTTCTAACTCTGCTCTACCAAGCTGCAGTCTCTCTTTCAAAGTCCAGTTGCAGCAACAATGCTGTGCCACCATCCTTTCCTAAATTCCCGGATGCATTTCCTTTCTCCTTTTACCATCGCTACTCTTGAGTGCCCTTTGCTTTTAATTAAATTGTGACTAACAAACAAGGCCTTGAGCTACACAAGTTCAGCCCGCCTTCCTTCTACGTGAGAATTCTAATTAAGGAAACAGTTTTGCAGTCATCTACATAAAGCAAATATACTGAGGTCAGACATTTTACTTTTTGCTGATACTGAGAGTTTCATTAAACAGAATCACAGAATGTCAGGGATTGGAAGGAACCTCAAAAGATCACCCAGTCCAATCCCCCCGCCGGAGCAGGAACACCCAGATGAGGTTACACAGGAAGGTGTCCAGGCGGGTTTTGAATGTCTGCAGAGAAGGAGACTCCACAACCTCCCTGGGCAGCCTGTTCCAGGGCTCTGTCACCCTCACTGAGAAGTTTCTTCTCATATTTAAGTGGAACCTCCT
>VWYH01001940.1:1070037-1108937 GCA_013399365.1 Pampusana beccarii
CTTGCCCTTGTTATATTTCATTAAATTTCTCCCCGCCCAACTCTCCAGCCTGTCCAGGTCTCTGGATGGCAGCACAGCCTCTGGCCTGTCAGCCACTCCTCCCAGTTTGGTGTCATCAGCAAACTTGCTGACAGTGCACTCTATTCCCTCATCCAAGTAATTGATGAATATATTGAATAGTACTGGTCCCAGTACCGTCCCTTGAGGCACTCCACTAGGTACAGGCCTCTGACTGGACTCTGCCCCATTGACCACAACTCTCTGACTTCTTTCCTTCAGCCAGTTCAAGTTCACTGTCCACCTCACTACCTGATTGTCCAGCCCACACTTCCTCAGTTTAGCAGCAAGGATGCTGTGAGAGAGAGCATCAAATGCTTTACTGAAATCACAATAGACCATTACATCCTACATGAGCAAATAACATCATTCATTTTCATTTTTGAGGGGAAAAAAGGCTGTAAAAGCTCTGTAAAACTGAAAGCACTTTTAAAGTCTCTTAATTAGTTAAAGGATATGATCAGGAGTAGGAGTAGTAGTAGGCAGATGTAGGAGTAGTCACATTTATACAGTCCCAAAATTACATTCGGTCCTTTGAAAGCAACCACAAGGCTGATGTGGCCCCGGTGAAAATGAGTTTGACACCCCCGCTGTAACCCTTGTGAGAAGGGGGGCTGAGCAGGCTCTCCACAAACTCTCCTCCTCTAAAACGACTCTTGTGTGTGTAGCCATGTATTCTTAGCATATACTTACAACTTGTCAAAACGCACACCTGTCAAGTCTCACACAGCACATGCGAGTCCTGTCTCTCACTCCTTCACCACGGTGCCTTTACCCCCAAACCCGCTGCTGATCCTTGCAGACGCTTCCCAGCGAGCCAGAGGGCCTCAGAGCAGAAGGCGGGTACGGCAGCCCAGCTCTAGCAGCAGGCCAATTCTCCACAGGCAAGCACCCACCATATGAACTGACATATCATGTAACGAAATACCTTATTTCCTCCTCCACGGCATGAACACGCTCATAAGCACTTCATCTACAGCAAGTTTCACTGGCGCTTGTTTATATTTGCACTGCAACAGATCTCAAAAGGCCCAGTCAGGACTGGAGAACTCTGGGCGGCGAATATCGTACAAATGCACACAATTACACTCCTAATTCTGCCTTTATGATCTATACCTGACATTAAATTGAAGTTCAAACATTAAAATAAAGTTGAAAATTCTTAAAAGCAAGAATTGCCTTGATATAACAAATGTCATATTGGAATATTAAAAAATACAATGAGAACTTAAAACTGTGAGAAGGAATTTTGCCTACGTTAAAATAATACATTTTCCAGACATATTTTTGATTTTCTTTAGAAGTAACTACTCATCGTCATTAGATATATTTTTTTAAAGAGCATTTGTGATCCAAATAAACAAAAAGCGGCTTCTGAGCACTGCTTGCATTAGTTCTACACTGTCTGATACATCCTATGGGTTACTCCGAAATTAGTAAAAATAAGAAAATACATCGTATTGCACTTCATTAATACACCACAGTAAAATGACGCTGAGTGTTGAGCCACTTTAAGTGCAATGAAAAACAAAGATACACTACTGCAGTCTCTACGACTGCTTTTTACTCAAATTTCAAGTTCCTGGTCTCAAAACAAGAAAACAAAACACCTTCCTATGGCCACAGAAATTTTTCCAACTCCACAGCTTAAGCTTCCACTCCACACACACCTCATACCATCTTAATGACTATTACTTCTGCTGTAAGAACTGCAAACTACTCATTTCCTTGCTGCTTGTGTTAAAGCTGGGCAAAGTAACTGAACATGTTCCATTATTGCTTGGTTCTTGTGCATTGACACAACGATAGAAAGACAGTAATTCTAAAAAATGGGACATTAAGTCATGTTTCAAGGACTCTTTAAGTTTTGCTACATTTTAGGGAATTATGACTTAAACAACAGTCCTTTATTGAACTAACAGCATTCCTTAAAGATCTGCAGAGATCCTAGAACCTCAGCACTCTTTCAGAGTTACTTTAAAAGTAACATAATTAAAATTAAAAAACAATCAGTCATTTGAAAGTTCAGTGCCATTAGATTATAAATCGCCTATAATAAACTTAATTTGGCCCACTTGAGAATAAAGACCATATCATAATGCTTAAGCATCTAATGGTGCACCAGATCCGGCACTCTATCTCTCAACTACAATCATCTTCTCTTTCTTCCTGATTAAGTGATCACTGGAAAATAATGCTAATTAAGATATTTTTATTTTGACCGCATTTCACCTTATGGCAATTTTAATCATTCAATCTTCAGTGCAGTTGAATCACTAAAACCTACTACTACTTCAAAACAATCCCTGCTAACATAAATCAAACTTTCAACAGGATCTTGATTTGGAAGATGACAAATATATTTCCCAACACCTATAGCTACCCTACAGCACACATTTTCTATGAGCAGTAAGTTCCTACATAAACCACACACACCTGTGCACACGCACACACACGTAAGAGATTCTTGCACCACAGATCTCTTCGCTTTGATCCACAACTTCTTTGTATCATCAAGGATGCAGTGAAGAATAATTCCGGAACCCAGACCACTGATGGATCAAATTCTTTACGAAACCAAAGACAAACTTTAACTTGTTTTTTATTCAGTTTCTCTGTTCACTTTTTAGGTCCCCTTTTGCTTATATTACCTAAACATAAAAAGGTTTTCAAACCACCTTTTAAGGGCACATTGTTTCAAATTAATCCTTCATAGTTCCTAATGAATCAGTACATCTGAACCAACTTTTGTGCTACTGAGCACATCATTTATTTCAGTATCCCCATCGATGCCAAGCCAGAAGTAAGAGACCTCAAAATACTTTTACATGCATGTATTTGCAGGGCTGAGCTTCAATTAAGAGTATTTTTTTGATTTTTACTCCCTATAGAGGTATTGCTGTATGCCTGTTATGATAGGTTACATGGATTAAAGTGTTTGTTTATTGCATTGATAAAAAGCAATTTTTCTATGACAACACAATAATTTTATAACAAGACACAATTATTTGGTTTTATTCATCGGCTTAAGATAAAAAGAGGAGGTAGTAAGTGACATTAACATTTTTCCTGTAAGCAAGAGAGTAAATGCTTCAGTTTCAAACTATAAACTAATCAAAGAGAAGAATTAGTATCAATACCAACTGTTCTTCATCTTCAAATTCTAGATGTTTTTTCAAAAATTTGTATGTTTTTCCCGAATGTGGACAGGAGAGATGGTCTTGTACGCATCCAATGCACTGGAGAAGTATTTTGCAAGTTGTGATACTAAACGCATAAAATATTCACTGAGTTCTGAAAATTCTTGGAATGCTTGTACATAAGTTTTATCTCAAAAGTTTTGCTTACTAGAAATTTGAAAGGAAAAGCCATGGCAAGACATAGCACACACAAAGAAGTCTGAGATAAGTAATGGGATAATGTGGAAGTTGGACACATTTTCAGAAGAGCCCAGAACACAAATTCATTCGTTTATATATAAACATAGCAGTTTTCAAAAGAGAGAGTACTCATTTAAATACCTCAATAAAGCAAACGCACTTCAGAAGTAGGTAACATACACAAATTTTAGTTAGTGCTTATATTTTTTAAAATATTATCAATTTAGATACTTCATATAAATATTTAAAGACAAATGGCACTCTAATAAAAATGGATTCCAGTTAGTGGTAATAAAACATTCTGAAAATAAGTCATAATTAAGTCATAAGCAAAATGAATGCTAGGAATTCATTACCTTTCACTCTGGAATTAGTTTATAGAAGGTTTGTTCTATGAAAAAAGTACTTGTAAGGAGGTCAATTCATAGCTCACTTTTCCAAATGCCACCTTGTTCCACAGATCACAGAAGAGAAATTTAAGTAGTTTGCAGTAAAATGCCAGCAAACATAAACATTTAATTTTAGTATGCACAATTCATGTTCCATATTATACGGCTAAACCCATTTTGCTCATTATTTTATCATCTTTCCCTGTTCAGCAAGAGTCCCCAGTTCCAACACCTGGTCATGACACATCTTCTTCATCTAGACTTTAGTCCATGTTCTTGAGCAGCATATTAAATTAGTGCAAGCTTAAAAACAATGTGAAAGAAAATCTGAAGTCCCAATCCTACAAATTCTTAACAGTTATCTGTATGAAAACGTCACTAAAATGTTATTACTAAAAATGGAGTTTAGTCATAATGAAGCATCAAATGGGTATTTGGAATTAGTTATATTTGAATGTCTGAGTCATGAGTGTGCCGGTCTACATAATTCCCAAACAGAGGTTGTTACTTTTAAATCCTTCTTGACAAATGGGTCAAGTGCTGGATCCAACCTAGATCACTTCCATAGCAACACACCGCACCCCGTAACCATTCTGAAAACCATGAGAATTGTTAATGTCTCCCCACACACACTCTGAATATTGTTATTTTCTGATCTCAACCCCTTAGTAAAGCAAGGCAACTCCTGCCTTTATTAACACCTACTTTTAGATTGTTACTCTGTATTTACTGGGAACTTACCACAAACCATTCCTATCAGTTTTAGCTCGGTTTCACAGCACTGCTCAAAAAACCCTCGAACCTTAATTTGTTGTTCTTTTTCAAATTCTCTAGCTACATCTCAGCAAATAAAACTGATTACTGAAACTAAATATAATATTCTTAGGCCCGTATTATGTCAAATTTAAGGAAAAATTTAGCATTCATACGCAACATATGCAAGAAATCAAAATGCATTTCCCCCCAACAATTCAGATTCAACTCATTCAACTGTTCATACCTTTCTATACCTATCTATACCCTGCCAACTTTTTACTCTATATTGATACTTCTTTCCACCCAAATTTTTCTCTATTTATCATAAAAACATAACAGTCGACTGACTGATTAAATATTCTCAGTTTATCTCAAAGTACATTCAAAAAACATCTGTATAATAAGAAACGCGCACCTGGAAAACCTGAATTCAGTCCAGATATAGTAACTACTGCAAGCAACTTGAGCAACACTCATTCAGAGGAAATGGGCTGCTTATCTAACTGCCTAAATGGAAAGGGCTCTTTCACACAATAAGGTATTTTGGGATTACTTTATTTTTTCAAATAATGATGGCACAAAATTTAAAAAATTTACATACAGCAGCAAACGGAAGGCTGGTATTTACAATAGCCATTGTGTACATTTTTTACAGCTAGTCCATAAAAAGCAAACAAACCAGAAGGGTTGAACACAGTCCTTATAAGGAATTGTAAGAGATGGTATTCAGAAATGTTTGGTTTCCATCCTTTAGATTTACAATTGCTCCCAGAAAGACCTAGTTTTATCTTGAAATTAATAGTTTGACGAAGCATCATCACCATCACCATCACCACAACCCAAAGTATGCATAAATGTACTTGAATTACTGTCAGGAGAGCGACACAGAGGTGAAAGCGGCAATGCTCCCACAGTCCCGGCGCATGTCTGCATCCTGGTCTCTTCGTAACTTCTACCCATCGCTTGACTTGAACCAGACTGGCCTAAGCAGGAGAAGTTTCAAAGAGAATTCACTTTTTGCATGACCACAGAAGCAAGTGGGTGGCAGGAGAGGCTCCTAAACCCACGCAGCCTCCAAGAGCATCGCCTCGCTTCTGAATCCCAGGGCAACACCCTGGGAACCAGCCGGAGGACTGGGACCAGACATCTGCCCGTACAGCTGCTCTAATTGCAACAAAACCTTTAACTCAGGGACTCCGGTCAACCACAAGGCACAATTAACAGGAAACCAAGCTTTCTTAGTCACTTCTGCTCATGAAATTACTGTTGGGAGTTTGTTGGTTTGCTGTTTTCTGGGGTTTTCCTAATCAAGAGTCTGTGTCCAGACTCCTAGCGTAACCAGCAGAATACAACTGCTTGAGAGCTGATTAGTCCCCTCCAGCTCTTCTAGCGAACAGGTATCTTTAAAAAAAAAAAAAAAAGAAAAAAAAAGAAAGAATAGACAAATGTTTTGCATGAAGTTTGGGCAACTCCAAGGGTAACAACTACTCTGATTTACTACTTCTTTTGACACAAATATGGAAAAGATGGTTAACAGGAAAGTGAGATCTCACTCTATGAAGCTGAGAAACCTTTCTCTAGAAACCTGACATCCACAGAATGTTTCTCCTAGGAAAATAATTTAATACACATTAAGTTGGGAAATGGGTTTTCAAGATGTCTTGGGCCCAAATCCTCAGAAAGATGCAAACATTTAACTTCAATTTAAATCAACAGGACACCTGTGACTACATAACTGTCAACCCTGATGCAAACCGCCAACTTCAGACATGACAGATTTACAGAGTTGTGAAATTTCTTTGCGTTAACAAGGGCTCATTACAAAAGAAAGGAAAAGAAAGGACACTTCAGAGAATGAGAATTCATACTCACTTGCGTATTAGAAAGATGTACATAAAAAAGGGAGTAATGAATATACACAATACCCTCAACCTCCTCGCCCTTCATTTTGTTTGTATTTGATTGCAGATTTTACTTATTTACAGAGATGGGTAAACCAAACTAATGATACGGAGCACCTTGATATGATGCACCACTAGTAAATTTCAAAACATTTATTTTCTTGCATTCAATTGTGGTTGTTGCCTGATTCAATGAAACAGGTATTTATGCACATTTAACTACAAAGGCCTCACCTTCCAATGATAATGCAAATTTACCTCCATATATAAAATAGATCGTACATTTGAGAGAGAGAGTTCAGTGGTTTATGTTAACAATTACTACTACTTCATATCTTGCTTATATAAAGTTACTCTGAGGGAAGTTTAAAATCAAATTACTTTCCTATAATTTCTTCTGAGTATTCCAAGTAAATCTCTCATAATCTTTCCAACAAACACCTACTTACACACCTAACTTACAATGAAGTTGTTGGGAGCTTGAATATCGAACTTCATCCAACATCAAACTTTCTCAGATGACTTACACAACTCTTGCAAAAGGTTCTTTCTACTGGAGTCAGTTACTGCATGCTGTAGTCATTACGAGTTTTCCCTAGTTGGGGTTTTGCCCCAGCCTGTGTTTTCTGCATAAGCCACAGTGCAGTGCACCCCCTCTATGTACCAACCTACAACAGGCCAATAGCAACTGCAGAGACCAATCTTACTGCTTGCTACTTTATAAATGTAAAATAATGAACCACTCAGTACTATTTCAAGTGTCAACAGAATCTCTAGCTCAACACAACTGCTGATTTAAATCAACTACTACTGCATGTGAGAAAGAATGGAAAATACATTTGTTTTAACCCAACATTAGTATTTAATTCATGCTCAAAGATGGTAGCACCAATATTCATCACAGTATACAAGCTGACCAGACTAAATTTTCACCCATACTGTGTTAAAGTACTTCTTTACAGTCCTCAGGATAGATGGGTGCCTTCATCTTAAAATCCTTCTGAATCTCAAGAAGAATTCAACTTGAACTCAAGAAGCAGTGTCTGTCAGTAGCCTGGGCTGCTAGGCATCAAAAGACAGCGATCGCTTTAGCTTTCCCTCACTCTCACCAGTTGGCAGTACAGCTTGCCTGGGCTCCATCTGTTAAGCTAAGAACAACTCACACTGTAGTGGTTTTCCCCATTTACACTTATTTTTATCACATTTTAGAACAAAGGTGAATTTAGTATTTTTGAAAGCTACTGGACTGACAAGTACTAGCTGACTGAAAGCAGCGTAGGGCAGGTTTTCCCACAATTTACTGACCAACGTGCCTTATCTGAGGAACATAAGATAAAGGCGTTTCAACTTTTTTTGCTCTATCAAATCACAAATATCTCTGCTGATACTAATAAAAAGATTAAATAAACAAGAAAATGCATTAGATACACTTCAGTCAGCAAGGTCTAATGAAATTTACTCCCAAGGGCTTGAGGAAGTAGACAAAGTAATTTCTGACGCACTAGAGATTCTATTCAAGAACACATGCAGAATGAACATAGCTCCACAAGATCTAAGATGTGCAAAAAAAGGAATTTTCTGCTTTGTAAAATCTAAATTCCACATCCACATAAACCTCCTGAAAAAATCTGTCCTGCAGCCTAGAAGTACCATGGCAGAATTCAAGCTTGACATATGAATGCCGCCGCAGGAGACCAACAAGTTACTGAAATCAGCAGCTTGAATCACTAAGGGACTGAAAAAAAAAATACGCTCTCCAGCTTTAAGTCAATCTATTGATTTTCAATCTTGTACTGTAAAGAATAGTGGGTGGGTTGACATTTGCTTGTTGTTAGCTGAATCCCAGCAAGCGAACAGGCTGCTGCACTCCAAAGGAAGTAGCTGTGATAATGAAATGATGATACAGATCAGGGAAGGAGTTAGAACAACCGAGCCTGCTCCTCATCTATCACTTTTCCGTGACTGTCAAGAGATAATAGGCAATAGTCTATGTTAACTGCACTACAAAAAATTTTCACTTATATATGTGTATGTGTATACCCACACATATATATACATACATATAGCCCACACACACATATATATAAGTTTATTATACTAACTTATTACCTCCAAACAAATCTCAATCAAAAAGGCCAGAAAAGGAGAAAAACGTTCTCAAATGTAGGCTTCCTTTTAAGCAGCACCATCTGTTTTCTAGGGGAGGTTGAGAGACTAGCTTGAAAATAACACATAAAAGCATCATTTAAACAATCCTCCAGAAAAGAAGCTGAATTTGCAAAATTCAGAAGCCAAGTGACATAGACTCCTGAAAAAGAGCTTCCACCCCTCAATGATGACACAACTTCGGCACTAACCTAAGAGCTAGAATGTAAGTTGAATTCACTATACCAAGCCCAAACAGGTAACAAAGAAAGCCAAATGTGGTATCAAACCAACACCACACTTAACAAAAGCAAATTGTAAGCATTAGTAATTAGCTTTGCTATTTACGTTTGGTGGCCAAACATCTCCTTTACACGGTACACAGATTTGGGTTCCTTTGGGTTTGGTGGGGTTTGTTGTTTTGGTTTGCTTGGTTGTTTTGGGGGTGGGTTGTTTTGTTTTGTTTTGTTTTAGGTTCAAAGTGTAAGTTTGAACTAGTAAGCAAAAAGCAACAAAGTTAACAAACGGGATGCTAAAACAGGATCACAAGCTTACAACTGCGCTCCCAAGTTTTCACCTCAATTCTGAAGGAAGCAGCAAATGGACGTTCAACAAAGCATCTTTTCTTGCAATAAAATAAGCCACGTTTTTTCTGTACCACAAGTACATTTCAATGTCAACACTATTGACTTACACCTGTTATTAGGGGACTTTAAATGCTGCAAGGGAATGTAGGGGTCAGGAAATACAGTACCAATTGAAAACCTTAGAAGATGTGGTGAAGTGGACACAGAGCAGTATTATAATGCCATTATGCTTAAGAGAGTCAAACAAAACTCTGCAATACAGGGTGTTTCAAAAAGGTGGGCCCCAATTACAAGTGCTGAGAGTTTCAAATCGGGTCCATCCTTTTAAAATACCTTGTGTATTAGAAGGGTAACGATGTTCAAGAGGAGGAGAAATCAAAAGAACAGCTGAGGGAGGCCCTTGTGCTACATCCACCTTTTAGAAGAAAATAGGCAAACATCTCAGACTCCATCCTTTTGGCTGTAAAAGAACAACGGACATTCCCAAGTTTGAATGATCGTATAACAAACAATCTTACTATATCTGAAAGAAATAATTTTAGTATCTACTCTTATCACCTTTTCTAATTTAAAATAATTAGTCTAAGTTATTTTCCCGAAAAATTCCGAACAATTCTTGAAAATATGATTGATTTAAATGCCAAAGATTGCTCGGATTAAAAAAAAAAAAAGTAAATATGATTTCCCAGACATCATAGACAACGGTTTCCTAATTACATACAGTTAAGTTTTAATTCATTCCAATAATTGACCAGTAAACTACAGAATTCTAACTACCAAATTAACCTAAACCAACTCACTGTACAAACAGAAAATCGTATTACTCTACATGATGGCTAGAATCTATGAGGCTGTGTACATGAAGCCGTTAAAGGTACAATGACCACCTTCTTTGTGCATGAAATCTCACACACGCTCTACTCACTATCTGAACTCAAAGAAAAAGTAGGTGGTGGAGGAACGCTGTGAAAATAACCTTAGAAACAGTTTCCTCTCAGAGACCATAAAGCGAGTGCCAAACTCATTTTCACTGGGGGCCACATCAGCCTCACGGTTGCCTTCAAAGGACTGTATAAAGGTAATTTTAGGGCTGTAAACATGTAATTTTAGGACTGTATAANGAAATCTCACACACGCTCTACTCACTATCTGAACTCAAAGAAAAAGTAGGTGGTGGAGGAACGCTGTGAAAATAACCTTAGAAACAGTTTCCTCTCAGAGACCATAAAGCGAGTGCCAAACTCATTTTCACTGGGGGCCACATCAGCCTCACGGTTGCCTTCAAAGGACTGTATAAAGGTAATTTTAGGGCTGTAAACATGTAATTTTAGGACTGTATAAATGTAACTACTCCTGCATTTATACAGTCTTAAAATTACACTTGGCCCTTCGAAGCCAACCACGAGGCTGGTGTGTCCCCCGGTGAAAATCAGTTTGATACCCCTTCCATAAAAGGTTTTTTGGGTTTGGCTTGTTTTTAAGAACTAAACTCTGTCTTCCGTCTTTGAAACACTAGGGTGATTTGAAGCTTTAATAAAGCATGAAAGGAGATTTAAGGAAGCATTCATGATGCATGTCACCAGGATGCATCTAGGAGCATTGGAGTACATAATCTGCATGATCTGCCATTTCTCCCACTAACTAAAGAGAGGAGGAAAAATTACCATGATTTACTGGGGTTATGCAGGTTTAGAGTGTGATTTGTTCAGCTCTTTCGCAATTCTTTCCCTATCAAATAAAGGTAGTAGATAAAAATCTACTCTGAATCCTGCTTCTGTGCCTCCAGGAAAAGGAAATCTTGCTTTGTTCCCTGTCCTGTAAACCCTGAAGCACATGACAGAGTAAACAAATTTTTGCCCCATGAGTAGTAATTTCTCTCACTGATGCAATAAAAAAATATTTTATACTTACTCAAAACAGTAAAGAACTCTTTATCGTTTTGCACATAAGGAAAACAATTATTTCCTGACCACTTGTATTTGGGAAATACTTCAAATACGATATATACATGTGTGTTCACACACATAAATTTGCTGTCAAGATTACAGGCCTGAATTTTTCAAAAACAGAAAGCAAGGCAGCAGCCAACATTCAGTTCCCACCCCGATATTCTGAATAGAACACCATGCACATAGTTGAGTGCAGCCTGTACACAAATTCTAAACTTTTTGAGATCACATTTCGACTTATGAAAGTAACATACTGGAATAGATAAATGGATGGAAACTTTTAAGCAAACAGATAACTGAACAATTTTACTAGAAAAATCTGGATGTTTTGTATTTTAAGATGACCTTAACACAGCAAATAGCAAACTGATGTTACAAGAGAAATCTTACCCATTTCTGCCTTTTTTGAGGGACAGATTTTTAAAATATACATTGACTGTTGAGTAACAATATAAAGTTATATTATTGTCCTGAAATAAAAAGTATATTCACCAAACAGAATTGTTCACTGGAGCAAAATCACAAGACAAAGATGCAATAAAGAGGAAGAAATTTTTTTTTCCCATAGCAAAAAATGACCCATCTCTGACAAGAAGCATATGGTCTTGTTGAGTGGATTATGGAAAAACCAGGATTTCTTCTTGAAATCTTATGATACAATCCATAAGCCAGTATAACCATTTCCTTTCTTTCATGGGACAAGAACATTCCTATTTTTGAAAACTAAATAAAGACACCATAGAAACGAGACAGGTATTATTTAATCAATAATAATATTAGGGGACTGTTATTTACATGATTGGCCTTATTTCCACCCAGAGGAAATAAGAAAGTCATCTAAAAGAATATTCAATTTCTTCATTCCTTTTCTTCTTTCCTTAGAGTCAGTGACTTCTGCTACTCTGTCCTTTTCAAAGTCACCTTATTTTCCATTTAGAAGTGAAAAAGTGTCTGACAGCAAACATAACTAGGCTACATAGCAACCAAGGTGGCAAAAAACCCCCACACTGTTCTCCTGCCCTCCGGTCCTGCGCAGGAGAACAACTGCTATTCATATGGTGCTGTGCACACACGGAGAGCAAACACCGCTTCATATTTTGCCATGTAGAAGGTGATAGCCACTTTCCTCACTCCCAGCCCAACTTCTTAAATAGCAGTATCATCTTCTTAACAGAAATAATTATTTTAAAAAAGGCAACTGCTACTTGTCNATAAATGTAACTACTCCTGCATTTATACAGTCTTAAAATTACACTTGGCCCTTCGAAGCCAACCACGAGGCTGGTGTGTCCCCCGGTGAAAATGAGTTTGATACCCCTTCCATAAAAGGTTTTTTGGGTTTGGCTTGTTTTTAAGAACTAAACTCTGTCTTCCGTCTTTGAAACACTAGGGTGATTTGAAGCTTTAATAAAGCATGAAAGGAGATTTAAGGAAGCATTCATGATGCATGTCACCAGGATGCATCTAGGAGCATTGGAGTACATAATCTGCATGATCTGCCATTTCTCCCACTAACTAAAGAGAGGAGGAAAAATTACCATGATTTACTGGGGTTATGCAGGTTTAGAGTGTGATTTGTTCAGCTCTTTCGCAATTCTTTCCCTATCAAATAAAGGTAGTAGATAAAAATCTACTCTGAATCCTGCTTCTGTGCCTCCAGGAAAAGGAAATCTTGCTTTGTTCCCTGTCCTGTAAACCCTGAAGCACATGACAGAGTAAACAAATTTTTGCCCCATGAGTAGTAATTTCTCTCACTGATGCAATAAAAAAATATTTTATACTTACTCAAAACAGTAAAGAACTCTTTATCGTTTTGCACATAAGGAAAACAATTATTTCCTGACCACTTGTATTTGGGAAATACTTCAAATACGATATATACACGTGTGTTCACACACATAAATTTGCTGTCAAGATTACAGGCCTGAATTTTTCAAAAACAGAAAGCAAGGCAGCAGCCAACATTCAGTTCCCACCCCGATATTCTGAATAGAACACCATGCACATAGTTGAGTGCAGCCTGTACACAAATTCTAAACTTTTTGAGATCACATTTCGACTTATGAAAGTAACATACTGGAATAGATAAATGGATGGAAACTTTTAAGCAAACAGATAACTGAACAATTTTACTAGAAAAATCTGGATGTTTTGTATTTTAAGAAGACCTTACCACAGCAAATAGCAAACTGATGTTACAAGAGAAATCTTACCCATTTCTGCCTTTTTTGAGGGACAGATTTTTAAAATACACATTGACTGTTGAGTAACAATATAAAGTTATATTATTGTCCTGAAATAAAAAGTATATTCACCAAACAGAATTGTTCATTGGAGCAAAATCACAAGACAAAGATGCAATAAAGAGGAAGAAATTTTTTTTTCCCATAGCAAAAAATGACCCATCTCTGACAAGAAGCATATGGTCTTGTTGAGTGGATTATGGAAAAACCAGGATTTCTTCTTGAAATCTTATGATACAATCCATAAGCCAGTATAACCATTTCCTTTCTTTCATGGGACAAGAACATTCCTATTTTTGAAAACTAAATAAAGACACCATAGAAACGAGACAGGTATTATTTAATCAATAATAATATTAGGGGACTGTTATTTACATGATTGGCCTTATTTCCATCCAGAGGAAATAAGAAAGTCATCTAAAAGAATATTCAATTTCTTCATTCCTTTTCTTCTTTCCTTAGAGTCAGTGACTTCTGCTACTCTGTCCTTTTCAAAGTCACCTTATTTTCCATTTAGAAGTGAAAAAGTGTCTGACAGCAAACATAACTAGGCTACATAGCAACCAAGGTGGCAAAAAACCCCCACACTGTTCTCCTGCCCTCCGGTCCTGCGCAGGAGAACAACTGCTATTCATATGGTGCTGTGCACACACGGAGAGCAAACACCGCTTCATATTTTGCCATGTAGAAGGTGATAGCCACTTTCCTCACTCCCAGCCCAACTTCTTAAATAGCAGTATCATCTTCTTAACAGAAATAATTATTTTAAAAAAGGCAACTGCTACTTGTCACATTGACGTTTGTTCTAATAACATGCACTTAAAAAAAACACTAGTCTAAAATCAGTCTTAAATGAAACACACAGCAATAATTTCTGGTGGTTCTTCAACCATATTACCAAACTGTCAGGATAGAGAATCAATTAAGATGGGGTTTTTTTTATGCTTTAACCTATAACTCATTGCATGGATCACACAAGATTGACTTAAGAGAAATAATCAAGTATCAATTTAACCTTTAAAAATATAAAAGAGAATTAGCTACCCATTGATTTTTATTGCACGTTGTCACTCTAAGAGGTGTAATATGCACAGTAATGTACAAATATAAAGTGCTAGCAGTCCTGTTAGTAAACTCCAGAAACATATAAATGCTTTTAGTATTGGCTCTAAACAAAAGTTACAAAAAGGTGAAGATGAAACACTGTCTTCTTAATTACTTTTTAAAAATTACCTGATCTCCTCTAATCTCAAAGAAAATTATATCTAAAATACCCAAATTCATATGCTATAGATCTTGCACCTCAGGAAAAAGAAAATTGTCCCAGAGTACTCTCCCCTGACTACGACCTCAACACTAAGTCGTCCCTCTGGTACATGGTTGAAGTAAAGCAAGTGTCACCTCCAGAGTGAAGTATCTTGCAAAAAACACACAACATCAGCTCTACAAATACTCTTCCCCCTTTATCTCTCAAATTTTCAAACCAATCTTAACTTGACAACAGCGAGATTGCCCCTAAGAGAACACTTAGATAACAAGGTAAACCAGCTTTTCCCAGTCCTGCTTGTAAGCAACATAGTACCTCAAGAGCAGAAAAAAAAGAAAGAAAAAGCCTCCAGTAAGGGTTTAACTATTCTTCTATGAGAATGTGAAAAACTGTGGAAAATGGCTTTGTCAGGTCTATTTAAATTCTGTCCTAGGGAACAATTTAAATATAATACAAATAATACCTTTTCCTTGATTTAGAGGCAGCAAAAAGACCATAGGATTTTCTGTCCAGTGTGACTTGTAACTAAAGATGGCAGAACTTCCATACAGCTTCAGAAGAAGCTCATGACACATCTTTTTTTCTTCTATAAAATTAGTTGTCATCAAGTGACATTTTATTTGGAAGAAATATTGCACACTGTACAGTTCTTTAGAATAACCTTTCCTGCCCCAAAATAAGTTGATGACAGCGAACCCATACTTCATAACAGTTGAAATACTTAGGCAAAACAAGCATTTGTGAACACATTAAATATTACATGAGACAAAAATTTAAAGCCACTTCTCAGCCAAGAACTTCTTATCAGTCTAAGCTAGCTTACAACTCAAACCTGCAAGAACACAACTATTCATGGGAAAGCTTTTCAAAACTCTACTCATCCAAATAACCAAATGACATTCAGCTGTCCGCATACACCAGGTATTCAAAAGTCAGCACATAAATAAAAGAGAATTTAGCTTTCTACGTGTCTAAACCAAGAGTCTGTCTACACTGCAGGCAATGATGTAGTAACACTCAAGGAAAAGGGTACCAGAGGTGACCCAGGCACCAGAGCACAGAGCTGTCCCCCCCAACATTAGTAGGGATCTACTACTAGGATGAATCTGCTAGCACCTGATTCTCTGTTTTATATCACAGCATAGATAACGCTATTTCGTTCTGACATGACCTCTTCTTTGTAGCATTTTGTCCTGATTTTTAAAAATAGGCATTCCTCCACAAATCTCTGCATACTTCTCACTCTTACGTGATTGATAACTGTGCAAACATAGCCTCATTTTGCCCCGCTTCAAACGTGTTATTGTCATTTGGCAATCATATTAGCTGGAAATTGGTCAAGAGCATTTAAACACCCATGTGCTAAACCAGCCTGATTCAGTTAGGAGAAACAGCTATTCACTCTTTTCAACAACAGTCAGCCTGAGGCAAATACGAAGTTTAACGAAACAGTTAATGTTTGCAATGCAACCTGCAAAAATTTGATTTAGGGTTCCCTCTGAAAGCAGCAATTTGACCTTCCTACAGTGATCTGAAGTACTTGTTCAGGACTGAGCAACATTTAAAAAGGACTGGCGAAAAGGTCCTGTTATACCTCAAGACCACAGAAAACTCATTTTAAATACAGATGCATCAAGGACTTAAACTACTTCAAAAGTTGCTCAAGATTGAGGTTCAAATGCTTTAACTACTTGGGGTTTCTTAATTATAATGTGAATGACCCCACGAAAGAACACTTCCAATAGGATGTTATTCCTTGGTTATTGTGAGGACTTCTCAGCTTCCTTCCCGTACTCTACAAGATCTCATGATTAAAGTTGGGTGGTTGACTTGGAAAATTCTGCCTCATGTGATAACACATTAAATTTCCAAAAAGACACAATAGCTAAGCGCACAAGCCTTCTTTCAAAAAACACAAAGAATACAGCACTCTTTGAATAGGCTTTATTGCTGTATTAATAGTTGAAATGCAGAACAGCCGAGGGAGCAAAGCTTTCTTTTCCTCATTTGAACTCACTCAACTGGCACAGGATCCCTTTCCCACTCTCCCAATCCCCTGGGTCCCTACAAACCAAGACCAAAACAGGACCCAGCTGCCTCAGCTTGTTGTTCAAGCCCATTCAAGTACAGCTGGAAGGCAGATATTTCCTGGCAAAACTTTCCTCATGTGAACAAAACATACACACTGATCAGGTACGCCCAGCCACCATAGAGTATTAGGCATGTTAAATATACTTCCTATACTCCGAAGAAAATGCTTAAGTAGTTACAGCTTTAATTAAACACTAGCAAATGAATTAATATGAAAAAAAAAAAAATAACAGTAAAGAAATCATAAAGATGTGGTTGTCCTGACCATTAATGAGGATGAGAGGATCTTTCTGCCACTCAAGGGCCTGCAAGTCAGATTCTATAATCAAGATATTGATTACATGTATTCCACTTGACAATGCTAAACTTGTGACTGCACGCAGAAGATGAACAGCTATTAGAGAACATACACACACAAAGCAGTTGTGTTGAATTTGGGGATTTCGGTAGGGAATGTTTATTGGAACTTCAAACATTGTCACGTTTATGTTTGCTAGCCTTTTGTCACAGGATTTTAAAATATCTACAATGGTCCAGAGCCACACGTGCTCCAGAGTAAAGTCACCAGAATGTCATCTCTGTTAGTCTGTGAACATACAAGAGAATACTATCCAAAACCACAAGCTAAGCAATAGCAATATTTGTAAAAATGTTTCCAACTACAGAATAACTCCAGTTATTTGAATCAAAACAAAGGGGGAAAATTCAGTCCTTACCACTTTACGCCTATGAACAGAGCACTCTGAGAACTGACAGAGCTGGAGATTGCTCTTAGAAACATTCTTCAATTTCATTTTATTTTAGTCATAAACAAAAATTCTTGAAGGAGAGAACAGACAGATATACGATTTCTCTTCCCTCTCTTCCTTCCACCAGAAGGTCAGATAAGTCTACTAACTCACTAGTCTTTGACCTCTGGATTGTGAGCACTTTGGGGCCCACCTAAGTTCATGAGTCAATGGAAGAAACACATGGATATCACAACCTAAGTGTTCTGTACACAAGTCCACATTTCCAACGGAAATTATTTTTAAGTCAAAAAAGTAGAAAGCTAGTATTAAGGTATTCCAAATACTGTTTATTACTCCTATAACTGAACCTGTTCCAAAAACTCTAATCAGACATTTAATTTACTGCCATTACTTTAATACTTATTAAATATAAAGCCCCTGTTAAAAGACACGGCTTCGCAAAATACTACAGCTTTCCCCCACACTCATTCAATACTTCAACCTCACAATGCTTTGTTACTGTGTAATGATAACAACTGTAGCATACCAGAAAAACAATGCCCCACTTCTGAGAACAGCACAGTACATGTTTAGAGGAAATTCTTCAGGGGTCAGAAGTGGTTCTCCTACGGAAGCTGATAACAGACATTTACCAATTATCTTTATTATCTTTCTGAAGTGCTCAGAATAATTAAAAACAAAAAACACACAAAACAAAACAAACAAACAAAAATAAAACAAAACCAAACCAGAACAACAACACCGAAACACACCACACCCACCAAACAGGTCAGGAAGTTCAAATAATGACAGCAGTAAAAAGATTCCAGCCACAATTTTGTTTAAACTGTCTACAGCCTATACATAATAATTGATACCAGAAAAATCCAATAATTATGCTGTAATACACAGCTATATACAACATTTTGTCCTAAAATTTGAAACAAACCAAGAACATCTGAAATAAGTATGTCCAGAAATATGTCCCTTCCAGATGCGCGCTGACATTAGCACTCAATTACAGTTTAAACATCATCACCTGGCAACGTGCGCTCGCAGCCCAGAAAGCCAACCACATCCTGGGCTGCACCAAAAGCAGCGTGACCAACAGGTCGAGGGAGGTGATTCTCCTGCTCTACTCCGCTCTCGTGAGACCCTACCTGGAGTCTTGCGTCCAACTCTGGGGTCCCCACTATAAGAGGGGCATGGGCCTGTTGGAGCAAGTCCAGAGGAGGCCACCAATATGATCAGAGGGATGGAACACCTCCCCTATAAAGAAAAGCTGAGACAGTTGGGGTTGTTCAGCCTGGAGATGAGAAGGCTCCAGGGAGATCTTCTAGCAGCCTTCCAGTACCTGGAAGTACTGGCAAGAAAGTTGGAGATGAGCTTTTTCCAAGGGCATGTAGTGATAGGACAAGGGGCAGCGGCTTTAAACTGAAAGAGGGTAGATTTAGATTAGATATAAGGAAGAAATTGTTCGCCATGAGGGTGGTGAGGCAATGGAACAGGCTGCCCAGAGAAGCTGTGGTTGCCCCGTCCCTGGAAGTGTTCAAGGCCAGGCTGGATGGGGCTTTGAGCAACCTGGTCTAGCGGAAAGTGTCCCTCCCATGGCAGGTGGGTTGCAACTAGATGATTTTTAAGGTCCCTTCCAATCCAAATCATTCTATGATCTGTATTAACCAAAATATCACATGTTTTCTTTGTGTGTAGTATCCATTTTCCTTTAGAAGATCCTCTTTGAATACTGATTAGTTTCACTAGCTTTTATGCTAATGAAGATATGTGGAAAAAACAAAAGCCACACAACATAGGGAATCAAGCTCAGAAGATTCAGCTTTGCTTCAGTCTGCCAGTATTACTTTGCCAGAACTAGTAAAGAATAGGTATTTCTGCCAAAGAGTTGTTCCACTCTTTCTCGGAAGATCACCAACACAGAATCCCGTAACTCACAATTTGCACCGATTCCCATGCTGAAACCTCTCCTATTGGAATCTGCTCTGTAATACACCTCTCGTTAGCATCATGGAATCATAGAATCATTTCGTTTGGAAGACACCCTCAGGATCATCGAGTCCAACCATAACCTAACCTACCTCTAGCACTAAACCATGTCCCCAAGGACATCGTCTAAACGCCTTTTAAACACCTCCAGGGATATGTTCTGATGCTTAAATGACCTTCATGGAATATGAGTTGTGCACAGTTGTTGTATTATTTGCTTGCTTTGCAAATATTATTTTTAACAAACTGAGAAAAAAATATTAATAAAGGAAAAGAAATCAGAATTAAGTATATTACATTTGGTACCTCATTTACATTACACTTAGTGCCTCAACAGACCCCCTTAAAAGGCCTCAGAATAATGTAACATTTGAAATAATCATTTATGCATGTGTAACACCCAGTAAGGAGCAAAAATGATTCATTAGCTCTGCAGCAGACAAAAAAAATCAAATTAGTTACACTGCTATGAGTAAATAACAGCTGCAGTCTTTTAAGAAACGGTCAGCTGGTGTTAAAATTAGAGACGAATGCTGCTCCTGCAGATCCTAATGGGCATTACTCTTCAAAGGCTCCAAACACGAGCCATTTGATCAACAGTGAAATACATTTCAGAAAGCAAAGCAGCTTTCATTTCTGTGGCAGCTCCTGTAAGACTCAACACGCTCTTCTTGTTTACTGTCAAACAGCTCTTTTTAACCATTTTCCAGCTTTCACTTTTATCTGTGATGTTATCTGTGACAACTTGTTTGCTACAACTGCAGAAGTGCTACTGCCCAGTTATATATTTAACAACGTAATTTCCTGTAAAATGTGTTAAATTACTCCAACGATGTTGTTACATCTTTAAAATTTTTTAACAAACTTTTAACTAATATTTTTGTGAACAGCATGAATTTATTCTAATGTCAATGAGGACCTTAATCTCCGGTCCACATACTAGTTTCTTTTATGTTAACATGTTGAACGTCTGCAACTGGATCTTCAGTTCTTGAACAAGAGCACCAAACACTCATGAAAATAATTCACATTAGAAATTCAACTAACACCAGTACTGTGTATTCTAGATATGAAAGAGAAAGAGATTAAGTTTAGCAACTCAATGGTACTCCATGACCACTGCATCCATTTTTAAGTCAGACAACAGCATGTATCCATATTCCAACCATGTATCTGATCATGAAATCCCGTTATCACTGAGCGGGCCACACAAGGTTCACCTGGAGCTTGGCCCTGAAGATTTCATAGCTATAGAAGAAGTATTGAGGTTTCACTTCTTTAAAAATCCTTTATCTTTATAGTCATTTTTAAGGAAAGGCCTCACAATTTGAAATAAAACTTGAGATAGCCCCAGAAAGTAATGTTTTAACGTAGAAGTCTGCTCTCCTGCAATTACTAGGTTTTAAGTAACTAAATATCCCCAATACCTGTAAATAGCTGAATTTCTCAAGAGTTGGATCAAGCACGAATTACCTAACACTAATATACCACAGAACGAAACAGTCTTAATGACAAATAAAGGACCAAGGCACAAGAATTACAAGTTAGCCCTTCAACTTGTTTCCTTCCCACAATACAGCACCTTTCCCACAAAGCAGAGAAACAAGAAAAAAAATTCTAATTAAAAAAAAAAATGGCAGAGGGCTATTAAACACAAAGGAACCATTCCATGGCTCAGTAAGTGCCTGAGCAACAGGACTGTGCAAGAACAACCAGGAGAGGATATTTTGCCTTGCCTCCCTTTACCAAGGCTGTTCTCCTGACCTCCAAAATCTGTCCCTCAGCGATGCCAATAGGACAAATTACCTCTCATGAGAGCCAGCATTCAAGCTTAAACTACCTTGGCCTTTCTTGTAGCTATCACAGTACTTTAATAGGAATAGTTTTCATCTTATTTGGTGTGTAGAGTCTGGAACACTAAAATACAAGTTCCATTTTATACTGGTATTAAAATAAATAGATATCATTCTTGTCAAGCATGTGCATCTGTGGAAGAGCATCTTTAATACCCACCTGTTTTTCTAGTAAGTACTATTGCAATTTTATTTATTAATTTTTAGAATTCAGGCATTAAAATATGCATGTACTACTACATGAATGATGTATACCAAAAAGGAACTGACTTCACAATTAAAATGTCTGATCTACTATTTGTATACATATGCAGAAAGGTAGAAGACAAAACCATTAAGTACCTGGAACATCACAGCTTGATCCTATAATGTCTTTTTTTCCATAAAATATTACTTTCAGTTTAGTAAGAGCCTGATCTTGAAAGCCTTTGGAAGTCAGAATCTTTCCACATTTTGCAGTGGCCCTTACATCACACATTTAAAATGAACAAACAAGAAACCCAACCTACCATGCACAACATACTCCACAGCTAATCCAACAGTAAATCACAGAGATAATTATTTGTTTCTTCTGCATACTGTGCAGAGAACAATCTTAATTCTCCCTGGAAACTAAGAGTTTAAAATATTTTTTGGAGGGTATCAGAAATTTGTGGAACTGTGCCCTAAAGTTCCAGCCAAGTCCAAGTATCAAAGCATGAAGATGGCGCTTTTTTTTTTAATATAAATATAAATCTATACATGTGTCTGTATGTTTATGTCTATATATACACCTACACATCCATGCGTATATATATTATTATAATATAGCATATTTATATTTACATAGATTTACATGAATAATTGAATAAAATTAATTAAAATCAAATATAGCCTACAAATTCTGCAGATCCTTTGTCACATGATTTCAACAAAACCTGTGTGTTATATAATCAGGTACAACTTTACTGCACAAGTTCTGGTACTATCTACAGATTTTCACCAGTTAGAAAGAATGTTTGCAATACGAACATGTCTTTCACTTATATTGGTGAATCACATTTTTAGTATTTACTTTTCAAGGCACTTGATTTGAAAAAGGAAAAAATAAAAAAGTATTAAAACATTACCACCACTGAACAGTGTCTAATATTGGGAACATGCTTGATTCAAAGTAATCTCACATACTCTACTCCTTAACATAATATAAAGAAAAAAATATTTCATTCTGGACATGAAGGTCCTGAAGGCTTAGTTGATGCTGGTAAATCAGCTGAAGCTGTATTTTCAACGGAGTCCATTTTCCTGAAGAAAGCAAGCAGCTTTCTCATTAACAAGTAGAAGCATACTCATCTCCTTACTAACAGTACATAGTTTACTATGTACGCTATTAATATATAGTAGGAATTTACTAATTATTTGTGTCACTGCATCCTACATCATCAGCAGGCTTACCCTCAATGCTAAGCCTAGAAGGAAAATTATCTGTTTTCTGAAAAAACACTTATTGACATCAAAGGCTTTAAAGTAAACTATCTCCAAAAAACTACTTAATGTGTTTGGTCTCCTACTTTTTTAAGCTAATCACAAAATAAAAAATAAGCTTCTCTGAACAGAATCCTAGGCTACACATAGTATTTACAGCAGTTAGAAATTAACTTTTATTGAAAATCTGACCCTTTTATAAATTGCTACTGTGCAAATGTTGTGAGCAAAACTGCTCATATGGCTGTAGTTTCACACCTTCTGTGAGTACACATTATATAGAGGTACTTTTAAACTAGCATTATTTTCACACTGAGGTGCTTGTACTACTTTAACTTGACCAGGAGAGTTAAGTTTCTATACTGCTTGCATGAATAATCAAAGCCAAAGGCCATTTCTCAAGCATTCTTTGAAAAACACATTTTCTTTCATCTTTTACTACTGCACAAATGCAACACTCACTTTGTTTGAATTTAGGATAAAATTTAGCTTAAAAACAATTATGAAGTGTTTACTCTAAAGCTAGAGAGGGATATTGTGGGTCTTCAGCCCACTGCAGGCAGTATAAAGATCACACCATGAACTGAAAACATCAAGGTGCATTTCACAGCTTTACTGACATATGAAGTCCACATGCCCTCAGTCTCTTGATCCAAAATATTTTGCTATACTAAATACTCTCGAAACATATTATCATAAAAAGTGCATAAAGTTTCTCTCGATTTTAGACATCTCCTGTTTTATGCTTTTTTCCTCTCAACTGTTACTTGTGTACATACAGGAGTAAATGTTTATTTTGAGATTGTTTGGATGTAATCTTCAAAACATATTGGAACAGATTAGTAAATCTGTTTTGGGAATTTATCACATCCCATCCCATGTATAGTCAAGAACTCTTCACTGCTTGTTCTGCCAGCTCTCTACACCACATCTATGGTTTATGAACAGCTTACACAACGCTGCTACAGTCAGTCACTCCGTCTTTCCAAAGAATGATTTATCTTCCCTCCAGAGTTTTCATCACTTTTACTCCTGTCATCCACTTTCACTCCACCTGCAATTGCTATGAAGAAGAAGGTGTTTCCTCTTTGACTATACATTAAGTGTTTTGACATAATCCAATTTTAGTAATATCTTTATTTCTAACGGTGCAAAAATTCACATTTTCTCATCCTGCTATGGGTTTTTAAAGCTGTAAAACTCTGGGGTGGGTCAGAGCAATTAAAAGGCATGAGAAATACAGTGCAGATAACAACTCTGTCTGCCCAAAGAGGCGATTTCATGAGGATGGTATGGATTGGAACTGTTCTTATGCAACTTTTTTCTCACTAACTTCTAACTACTTCAATAACCTCGAAGGAGATGGGAAAGGAAGAGATTGCAAGGAGAGAGAGGTACTGTTCTGCAGTTTGGGTATTTCCACCCCAGTACTTATACAGTATTATTGCTTCTATGTTTATGTACTGTGCATTAACAACTCTTTAGAAAAGAGAGAAAAAAAAAGAAAAAAAACCCTACAACACAACCAATAATAAATTGCTTCAGTTAAAAAATTGGGCCAGACCTCCAGCTGACATAAACCAGTTTCACCCATTTCCAAGACTCTCACAGCTCATGCTCAGTAACCTCCTTTAAAGGTCATTGTGGTCAAGGTGGGGGTTTTTTTGTTGGGTTTTAAGTCCTCACATGACCACTAAGTATATTTTATTATTAAATTAGGATAGTCTTAAAACTTTTCTGAAGCGCTCACACAAGGAGCTAACCCTGCAAAGGTTTAAGCTGTGCTGGACAACAGGAATTCATTTAGCTATTCTGTCACTTGGAACTGCATATAATTAAACATTACTGTCTGCACTTCTCCCTACCCTCAATCTTTAGGATTTTGCACAGAAGATAGCATAAAAACATAGCTCAAGAGAGATGTTATGAAAACATCCCTACTCTTTGCTGTTAGGCAAGTTCAAAGAAGAAATTTTCCCAAAAAACAAATCTAGACTACACTTCTAGATAAATTTCATGGACACTCTTGATGACCCAAGCAGGTTAGCAGAGCCACCCACATTCCCACCTCTAGCTCAGGCTTCTGAACCAGACAATCGCTTATCATGAATCCGCTTGCTAACAGAATGCTTCTTCCCCAAGTTTATTACTGATGACAACAAAAAGTTATTACATCAGCAGATGTTCTTGATGCTTCAAGTGAGGAAGAAAATGAAGTGAATTCAATCCAGATTCTGAAAAGTCCTTTTCAATCACGTTTCAACTACTTTTTTTTTTTTTAAACCCTGCTACTAGTTCCAAAAGACCACTTTCTGCTGAACACTCTATGTACTGATAGAATCATAGGATGTCCTGAGTTGGAAGGGACCCACAAGGATCACTGAGTCCAGCTCCTGTCCCTGCAGATGACAACCCCACAGTTCACACCATGTGTCTGAGGCCTTGTCCAGTCTCTTCTTGAACACTGTCAGGCTTGGGGCCGTGACACCTCCCTGGGGAGCCTGTTCCAGTGTCCACCACCCTCTGGGTGAAGAACCTTTTCCTGATGTCCAACCTCAACCTCCCCTGGCACATCTTCCTGCCATTCCCTCAGGTTCTGTCATTGGTCACCTCTAATACAGAGAGAAAAAATGACAGGAACAGAATTTTAATTTAAAAAGAAAATGAAATTCCTATTAAATCAACATTCCCCAAACTACTGTCCTTAATATTGGTATGCCAATTTGTCTCTACTGTTACTGCCTATTCCCTCTTTTTTCCAGTCTCCATATAACTTTTTTTTTTCTCCTTCCTTTGCCCTTTTATCCTAGGAATACATTTATTTCCCAAATTTATAAATTAAAAAAGCCTAATCGTAACAGCATGTCCAAGGAAGAAAGCAAATGTGTTTCTTTCCCTAGTTTTATTTAGCACTGTGATAAATTCCTTTATATTTCTTTAAAATGGAAAGGGAAAAAAGATCTGCAGCTGTATCTAAAAACTCATCTTCCCATTCCTTCAATTTTTTTTTTTAATAAACAGACTATCACCCAACAATGCTATTAATGTGTCTCAAAAATCACAGAAGAGCAAGCAGGTCCTAACCAAAAATTAAAATAATTAGAAAATTGCATATTGCTATATCCTGAAATTAAGGGCCTCAAGACAAGAAATAAACTGTCCTTGATCAAGAACAAGGGTGCAGATTGTTTAAAGCAATTTAGATGTGCTGTGTTCTTAGAAATTATGGTGTCACTCTCCTGCCATATCCTTTCTTCCTACGAGCACTAGGGCTTGTGTAGCTGGATCAGCTCCCTGCTCCAGCTCAAGGAACAAAGAGCAAGAAGTCCTACGCACCTCCGACCTTCTGAAACCTCCAAATGTAGCATGTACACACTACATTTCTTCTTTTTTTGGGTATGTTTGGATTTGACACTATCAGCTTTCATTTGGTTTGAAGTGACCCACATTGCCGAGTTTTTATCCACAAATTCTCATCAGCAATACTACTATTTACTTTTAGATGTTTTGTAAAAAATATTCTTCATCTCAAAAACTATTAGCCGTTCTGTGTGTACGTAGCAAAAAGCAGCACCTTTTTAAAGTCAAAGTCAAGAGAACAAAACTGGTTTCAACCACAGGATTTCCTGTGGTTGTATCATTATTCTTCAGTCACATAATCAATTAAATGTGACTTCCTATGACAAAGCAGGAGGAAACCAAGAAGAATTTACTCATCTGTCAACCAGTGTTACATGAAAAAAGTACAGCAACTCCTAGTGATATCATCGACCACAAATAATCCACAAGTTTCTACAAAGAATGCTTAGATTTAGTGAAAGCAAAAAACCAAAGAGGTTAGAGGAACATTTACAGATGAGCAATGACTATGCATTAACACAGCAGCTGTGCTTTATTTCTACCATCAATAACTTTTGCAAGCCATGAGGTGTAACATCTGGCATCTTTCAGTTTAGGTGATTTATGAATATACTTAAAATAAATAGAAATTACATGATCTGTACACTTGTAACCTGAAGATCTGACTTTATCTATAAGAATAGTAAAATAATACTAGCTGCTATCAAATTAGCAGCATATATAAGTTAGCCATTAATATATGCACTTTGTGGGTCAAACGAATCACTACGAAATCCAAGATTTCAAACTAAAGAAAAATCAAGACAGCTACACTGCTGATATCTTTGTCCTGTCCTCAATTACTACATAAGGCATAATGCAAATACATGAGGTAGGAGGAAAAGAGTACGGAAATGTTTTCCATTAAGCATGTATATTAGCATACAACCTGCAGAGGTCTGCAAATAGGTATGAGAATAGACCAGAAGTTGAAGACACTGCAAGTATCTACAAATATCTTAAACACAGCATAAGAGTGACATTTATACACTGGGATACCACAACTGTTGTATTACTTACACCGAATTTTGACAAAAATAATAAACAAGCATCTAGTAGACGTCCTTGGATTGGCTTCTTCCATGTTTTCAAGAAAACACACAAATAAACATGAGCAACATAATTGTTATAATCATATTCCTACTATTTGACTCATAGTATTTTCTGTCTTTCAGAAAAAAGTACCGTGAAATAAACAGCAAACAAGCTATACAAACATCAAGCTATTTTGCTTATAGCAAAGGAAGAGTTAAAAAGAGTTACGCATCTGCAAAACAGGGAGTATAATCAGCCTATACAGTCCGTTCAATTTCACAGCTCATTACCTGCAATAGATGGTTAAAACCCGTACCAGATGGATTTTGTACAAGACAACACTTCAAACTGTGTTTAAAAATCCCCACTCAATTTCAACATGATATATGTGGTGTCTATGTATTGCCTTTCTTTCTTAGTATGGAGACTATCTTTAGAATCCTTTACTCTTTTGCTGTATTAGTTATCACACAGAAAAAAACTATTAGTACAGACACATGTGGTCTTCAAATGACACATATCGACTACAAAAAAATGGCTAAGATACCATGTAATCATGATTTCTGGACAAGGATTTATTTACGTTACCTATACAATGACAATTCTTAAACATAACCTGTAGCATCACCCTTAAGAAGCATTCTTTTAAAAGAACAGGAAACTTCTAATACAAGATAATTTGCCTAAACCAAGACTAGATGACATTGATCTGGTGGGATGTTATAGTGCTCTGATCCACTGAAGTTCATTAACAGGCTCCTAATGAAGCCCTCATCCAGTTTTCCTTTGGCAAAAATCTTGAAAGATACAATAAGGAACTTCATAAAACAAAGAACAGAAAGAAACTGCTGAAAAGCCTACACTTGCAAGGGAATGTGCTGAACGATCTAATCCTAATAAGGTTTTGCCATTTCTGATTTCTACAACTCAAGGAAAATGAAAAGGCTTTGTCAGGGATGAGCAAAATCACCATAGCGATGAAGTGGAAGCAAGAATTAAATATAAATTACTTACTGGTAAAGATTACTTTATATAGCTTTAATAAGGAATGCACACAAGACTTCATGTCTTCTACTGGAATATATTGTAACTAACCTGCAAACCCAAGTCCCTAAGAAGAAGCCATAGGCTTATCCAAACTATTAAATTCTCTTATCAACTCGGGATTCTGCGGGATGGCATCTGGCTACCACAAAAAAAAAAAAAAATCAATTTTGTAAATTGAGTTCTGCCAACTGGAATACATGTGGTCCTATCCAAAGTGAAATCTGTATGTAGAGAAAGACACCTCAGTGCTGTGGAACAACTTCCCTTCCCGCTTCCCTCCAAAATGTCTTCTTCCTGAATGCTCTACTAAAGACATTTTCCTATTTATCTCAAATTTCTTGTTGTTTGCACTGTCTTTTTGGACAAAGTATCTTGTAACTAATTATTTTTAATATACTTTCTGGATAATATCTAATAACTTGGTTATAATTACAATTGCACAGCTTATCTTAGCCCAAAGTCAGAGAGCACTATGAGCTTTGCCCCTGATTCAGGAAAGTATGTGCTTAAGTACACCCTTACACTCGGGAAAGCACTTCATGGTGTGAAAAGCAGCAACCACTGATTAAGGCTCATTTGCATCTTTCTTGAACAAATTTCTTTCAATTTGTTACTCAGGACCTTTTCTTACCCTTCTCGCTGACCACAAATCTAACCAATCTGGAAGCAAATGATCTCCTTATTTTCTATATGAACAGGAAACAACAATATCTAAAGATGGCTTTGTGCCAGAAACTACATTTGACAGCTGTTTCAGGCCACAGTATAGCTAGCACATTTTCAATGCCTCGTGTTGACAGGGATTACTTAAAAACAACTGTAGTAGAAGAAATTGTTCTGCAGTCTATTCCTCAGCAGGGTTTTCATGAACACAGTAGTTGTCAGAGCAAGTGCTAATTTGTATTTCAAAACAATGATTCCAGTAAATACAGCAAATTCTTTCTTACAATTCGCAAGTTCAGAAAATTTATTTATCTATTAAGACCAGCGGTGGAAAGGTAATTACAGCTTTCTGAGACATAAATTTCGCATCCATGTTAAAGTGAAGACTGACCACTGAGTAGTCAACAATTCTACAAGCTTTTCACAACTATTTTCAGCATTTCCTCATTTAAAATAGATAAATTTTAAAAGTCAATTATTGAGAAACGGGGTTTGTGGTTGCTGTTGTTTTATACTCTATATACTTTGCTCCCAATCAAAAAAAGATTGACTTCTACCACAGCCACTGCAAGCTAATTTTGCCTGATTTGTGGACAAACCAGTAACAGAGTTCACATGCCAAAAACTGTCCCTGAAGAGATTTAAATATAACACACACACACACACTTCACAGCAAAAACAGGAAATGGTGTAGAAGTTACTAAACACCTAGTGGAGATCTCCTTTGACCTCAAATTGGTTAAGTGAAGAGCTCCCTTATAGATCTGAACAAATAGAAAGTTAATGAAAAGTCTACATACAGTGCTACATTTTAAAAGTTACTTCTATACCATTAATGCCCGGACATAAATAGTTTTTCTTACCTAGCGATAGAGTCAGTAAAAAAGTCTGAGAAACATGGAAAAAGTCTTAAAATTAGTATAGCTGCTTAACATTCCATCAGCTGTTGCTGCTTACCAGAAGGATATTGTGTAAAGGGACACACTTCGTACCGTACGGATCTCAGTTCAACGTGGGCAAGCAAAGCCCCTTCACAGTCCTAAAACTTAAACTCTCCACACCTTTGCAAGGTTGAAAGCTATACTGATAAACTTTAATCTTACTATGTAATTGACCTAAAAGCTGAAGGTTTGAAGTTGATTCCACAATAGGCAAGTAATTTTCAACTGGAATTAGAAAGCATCATAAGGAGGGGGAAAAAATGAAAATCTTTGCTTGAATTCATGAGATAAAAGTTTTGTTACAATTCTACATCAAATTACAGTCCTACAGTTTTGTTGCACCATGGGATAGAAAACACAGCTGTGCAGCAACGTGGATAATTTAACACCATCGAATTTCAGTGCTAGTCGCCTTGACCTATACTCTTCTACTTGCCTAATTACAAATTTATGAAGGGATGATTAATCCAATGTAGCAAAAAACAATTTAACCCTGATTTCTGGCTGCTTCTACCCATTTTCACCCTGGGGGCTGGGGACTGCAGGGGGGTCTGTGAGGAGAGGCTGGGTCTGCCCCGCACCACCCAGGGCTGGTTCCGCCGGTCCCGCCACAGGGCCCAGCCCAGCCCCTCAGCCACGGTGGTGGCACCCAGGGAAAATAGAATTATACAATCATTTTGGTTGGGAAAAGACCCTAAATATCATCATGTCCAACCATTAACCCAACACTGTCAAGTCCAGCACTAAACCATATCCCTAAGCAACACATCTATGCATCTTCGGAACATCTCCAGAGATGGTGACTCAACCACTTCCCTGGGCAGCCTGTTCCAATGCCTGACAACCCTTTCTGTGAAGAATTGTTTCCTAATCTCCAATCTGAACCTTCCCTGGCATTACCTGAGGCCGTTTCCTCTCATCCTACCACTTGCTACTTGGGAGAAGAGCCCAACCCCTCCACACTACACCCTCCTTTCAGGCAGTTGCAGACAGCGATCAGGTCTCCCCTCAGCCTCCTTTTCTCCAGGCTGAACAGCCCCAGTTCCCTCAGCCGCTCCTCATCAGACTTGTGCTCCAGACCCCTCACCAGCCTCGTTGCCCTTCTCTGAACTCTCTCCAGCACCTCAGTGTCTTTCCTGTAGTGAGGGGCCCAAAACTGAACACAGGATTCGAGACAGGGCCTCACCAGGGCCAAGTACAGGGAAGGGTGAAATGCTTAAGGAAAGGTGAAATGCCATAAAGACAGATGCGTTAAGAAAAAAGTGAGAGAAACAGTCCTGCAAACACCAAAGTCAGATAACCAGGTGGGGAGAAGGTGCTGCAGGCACCGGAGCAGGGATTGCCCTGCAGCCCCCAAAGAGGAGATCACAGCAGCCCTTTCTAACCTCTACAATAAACGTAAGAAAGCTGCTAAAATGGCTTTCCCCTACTGCAATGTAAAATACGTATCTTTCATAACACGCAAACAGTATTTAAGTCTGAAAGAAAGTCCAGCCGCCTGGCATCTTTACTGGCTGCACACTAGTGTTAATTTTGATTTAGCAAGTGAGGTCAGTGGGAAAGCACTTCAGTTTCCTTTACATTGGGCTCTTCAAATATAATAATAACTCCAAAAGACTGTTTTCACTCTTTGGCAACAGCCATTCATTTGATATTATCTATTGATGCTGTGGGCCAGGCTTCCAAAACCAAAGACAACCATTAAGGTACTTAAATTTAACCCAGGTAAACCAAACCTCAAACATTTAATTACTCCCTATCTGGACCCCCACATTTAAATTCCATTTAGCTGCGATCCATTTATGGAAATCTATATGCCTCTAGCATCCCATTCACAATGCAACAGCTCCAGAAACAAAATTAAGTGTGGTCATGCCTTCCTGAAAAGGAAACTGCTCCGAGAATCATGGAGCATTTGGAATTGTGTTTCACCACTACGGAATGGCTTTTCTGGATTAAATAGATATTTTTAATCTTTGCAACATCCTCCTTCTCCTTTATCCACAATGTAAATCCTCAAACTAAAACATACTTGTAAATGATGCAGATACTAATTCACAAAAATTCTTTACAATTTTTTTTTATTTTAAGCCTTCAGAAATACTAAACCAAGAAAACACAAGAAAAAACATAGCTGACAGTCTCTCTTGCAAAAAAAAGAAAAAAATCACACACCAAAGTACCTAGATATTCACACAGCTCTAATTATTATTATTATTATTATTGCAGACTTTCTGTGTATAAATATATATTGTTTCATTTCTATTATTTTAAAATATGCTTTTCTTTTTTTTTTTTTTTAAGTCTACGATTCCTATTTACCTGAACGGACAGCAGATGAGCTGCAATTCTTCAGTAAACTCACACTTATTTTTCACATTTCAACACTTAATTTTATATTGGGCTGTGCTTTGTTCTCACACAACTATCCACATGTAAATGCTCAAAGGATTTCTAAATAAAAAGCATTAGAAAAATCAATATGTACAACTGTTTCATTAGAAAGTAGCTACACATAACAGAGAAGCCATTTGTCTTTTGTTAGAGCAGCTAGAAATCAGAAGTTTATCTCAAAACCAATATAAAAACACTACTTAATTAACAAGCTTTGCATGATACCGCAGTCATATCTGAGCACACAGAGTGACTTTTTGTAAATATTATGAATCAGGCAATGACACAATGTTTGCCTAACTCAGAGGTTTTGTACAAGTCTATTGAAGTAACTGGCTTTTGCATGTAGACATGGGAACTATAATAAATTGCGTCCAAAAAGCACACGCCGCCTTTTCTGTATCACATGCCAATTGACTTTACCATTATTTGACTAAAACTTCATTTCTTTAGAATTTGAAATAATTAAATTTCATAGGTGGTCCTTAAAGCAACATTTTGCTTATAAAATATCAACACATACATGATTACTGCATCATTTTGTTGCATTTGCAGGACATCAACAGCAAAGAGGTGACAAGCTGTGGTGGTGTTTCTTTGGTGGTTACTTCAGGACCAGTCAAAATGTGGGTGAATACCTCAGGTAGCTCTTCGGTAACAACAAAACACACTCATGAGGATTCTTCCTTCGCTCTTAAGAACAGGAATGTTCAACTTAAAGGATTATTTCAGTACAAGCTTTACTGTTTCCTCACAAACAAAACACTTAAGAAGTTAGTGTCAGAGTTAGGTTAATGGTTGGACTTGATGATCTTGAGGTTCTCTTCCAACCAAAATGATTCTGTGATTCTATAAGTTGGCAATAATCAAAAACACTGACTAGGTCTGAGTAAATCAACAGATGCCACAGATTGTCTTCTAAAGGAAATGCCAAGACATTTGAACCCTTTCAGGTTTCTTTTGGATTCTGTCACTGTGCCACTTCTCACATTTTCACCTGAAATGGGCTCACAGACAGAATAGGAAAAAAAAAAAATTAAAAAAAATTTAAAAAAAATATATAGTGTAAATGCCTTGACTTGAGGTGGCAGGCATGGTTGTATTTGTAAATTATATCTTTCTCACAGAACTAAGCAGGCAGCAACACTGCACAACACTTCATAGAAACCTTCGATTAAAAGGCAAGTATTGTGCAGGTAAAAATAAATGAACCAGATCTAGACAGCTCTGAAGTGCAATTTAGCTCTTTCAGAAGTGTACCTACCAAGGCAGAGAAGAGGGGCTCAAGACTCCTACATCTCTGTCAAAAGAAAGGTTTTTCCTATACCAGATACACAGCACAACAGCAGGAGTGCAGCTTCCAATATTCTCGTGACTAACTGAGCTGCAGCTTGCTTTGTTTTTGCTCTATAGCAGCAAGATTTTAAAAGAGGAAAGTACAAAAAGCAATACTTTGAATTTTGGAAAGACAATCAGTGTTATAATTCTTCTTAATTTAAGGTTTGGAAAAGTATGTTCTTACTACGAAGCCTACCACAAGAGAAGGAAAACATAGCGCTATTTTCCCAAAAATGGTGAAGCAGAGGGATACAGAACGTCCTTTATCTTTGGGCCTGGATGCTGTCTTCCAGCCACAAGTGACTGGAGCTGGAACTGGAAGACTGGCTTCCTTCCCTACTGGCTGAGGCAAACTGCTTTAAACGGCAAGATATCTTGCAGCTGTGGCTTCCCTGGGATCACCCTTCCCCCAAACGAACAAGAAAAAAAATAGTATTTTGGACTACGGTTTTAGGGTCACCTTCGGGTGCTCAAAGATGCAAGAGCATCAACTGCAAAGTGTTGATAAGGCAAATTGACTGGTGCGCTATGCAAAAGCTGAACTACACTCTCCTAAAGCTTGAGAAGTAGATGACAGAAAGCCTCTAATTTAGGCAGACGGGACACCTCTCTGGAAGCCTTTAAATACATTTACACATTCTCATTGAATCTACAGGAATTTTAAACATGCACTCTAAAATGCACTGACTTCTCTAACACATAGATTATCTTATTTTAAGCACGGTACACCCCCTCCTCAGCTATCCACAAAACATAGTGACATTGAGACTAAGACAACCAAAATCCGTCATCACTTCTTTTATATAAAATTTTTCCTTTCCTCATCTATCAGTAGCTCCATCACACCTCATTTTAGTTCAGAAAACTTCTACTCATCTCTTCCAAAACAGAATTAGTTTTCAAAAATGGTATTAGCTATGTTCTGAGAAACCGGCTTTCCTGATCAACTACAGCCGCAATAATAAAGTAGGTAAATGTATTTTATTTCCATAGTTGCCTCATAATGTGAAATTTACAAAGTGAATACTCAGTTAAAAATAAAACCAAAAAGCCAATTCAACGGAATAAAACTGTGACTGGATGAAGATGCATCAAAGGGAAAAAAAAAAAAGGGCTAAGACATCAATGCTGAAGAAGATTGAAGTTTGGGATGGTGACAAACTAGAAGGCATGGACATACATATTATGACAGCCTATGACTTTTCCAATGCTCAGATAAGATATAGTCAGGTGGTTCCTGAAAACAGTACATCTTACTTATTCTGCAGGAAATATGTGAATTGCTATGAAATTTTTTAAAAAAACTCTTTATGGCAGAATCATAAATACCTTTCAAAATACCCTTTGAAGAGCCAGTGATACTACCACCTTTATGACAAAGTGAATTGGGACATCATAAAACTAAGGGGAAAAGTAGTCATCCAATATTAACCCTCAGTTTTAGAATTCTATATAAGAACTTCTTAGACACGTAGCATTATATAGAGCTTTAGAGTTTAAAGCAGAGCTCCAAGTGATCTCAGTGGCAGCTGAGAGTTCTCAGTATCTCTTCACATCAAACCACAGGAAGTCAACTAACTGATCCATATGGTGATGAACGCACAGTTACTTGCTACATACAAAATATGTGGTTAATAACCAGTATCACGTTAAAAAAACAAACAAACAAGCAAACACCTCTGTAGCAGTCAGTAAGAGAATCAAATCCTCCATAGCATCATTCAATTCCCCCATAAAAACACATTTTCCTTTTCTGAAAACCACAACTTCATTCACTATGCAACTGCTAACTTCAACAGCTTACTCCTCAACAAAATCTGAATGCATTTCCAGAGCCCTACTGTCCTATGGAATAAGCAAAACAGGTGCTGGAAGGGCAGGGAAAACACAATCATACAGCTACAAAGACAGGACACAGGCAGAAAGACTGTTGATCCTGTCAGTGTGGATTTATACAATTTTTTAATTATTTCTTTCAGTATTTCTGTCACAGATGCATACTAGCAACAAAGTGAATTTTCAGAAAATTTTCTGTATTCTTAAGTCATTTAATAATCATTTAAATAACATCAAAACTTTCACGCAAAGTCCATTTACGTTAACATTCAGGATACATCTACATGAAAATCACCTTCAAGTTCCTCCTAAACCCAATTTCTATGAGCTCTCTGAAGTGGAAGCTCCCAGGCCTGACACCCAGCAGAGCCCCTGGAAGGTGCAGTGAACATCCCTCCCTCTCCTCTCTGCAGCGTGATTAAAACTCACTGTGTGTTAGGAGGCCTGCAGAGATCAGCTGCCTGCAGCTCCTTCTGCATTCTGATGCTTCACATTCTACGCTTAAGTGCCTTCAAGTAGAGAAAAGTATAGAAAGGAACACCATAAACCTGCAAAGCAATTCCCAGAAAGACTTCCCAATACAATTGGGAATGTATCTTAACTTCCCATTGGAGAATAAAGTATAACATGGGCTATTTTGGCTCAAGCTATAAATGATACTCATGTTTCTTCTCTTTCAGACTAGGAGGAATTCCCCGACCTTTAATACAAGACCAGAATTAGCTTGAGCTTCTACACAGCCAAATTACCTCACAGATACACAAAGAATACCACATAAATTTCTCTGTAACACCAACATTGCCATTCCTTACTCCATTCTTACACCATTAGCATCTCGTATTGTCTTTCTGGGGAAGAGATAAATAAAAATCTCTTGACCGCCCAATAAGGTACAGTTATACAATATATGTTTTTCAACTTCTTAAACCAGCTTTGCTGCCATCGCATATACATTGCACCCTACAATCAGTTCACTGCCCTCAGGTGTGCAGATGTTGAACTGTGGAGCTGAGCTGTAAATCTTTATCACTGAAACAGCAACCAAGAGCCTGGGCAAAAAATGCTCAACATCCAGCGAGTATGGAAGGATTCTACTCCCACAAGTGCTTTCAAAACATCAGTCAATACAAAACAAAAAAGCAGTAACACAGTCCTGAATTAGGCCTTGCATTTCCAAATGACAGGTAGGACTGGCTCATGGTCCCATCAGAGACTGCCTGAGATCGAGATGTTTGCTGAGCAGTGTAGATGCTTTCACGTATAACACAAACTCCTCAGATTCAAGAGAAAGCGTATCCCAGGCCAAATGGCTGAAATACAACCCTTGTACATTGCTCAAGTCATATTCAATGCACAACACACTTGGAATAATTCTGAGAATTAGCTAAGCAAGGTGTCATCCTACCTGTCCTGACACCAATTTGAAACCACTCAAAAGCAAGATACTGGGGCAACAGAGGCTTTGGGCTTCACGTTTAGTTCACATCAAAACGTGAAGGTTTAAGAATGAGTCACAACTCTCAGCAAACGTGAAAGGTGGTTCTGAACCACCATTTATTCGTACCGCACTTGTGCAGAAGCCAAGCAGAGGGCAGTGTCCTGAACACCACCAGAAGGCCAGTGCCCTGCAATACCAGTGAGAGAGTGATGGATCAAATTCTCTTGTCATGGCAAGGTTTCCTTCCTGAGCTACAGGCTTGAAAGATAAAGGGAAGAAAAATCATCACGGTGACCTTCCTTGTGTTTGCCTTTCTCTTAACACTGTGAACAACATAAAAAAGAAAAATAATAAGAGATTACTTCAAGTATTTCAGTTTTAAATCCTAACTAATAAGCCCCAAAATGATGCACGGTATGCAGTTAATGAAATCACAAGAGAGAAACATCCCTCTTCTTTTCCAGTGCAACCATCTGCAGTAACATTTTTGAGGAACTAAATCAACCCACAGGAAAAGTATTATCATGCTTGGTGCAGAAAAGTACCTGAAAACACAGATTATTTTGACTGTGCTAACAAAGCCTAGGAGATTCTTGAGCACGGAAATTCAGTCTCAGCTACCAGTTAAACGCACAAGAAGCAAGAGGGAAAAAGCATCCAAAGGCATGAGTAAAAGAATTACTCTCCATTTAGTCTGCAGCTCACCTACTACAGTATTGAGCTCACGAAATGGAAGGGACTTACTATACTAATATTACATAAAAGAAAGCTTCCTCTTTACATAGAATTGAAAAGAGAAGGGGGAAAAGACCCAAGAACCTACAGGAGAATATTAAGTTCTTCTGAGCAAACTGGGATTTAGCTCAAGAAATCAGCAAGCAACCAGTTCTATACCCTTCCTTAATGTAGCTCAGAGAAACAGACAAACGCATCAGCAGAAAACACAAAGAATAAAAACATTCAGCAGGAGGTGGGATAACTGCATTTACAAGCAGGAAAACCACAAATAAGCTATAGAAGCTCTCCAAAACAAATACTGATGTAGGATCTGTTTTTGCACTAGCTTGCACTTCATTCAGATGTTACTGTTCCATACCAAAACAAACAAACAAACAGTAAAACCCACTACTGTTGTGACTGCATTTGATTTTACACCAGTGTGAATGACTATCCATTACTTCAGACGTCATCTTGTGAGGCTGAAGTCTAATATTTTGTTATTGCTTTTTTTCAAGACAGCTCACCTTAACCAATCAAAGAACTAATTAAAAGTTACTCTTCTCCGTCCGACTGCTCATGAAGCCAAGACAGGACTAAAACCCCAAATTCGACCCTCCACAACTAGCAAGAAGACAAATTCATTTTAGTAAGCCTGTCACCTCAGAGCACCAATTCATCCATGACCTTCTCCAGCTGACTGTAAAAGAAGTGAGTCAAGTTTCTAAAGTCCTGCTGTACCAAATCAAGATTGAGAACCCTCAATCACTGTCATTTTACGAATATTAAATGTGCAACGGTAAAGCAAAGGAACAGCTGTTCCTTCCCCACATTCAGAAAGTATGCACAAGGGCTGGCTACGGCAATAGGCCACGGAAGGCAAATTCCAACCCTTGCTGTACTTTCACTGAAGAACTCAGAGAATCTCAATGCCTGCTCTCATTCCTCTGTTCCAGGTAGATCATAAATAACAACCTTGGGACACTTCAGGAACTTTTGCCATTTGAATCTGGCAGAGCAAAAAGACAAATGACTTGATTTGTACAAAATGTTTCTGCACAAACAAAACATGAAGTAAATGCAAATTATACTGAGACAGTGAAATCACTCAGAAATATTCTCATTAAACAAACTCTCCCATAATGAATTATAACTTCTGATGCAAAGCATTATGTATTACATAAACTACACTGTGCCTGGGAGATACCTGCTATCTGTATCTCACAAATACTTCTTGAATTTTTCTTCTGCAGTACTATTTAAAAAAAAAAAAAAAAA
>VWYH01001940.1:1109014-1159856 GCA_013399365.1 Pampusana beccarii
CTCCGATCTCTATATCACAAAAACTCCTTTAATTTTTTTTCTCCACAAATATTTAAAAAAAAAAAAAAAAAGATAAAAATTCAGCATTTCTCTTCCGGTGTGTCATGATGAAGGTGCTGTAAGAACAGACTGACCAACCAACCAACCTCAGGGCACATGTTCAAAAGTTCTTAAGCACAAAACATTGAAGCAAAATTAAGTAAAAATGTAAAGCATCCATTGTTAATGGAAAGTTGAGTTTTACTTAGTACAGTTGCTTTAAAATCAGTTCCTCCCAGTGCGGTTCAGCGTGCAGTGGGAACAGGCAGGAAGGAGACACTCAGGAGGACCAGGCAGAAAAAAAGGAGGGGTGGAGGGGGAATTTCCTGATCTACAAAAGTAACCATGCTGGGAATCTGTGTACCTATACTGTCTTTTTTACCTCAACTGATGGCTAACTACGAGGTTGTAAGAGGACTTGCCTCAGCCACCAGCTAAAACTTTTTTGAGCCATGCTTCTGCAGATACAGCTTTCCAGGAGATAATTCCCAGTGTTAGCTGGAGATTATAATCAAGAGGTTCTGGTTATCTCTCTTGTCATCAGATTTGACTTCCTGAAAGCACAAATAGCTTTATGGGAAAAGTTTCTAGTGTAGAAAGGTCATATACAAATTCCTTTTCCCTTCTTTGAACTGAATTTTGCAGCTTAACAGTTACTTGCTCCAACACGACCAAAAACAGTCTTCCTCAAAGTCTACTCAAGCAAACCATACATGCAGGTGGAGTCAGTGCAGACCTACTTCATAAACAGTAAGTATGAGACAAGATTTAAATGTACATATTACATTCTAAATGAGATATTTAGAGACTCTGGGAAAACTTTTCTGAAATACCAGTGACATGCATGCGCTTCGGAGGTCCACAGGAAAGGTTTTTCAAAAGTGAGGTACAAACTGCTGTATGAGTTAAAAGCAGCTTAATTTTTATGGAGGTCCTAGTTCAACATACATAAACAGTTGCTCAAAACATGATTCTGACAAGCATCCACCTGACTGCTGAAAAAAAAAGAGCACTTCCTTCATGAGAAATAATTGCCACTGCTCTGAATTGTATGATGCTAAAGTTACGGGAGAGGGAGGAAAGCAGACATCACAGTGACAGGATCACAGAAATAAGGTTCCAAGCTTTCTCAAGTAACACCACCAAGAAAGGCAGTATCCAGACAGTACACTGAAAATTTAAGAAAATAAAGAAAGCACTTAAACACACAGAAGTTACAAGCCACCCACACGTTCAGGAATTTCCACAATAAACATTTCAAAAACTTTGAAAACTAAAAAAAAAAAAAATTTGGAAGGAAAACACACATAAACCTGGATCCTAGAAACTGCTTATCCATTGAATTTTTGAATGGCCTTCAACAAATCACAGCTCTGCCTCCATTTCTCTACAGATATATTTAAGATGCTAATAACCACCCACTTCTCTCGTATTTTCAAGACAATATATGTAAGTGCCCAACATAATCGTAAATTGTTTTCTCACCAGGAACCATGCTATTGAAAAACTACATTTACAACCCTCCCAATTTGCAAACAAATACACATTTTTAAAGTGTACTTTAAAAAGTTAAAGCAAAATAAAGAAAATATTCTCTCTGGACATCTACAAAAAGCTACAGTACTTGAACTCTGCTTTTTAATATTTAACCAGTTAATACCCTCAAGTAAGTGGCTTGGCATCTTTAAAAGCTCAGCAGTAAATATGACCTGCTTTAATACACACAGGTATCAGTGAATTAACACCATGCTTATCTCCATTAAATAAGAGCAGAATTTGGCTTACAAATGCTTTCTTCTTCCTACCAAACAGGCATCACAGTTTTGGCTCATAGCTGTTAGTCAACGCCTACCATCTGAAGTCTGTATAAGCTTATTGTAAAAAACAAACAAACAAACATAACACACCACCTTCCTATACATATCTGTGTATACACAAAGAGTTTTCTAAATACAGCAACTGAATTTCTATTTAATAATTTTATACATACTCATTTTGAAAGCCAGACAGTCCTCCCTCATGAAGATCCACTGAGGAATCTGTCCCCATTCAGATGTCTAAACTTTCTGAAGTCTTGGCACCGCACCTATGGCTGGGAAATGTGCCTTTCACTGGAGAGTCTGTTTTTCTCTCAAAAAGAAAAAAGCAGCAGGGAAAAATAGCACCTAAGTCCTCAGGTGCCAGACATAGAAGAATACAGTACGAGACGGACACTAAGGCAGAGAGAAAGAAGAAAATCCCGGTTTATTCATCAAGTCCTAAATTGAGAAGCTCAAAATGCTGGCAAGTGGCACACTTACCGGCTTCAAATATTTCTGTCTTACTTGAATACTCTGAGAAAGCACATCAGGTATTACACAACGCAAAAGAGCTATGTTGCTTTTATAAACACGCACACACACAAAGGACCCCAAGCCCCTGCAATAGGTGTTTATGCTTAACCCAAATGTGCAGTTTGACATGCTTGACCTGGCCTCTCCTGCAGCTAATGAACGTTCTGCCACAAGCTTTCGGGGGGATGGTGGTGGGGCAGCTATTGCAAACAATGATCGACACACCAAGAAAAAAAAAATTCCTTGTAGCTTTGCCAAAATTACTGCATTTACCGTCTTCCACCTCCTGCAAGCTTCCTCTGCTGCTTCCCATAGGAAATGGGTTTGTACCCTTGATGCCGGAACGGTGCTAAGAAGGACCTTTGCACCCTGTTGCTGGGAGAGCCTGTGATTTCACACGCCCGGGGCGGTGGGAGGTGTGCCTGAGAGAAACTGAAAATCTACAGTAAAAGCAAAAACAAATTCCAGCCTAACATTAATAAAAATGCCACGAAAATCTACCAGTCACAGCATTTTTCTTACTGCTTTAGAATCACTGTGATAACATCAAAACTACTTTGTTTTACTAAAGAAAGTACTTGCCTCAAACAAGTGAATTAATCTGATCTAACCAGACCTGACAGCGACCTACTGGAGAAAACAGTTTGCTTAAACTGGAAAAGAAAAAAAGAAAAAGGGGAGGGGGAAGGAAGGAAATTCTCAAAAGTTGGAATCCCCCTCTGAAGTGAAAGACACAAGGCAAGAAACTGTGGTTCTCTTAGAGACAGAATAACATCTGCTTAAATCCTAGGTTTTAAAACGTAAAATTTAATTTTGCTGAATATGAGCAGTCATCACGAAGAATTGTCAGTTGATATTCTACTTCTTAATTAAGGTGGGTGGGGTAAAAATAAAAATCACAAGATCACATGGAACAAAATTAGACAAGTTTTGAATAATCATATGTTAGTTTGATGTCACTGAAAGGTTTTAGTGACACAAATTCAGTATGTTTTAGAACTGAATGTATTGCGGCTTTAGAAACAGTCAGTGCGCAGCAACGTACGTAGATTTTGGGGTGTTCAAGAAGCTTTTGTAATTATTGCTATGATCATATACCATGGTTAAATATATTTACTCACAACTCAAACTACGTGACCAAGATAAAGCAAAAAACCTTGAGACCGGATTGTTCCCTTACAAAGAAAACAGTGAAATTAAAGCAAATTTTGAAATATTAATGACAAGAATTTATTGCAAGAGATTCCCTTGTATTGGTAGCACCAAGGATCACAAAGTGAATGTAATAGCATCAGCAAATAATACTGACTAATTCCATTAAATAACCTTAGTTTTGGAGAAAAAGAAAGTAAAAATTCAAGAAGATTGTAGCTAGAAAGCAAATGAGCAACTCCTCGCCCCCGTTGCACCCTTCTTTTCCCCGAGATAGTTAAAGCACCAGGCTACTACTGATGAGACGATATCTCTGCTAAATCACCCAGGAAGGGACTTATCAGGCATTTACATGAGCCCAAGGCAGCGTATACTCAACCATGTATTTGTACAGGTATCCAGTGAAGGAGATAAGAAACTATGTCACTATAAGCAACTGGTTCCCAGATCATCTTCTCTCAAGTCCAAGTGTTACTAGAGGATCAAGTTAACCAAGAAATACCAAGTTAACGAAATAATACACACCAGCTGTGGTAATATGTATCATATACCATTTTCTCCTAATAACCTTAAGTCTATTTAGAGTTTTCTTTTTGAGAGACTGGATTATCATCAGTGGAGACATTAAGTCATTCCTTACTTTCAGAAAAATAAGTAAAGCACAAAAGTATAAAGAAAATAAAGCGTACCAAATATTTAGATCCAGAAAAAAACATTTGCCTAACTTGATTTCAAGAGTTAAATTTTGACTTTTGGAAAGATACAAAAGTATAGAAACACATCTGCCATTAACCAAAGGTGGTCGGTAGTTATTAACATAAAAATAGTCAATTTTGGGAGTGGAGGGACACAACAAAATAAAGCATATCAGGACAGAAACAGCACAGCGAAACAACAATGATTTTCTCTGCAAACTTCTCTTTACGTAGGAAGCGGCTTCTATAATTTCCCACTAACATATCAGATCATGGCAAAACAAGTCTCTTTTGTGCTAGTCCCTACCAAAATTATAAAAGGATCCTTTTAAATTATCACAAAACAGAACAACCTCATTTTCTAAAAGTTGGTGGAAATAGAACAAAACTATTCCAAGTCTTTTAATGTAAGAATCCTTGTCTTTCAGTTACAAACCACACATGAAGAACTGTGTAAAGACATTGAGTGATATTACGCCAAATACACAAAATACGCGAATACACCAGCACTTCTCTTTTCCCAAAGAATTGCCAACATCAAAGTCAGACAGCTACTCTGAGGACTCCTATTCATGATTAGAAGAAGAAGAAAAGTTTTGGTAACTTACGAAAACAAAAAGAGCTACACCAAATACCTATCAGAATAAGCTGATAATGTCAAAATTTGGTTCAAAATTGTATGTTAGAGGGAATCTGAGAGGCAGCCCCTACACTCGGAGCACAGGAGCTACAGCAGGTGAAGCCACTGAAGTCCAGGCTGTCACAGCCCGAGCCCCCTCCTCTTGCACAATCTCTTCACACAACCAGACCAACAGTTTTCAACGTGTTTCTGCAGGGTTAGTTTTCGACTGGATTATGTCCCTCTGCCCATGTAAGCACCAACAAAACAGAAACAAGTGGATTTAGCCAGCCCTAAGACACCACCAGGTCAGCCCCCAGGCCAGATAAAAACAATGAGTTACAATTAAAATACAAACTTCTATTTCCTTCTCTTGTTACTATGTGTCCTGCAAAACATTCAGACACAGTGCTTTATTTACAGAAGGCAGGGTGCTAAAGGTGAAAGAGGTTTAAAGAGCAAAAGCAGGAAATACCTTGGGACTATAGTGCCCCCACAGCACAAATGACGCTTTCTTAAACCACTTTGTACTCCTGTAACAGAAGTCGTTGTCACCCTTCCTATCACTTCTTCATTTTAGTTTTAGGTAATAAAATGAAAAAGCTCTATTCTCGCTTCAGTCTCTTCGCACTTAGACCACAGGAGTAAAACAGCTCACAACCTTAACTCACAGCCAGAACAAACCGCCCAAGGCCCCAGCTCAGCAAGAGCCTATAAGTAGAAATGATTCATGTTAGTAAATCAATTGATACGTACTGGATCTCATAGGGAATACACAGGGTCTTTATGGAAAACGCTGCACAGATGCAGCTGTAGGTAAAGCCTGCGTGTAGTTCTCACACAGGTGACTTCTTTTTGTTACCATTCTCCACACACAATCTCTCTACATAAATGTAGGAATAGTTACATTTTTACAATCCTAAAATTACATTCAGCCCTTTGAAGGCAACCACGAGCCTGATGTGGCCCCCGCTGAAAATGAATGTGACACCCCTGCTCTATATTATGAACCTGACCAAGCGAAATCATGAAACTTTGGGGATGACTGGGGAGAAACAAAAGAAAAAAATCAACCAAAATCCAGACGCTACGATTGTGGCCATGGGAAGATCAGACTGACACATGGGTATCCACATCACATTCAGAAAGACAAACTGAGATCCTGCTCAGATGAAAAGCAACAGAATGGAAGTGGGGGAGAAGAGCAGGAGGCCTCGGCTTAGAGAAGGTAAGTGCGTTCAAGCTTTGCTTTGGAATAGTATTACCTGTGAAAAACACACAGAAAGGAAAAAAGGAAGAACCCAGAAATGGAGACCTGCAGGCCCTTCACCGCAGGTGAGATCACCTCACAAGCAGGACAGCCACACAAGCCTAAAATAAGGTAGGATTTTAAGATGAAAAGGATGAAACAAGGGCTACTGTGAGAGGGAATACTTAACAAACAAACAAAACCCAACAAACAAAAGAGCAACATGTTGCTGGCCAAACCCCACAACATTTGAAGGAAATGCAATTACTGTTACTAACATCTACAAATACTTTTTCCCTCCCCTTTGGAATGCCACTCTAAACTAACCTAGTAGTTCTATAAAAAGAATTACCATATATTTCTACTAAATTGCTGAACAAAATTTATTTAAAAGGCTAGATTTTTTTCTCAAAATGGCCTACAAAACACCACAGTTCACAGCACCTACAAGCTCCAGATCAAAAACTTTGCAGAAAGATGCAGAGAGAAGGTGCACTGAGAAACTGATCCCTAAGAATAAAAGAAACTACAATATTGTGTAACAAAACTGATTTAAAGTAAACTGGAAGTCTGGATATGGATAAGGAAGAATTATGAAACACGAAGTCTTAGAAGTCTGGATACACCTCACGTGGATTTTATCCATGGTGACCACTAGTAAACCTAATTAGGCTGTATTACTAGAAGTAAAACTAACTGACCTGTCTGAATAGAAGATAATTGCAGTTATTATTAAACCTAATGTCATGTTTAAACTATTTGAAATAAAAATCTTGTAGTTAACAAAAGATTGCACATGACTGACCTAATTCACTGGCATTTTTTAAAGATTTTAGCCCACATTAGTGGCATTCCCAAGCTTAATGAGGATTTTAGAAAAATAATGTGTTGAGGTAAGTTAGACCAGAGCACAACAAAATATTCTAGTTGTTCAGCCAGAAAAAGAAAATCAAATTAAACAAGTATAAATGCTTGTGGAAGAAATGTCTGCTTTGCCAAAAGATAAAACTTAAGAGTCTAAGACTTGGCCTTTTCTATTAATTCTGTCCCAACTATCCACCATAGCTCTTTTAGTCAGGTTTTACAGCTTGGCAACAGGATCCAATTGCTTCTGAAAGGTTTCAGTGTAAAGGAACAATGGAAATGGCCCATTTTTTACAGTACAAAAGTAATCTGGGCTGCTATGAAAGGGTTAATATTTTGTAAAGACACATCCAGAATAATTTACAGTGCCAATTTTCAGGAAAAAACATGAGAAAAATAATTTCCAGGATAGTAGTCTACATTCAATTTGTATCTGGAAATTTGGTATTTCCAATTTATTCACAATAATTCTTCAAAACAACACTGGCACTTGAATATGCAGCCACAGGTATGACTTCAGAAGTGAAATTGCTTTTATTTGCTGCTGCTATTCAGAATTCAAGCACTGATTTACCGGCAGAAGACACAGCTTCAAGAAAAAAGGTAGTTTATCTTGATCTTTGTGTAAAATATATGTGTGTATTTATCTATATATATAGATACATATAACAACATTAAACTTTATTGGGCCAAATAAGCTCATTGTTCTTATAGCACGATATCCTTCTTTCAGTCAGCTGTGAACTAATAATATGCTACAGGTTATAAAATAGTATGACAGTAAAGTTCAGGAGAGAAGGGCCAAGACACGAGGAAGGAGTTTAGTCAGGTACACACAAGCACACACTGTCATACACTACACAGAGCTTAAGAATTAAAACACACCTTCAGTGTGACATTTTACAGTTGTGATGGTCCCACAAATAAACTACTGGATTAACCCCTTAGCATGAATGTCTTAGTAACAGGGAATTTATTGTGTTGTCATGAGGTTTACAATGCCCACTGAGCAGACTAACTCATATAATTGTATTTCTCCATTTGTCCCCATTACACCAAAGCATGCTAGGCATTTCTGTACAGAATAAAGGCATTCCTAAAATTCCTGAAAATGAAGTATGAGTTAGCTTTCTATCTAAGCAAGCCATACTCCTTTGCAATAAAAAGCACATCACTGGCAGAAAGTCAGCCCAAATGCACAAGCCCCAAAGCCTGTCAGGCAGCCTCTGAACACCTCAAAACTGCCCCAGCCCAAAAGAACAAAAACCACCAAAAGGAACATCTTTACAAAACTTAATTTTAAGTAAAAATAATTTTTAAAAACTTGCTGTACTGTAAACGTGTGAAGAACCAAACACATTACAATGGGTTAACGCCTCACTCTATTGGAAACCGGCTTTAACTCTAATGCAAAACAAACAGAATAAACTGGATGGTCTCACAGCTCATTTGATCACATCATAACTGTTGATTAACTTACAGTCATTAGCTTCCTCTGTTCAAGACAAGAATCAAAACTTAAATAAATGTGGGAGATGTCACAATTCAAAAGGTACAGAGGTTAAACAAAGAGCTACCTAACGGTAAGGTCTGCGCAGGCAACTGTTCTATCTGTTTTCCTGCATTTTTTTAAAAATTAGTTTGGTATAAAACTGCATCTCTATAAAGGCTGTTTAAACAATATTTGGAACATGGAGATCTGAAGGTTGTTTCTATTCGACAGCACTGAAGAACCTCCTTCTCTCACCTCAATCAGTAAGGAGCTTTCAACTGGTATCTGCAGCTATGTGACAGAAACAACAGTTCAGGTAAATAAGCAGTAAAGTTTTATCATAAAGACAGAAAACTGTCTCACAAGAACACCACAATGACTTCTACATACATAGGTCCCCATACCTCCATATACCTCTGCTGCAGGCAACAAAACAACTCACATCTAGAATTAGGTATTTGCTTAAACTCCTTAAGTGGCCTTGACAAACAGGATGCTCATTCTTTCCCAAGAAGAATTTAATAACTGTTTTCACTTATGTCAATCAGACCAAGAGGTGTTCCCCAGACTACAATAAGGAAAAACACAATTATAATTCCTAAAATGTGGGGGTTTTAATGTATTTTTAATGGGTTAGATAGTACCAAGCAACAAGGGCTACTTTAAAAAATTAAGGAACACTTGAAGTTGAGTGCCAAGTCTTCTGCTGCTGTCTCTGCTAAGAGCAGGACCTACATGAAGGATTTTTCAAACAGTCTGTTTTAAAAACAAAACACAAGCAACTCATTGCTGAAAATGCCTATGATTTCTTTCATGACTTACAAACAGATGAATAACACAGAAGAAGTGCAGGAATCTCAGAAGCAAAATTTTGCTTTCTTTCATTACTAATATTTAAAAACAAGTCTAACTTGAAAAAGAACATGCCATTTTTTCTTAGGAAAAAACACAACAGAGACCACCGGAAAGAAAACAGAGACTTATTCTCCACAGCTTTCTCTTGAGAAATGGTTTTATGGTGATAGAACCATTTTAATGGCCAGAAGAGATGCTGCATGTCTGAATGACAGATGTAGACCAATGATGACAGTCTAGTCTATGACCATCACACACTGCAGAAACACCAAACACCACAACATTTCAGTTCTGCTAGAGGTGGTAGCAGGGGAAAAACAAACAAACAAAATCCAACAACACACATAAAAACTACTAAAGGCCAGTTTTTGCTTTTCCTACAAGAGAACAGATGCGATCCAGCCACTGCCTTTGCCATGCTATTGGTAGTGCCCTCCGTCTTCCCTCCTTAATATCTCCATACATTTTGAAGTTTATTCTAGTCTTCTTTCAATGCACCCTAAATAACATTGTTCTGGTTTCTTTTTAAAACCAATTCAAATCGGTGCCATTGTAAAGAAAGTTTTCCCAGAACAAAAACATCTCTAAAAGCTTCTTTCTATCACAATATTTTTCTTTCAAGTTCAGCTTATCAGCCTTCATTACCCCCCTCACAGTCTTGAGTCATTGTGGCAACTCATACAAACAGAGAAAAGAAAAAGCAAAATGCTTGGAATTCTCAATAGCTTTTCTGGTAAGCTCCAGTTGCTATAATTATCTAGCCCTTTTCTAAATCAAAAATACAGCTATCAATAGAGATAAAAACGAAAACTAGCATCAAAAACATACAACAAGCCAAATCTAAATGTTCTGCTTCCCTCCCGCCATCTGAAAATGTGCCCTGATTTAACCCCCAGAACTCATATACACCAGTTGTTTCCATGGTTGTCTTTGCATATAAAATACCTATACAAAATAAACAACAAAATCACATAATCTTATTTGCATGCCACAAAACTAATAATGTATAAAAATAGGTAATTATGTTTCCGCTTTAAGTCAAAAAAAAAAAGGATTTTAGAAGTAATGCAGGTTCTAAATGACAAAATAATTAGCCTGACACTTCAAACCAGTCTGACGTCATTTCAAGCACCTCAAAAAGACTGAAAAGCTACAAAAATGTAACTCCACATTGCAGAGACTCTACTTTCTCCCCTTACTGAGTTAAAACTTGAAACATCAAACCAAACCAAAAGATGAACAACCAGTTCAGATGCTCAACTGTTTCAGCCTGCTTCACAATTCAATAAATTATAGATCTAGATAACAAGTTAATAAAATTGTCCTAAAAGATCCAAGGACTAGAACATGAGCTTCTTAGCTCCCCTAAATATAGCAGCAGTCACATGGCTATCACTAAGACCACATTAGCTTTTCTATGCTAGAATACCTCCTAAACCTTTCCTCTCAAAACTTAGAATTTGCTGTGAATATTGCCTTATATGAAATACAGCACATAACATCTCGGACCTAGAACAGTTTAAATAAAAATACACATCCACGGTCATCCCCACGCCAAAACCTCCACAAAATCCAACAGCAGCACCTCAAAACTGAAAAGCAAGAAAAAATTACTTGCTGTTGTGCTCAATAGGAGGCTGTAATTGCCAACCAGCTATTTATTAGCCTTTTCTTAAAAATAACTAACTATATAAATAAATCTTATTTGCTTCTAGAAAGAGTAATTTTAAAAGCAGTTTAAGCTTAAGATGATTAACTGTTCTCTGATATAAATTCGTACTTTGCAATTTGTAAATGCACAAACATACCAGTTTATACCATTCCAAGACCAATTCAAATAATTTCAGATTGCACTCCTCATAATAATAAAGCAAATTTATGGATGCTTGGCATAAACCTGCAAAACATCTTTCCAAGACAGCAACTGACTCCAACCAGTAGACATAACACACACAAAGTTTTATTATTTTTATTAATACATGCTATTCTATACGGTACATAAAACTAAGAGAGCTTCACACACAGCAGCTTTCAGAACTCTCTGGTGTAAAATCAGTGGTATTTTCCCTACTGTTCAGAAAGGGAAGCTGGAAAAAGGAAAAAAAAAGAGCTGAAAGTACTTCAGCACTGAGTCAGTGATGGAGACAGAGCCTACGATTTCTGGCTGCCAGCCTTCCACTTCTGCCACTACTCTGCACGTCTCCAACTTTAAAACCACATATCACGTCTCTCTAGTCAACCACTTGCGTTGTTTCCCCTTTTGGAGAGAGAGATACGCGAGGTCACGATTATAGCAAAGAACAAGGTACCCTGAGTAACTGCACCTGAGTGCTGGAGGGTTCACTACAGCTGTAAGAACCTGATTTTGCCAACCCTCTGATCTCAACAGAAATGCCCAAGACCACCAGCTTCACTGGGAGGACTGGCTTTGAGAAGAGACAACTCATGTGAGTGTTGGCAGGATAAAGTCACCATTCACACAGACACCACTTCCACCGGCAGGTACTAGAAACTCTTGCATTCCACCTCACAAACTTCCTTGACAAAACTCCCACGGTGGGAGCCTGAAGAGCAGAGCTGGGAGCAGACAGAGAACTGGGGCAACGCAGCCCTGAAAATGAGAGGAACTGGTTTCATCTGAAGCTCAAGAGTCCTGCTAAGGCACATTTAGAGCGTCAGAGCAGAAAAGTAGCAGGAAAAATAGGCCAGCAAGAAACCTTATTCCAGCCTTTCCAAAACAGTGTATTATTTCCATCAGCAGCCTGGACAGCTTACTGCAGAAATCTTCGGGTCCTGTCAGAGCCCTGTAATGATGCGTTTATCCATCAACCACCCACCCATGAACACACCAGCACCCAATACGATGGGTGCCAAACACAATGTTACTCTGATCATATTGATTTGCCTAACTTTTTAAATTATTATTTACAGGACATCAGCTGGCAAGATCCACTGCAGACTACACTAAGTTCCTCCATACAGAATATCCTCAGAGCCACCATATTCTCCTAGTTTTTCACAGCTTCTGTATGCCAGTGACAGTTTTAGAGGGAAGATTCTTCATAAGTAATTTTAATTACTATTTCCTCCTTAGCTAGAATGCATTAATTATAGCTCGTTGCTCCAGCTAATAAGCAAACAAAGACCAGTGCAATATGAACAGTCCAAGAAACTTAATTACTGAGTCAGATATCCTTTAGATGTCAGTATGACTACAGTGAGGAGCAGGAAAATAAAACACACACATAACAGCCTCAAGTTGTTAAATCAGTTATCAAAACAATGTCTTTCCTCAGTGACTTCATTACGAAGAACTCAACCAACTAATTAATCAAATGCCTGTTACATGTTTCGAAAATGTGGGGTTTTTTAATAAAGGAGGCCTGCTGATGTATTTATTACAAAGCAAATGTGGTAAATGGTTCTGCATGTAAATGCAGAAGTGCAGCATGACTTTGAAGTTTGAAGGTCAGATACAGTAACCGTTCTCATCAAGGTTCTTATGAGAGACTGTATCTTCTGTTTTCCATCAATGTTGAGGAGGAAGAAAACTAATTAAACAGAAAAACATAGAGACAACCAGTTCTGTGACAACTTGGGAAGAACTGGAAAGCTACCATTCACCTGTTTTCATTTAAAAATCTGCAAACACCCTATTTCCCCAAAACGAAGAAATAAAATTGAGAGGGTGCTGGGGGGGCAGACAATTTCCTTCAAGCTTTTCAACTTTGTTTTCCTCATCAGGAAAATCAATCTAGTTAAGTCAGCAACGATTTTATGTTAAAGAAGAGAATGTCATTTTCTCAATTTTCACAGACATTTCAAACCCATACTGTTTAAGAGCTCTGGAGGATTTTCTTGTTGATCAACATATTTTATTTTAAGCAGTATAGGTTTGATGGGAGATGCAAATCAGAGGATTGTGTACTGATCTTTTTTCCAGGCATCAGAGAATTTACCCCTCACTCTTCTATATTCCAAGCAACTTTAGGATACAAAACTCAACAGCTGGGCCTGAAGGCAAACAAATATGCCTCATGAACCAGAGTCTGATCTATATCAAGAAATAAAAATAATATATGTTTTACATGTATACCTCGAAGACAAATAACCAACATGAATTTCTTTTTAGCACCACCACCGCGTTTAAATACTGTAAAGCTGATAACATGTCCCTCTGAAACACTGAGTTATAAACAATCCCCTCTTACACATAAATAACAGAGACATACAAAGGAGGCAAGAACATGGGCGGATGTACACAAAATAAACACATTCAAACTTACCCCACTCTAGATACTCAAGGATGTTCTTCTCTCTTCTCAGAGGGGAATTATTACATTCATCATAAAGGCAGATCAGTATATCCAGCAAGGTTTCCACGCTGAAGCATTGCCCATTAGTCTGAGTTGGCCCATCCAAAATAAACTGCTCCAACTGCTTCAAACGCACTTCTCCAGACATGGTTGTTTCAGTTTGCATTGGGGTTTCTTTTTTTAATGACTATTATTACTTCGTATGAAAAAAAAAAAAAATCTTTTGAGGGTTTTGTTGTTTAAAAATAAGTCAGCAGTATTTCTAACAAGTGTCAAACTGCGGTGATGCTTAATTTCCAGCCCAACTCGGTGCTCCCAGCCTGAAACTAAACCCTTGCAAGTTTCAGACATATAGATATAGTGTGTATCTGTGTATGCATACTTCTTAACAGAAAAAAATAATAATCCTAAAAAAAATACTGAAATACGCCTAATAAGAAGGGGAAAAATATATATATGGCCACTCCTGGCGCTTTAATAATAATTGCACTAAAATTCAACCGAGACTGACACCGATTTCACCGTGCGCGCACAGGCATACGCACTTATATATTTAAAAAAAGGTCTTCTCCTTNGGGCAGCGCCTCCGCGGCCACCGCGCCCGCCGTGGGGGTGGGGCGCAGGTCCCCCCGGCCGCCCCTCCTCAGGGCGCAGCCACGTCCTGCCCCGGGCAGCCTTTCCCTTCCTCCTCCTCCTCCTTACCGAGTCTCCTTTTAAGGCTTTTCAGTGATTCAAAAAAACTAAAGTCTTCATCGTCGCCCCCTTCTCCTCCGCTGCGCCAAGGGGCGGCGGGCGGGACGCGCGCCCCGACACACCGGCACGGCCGCGGGGCGGCTGGGAAGCGCTCCGAGCCCTGTCAAATCCTTCCCATGGCTGCTGCTGCTGCGCCCTCCTCCTCCTTCTCCGGCTGCGCGCCCGGGAAAGCGCCGGCGTCCCCGCTCCGGCCGCACGCTGCGGGCCGGGAGGCCCCGGCGGCGGCTTCACTCCCGGCGGCGAGATGCTCCCCCGGCTTCGCCCCCCCGGGCAAAGGGCATCCTGCCGCGGTGCCTGTGCGGGCTGTGTGTGCGTGCGCGGGGCGGCGGGGAGGGGTAACGGCGGCGCCCTCCCTCCCCTCCGCTTCCGCGCCCTCCTCTCCCCCGCCGCTCCCTCCTTCGCTCCCTCTNTCCTTCATTCAAAATGCAGATCATGCAACGCGATCCTGAGAGGAGCCCCAACCGCATCATTAAAGTGTAACAGCCCTCTTCGGCTCGCACCGGCGTTCCACTCCCCACAACGGACGGGAAGGGGGAAAAAATGCATGTATTTGTGTATCTAAATGCGCGAAGGGCAGCCGAAAGCAGGGCGCACAGCGCCGGGAAGGAGGGAGGGAGGGCGCAGGGGCCGCGCAGCCCCGCCGCCGCCTCCCCCGGCCCGGGCAGCGCCTCCGCGGCCACCGCGCCCGCCGTGGGGGTGGGGCGCAGGTCCCCCCGGCCGCCCCTCCTCAGGGCGCAGCCACGTCCTGCCCCGGGCAGCCTTTCCCTTCCTCCTCCTCCTCCTTACCGAGTCTCCTTTTAAGGCTTTTCAGTGATTCAAAAAAACTAAAGTCTTCATCGTCGCCCCCTTCTCCTCCGCTGCGCCAAGGGGCGGCGGGCGGGACGCGCGCCCCGACACACCGGCGCGGCCGCGGGGCGGCTGGGAAGCGCTCCGAGCCCTGTCAAATCCTTCCCATGGCTGCTGCTGCTGCGCCCTCCTCCTCCTTCTCCGGCTGCGCGCCCGGGAAAGCGCCGGCGTCCCCGCTCCGGCCGCACGCTGCGGGCCGGGAGGCCCCGGCGGCGGCTTCACTCCCGGCGGCGAGATGCTCCCCCGGCTTCGCCCCCCCGGGCAAAGGGCATCCTGCCGCGGTGCCTGTGCGGGCTGTGTGTGCGTGCGCGGGGCGGCGGGGAGGGGTAACGGCGGCGCCCTCCCTCCCCTCCGCTTCCGCGCCCTCCTCTCCCCCGCCGCTCCCTCCTTCGCTCCCTCTCTCCCTCCCGCGGTCACACGCAGCAGCCGCCGCCGCCGAGCTCGCAGCAGCCCAACATGGCGGCCGCGGCGGGGGGAGCCGCCACCGAGCGCCGCCGCAGCGCGGGGAGCCGAGCCCGGGGCCGCCGCTACTGATGGGATTGAGGGGAGGAGGGGATGCTGCAGCAGGGAATGCAGGGATACGGGCGGACCGAGGCAGAGGGGAGGGCGGGAGGGAGGCCGCGGCGCTGCATCCAGTGGGCTGCGGCCGCCGGCGGGCTGGGCTGCCCCGGCCCGACCCACCCGCCAGGCCGAGGGTCTCTCCGGGGCCTTCCCGCCTCGGCTCTCAGCCGCCGCCGTTCCGCCTCCCCTCGCCGCCCCGGCCCGATTCCTCTCAGGCGCCCTGCCGGTTGGTCCCCCCGACAACTACGCCTTTCATTAAAAGGCACAGCCTCGTTCGGGCCAGCGCGCTGACGGGCAGAGGAAGCCGTGCCCTGTCCGGTCTTTCTTTTCCACAGTTGCCTCTGCCGAACATTTCAGCACCGAGCTCCAGGTGCAAGCACAGACCCCATCCACCTCACACCTGGACAACTGAAAACGTGGCAGAAAATGCGGTTCACGGCGGTGCATCCCCACTTGTGCCTTCCCTCCCCGAGCAGCTCACCAGACGCGGGGGGAACAGCCGCGTTGGGCGCTGAGGTGGGGACGTGTCGGGGAGGAAAAGGGCGGCCAGCCGCAGCACGCGGTGGCAGTTCTGTGGAAAGGTGTGAGGGAGGCAGTGTCGCACTCAGGCTCATGTCTGTGAGTCAACCCATGACTTCAGCTCACCCCTCCTCAGAAGTCGGGTGAAGCGGGAGCAGGACAGCACAGTCTCAAGGCTCGCTGGCCCTAGGTGAAGGTCAGTGTTCTCTGAAAGCCCGACAAGTGCTGTGTCTGCTGGAGCTGCAGGGAGAGTAACAGCATGGGCATCTGCTCCCTCGCTTTGATAACCAACAGAAGCCCCTCAGCTGGGTTTTGCTGTAACAAGCATCCATAAGCTGGTTTTAAACTGGGCTTTTTACCAGCTGATAAAAACCATTCACAGTCTTATATATGCCTGAAGATCATAGAATCATGGAATGTTATGAGTTGGAAGGGACCCACAAGTATCATCGAGTCCAGCTCCTGTCCCTGCAGATGACAACCCCACAGTTCACACCGTGTGTCTGAGGGCTTGTCCAGTCTCTTCTTGAACACTGTCAGGCTTGGGGCTGTGACACCTCCCAGGGGAGCCTGTTCCAGTGTCCACCACCCTCTGGGTGAAGAACCTTTTCCTAATGTCCAACCTAAACCTCCCTTGGCACATCTTCCTGACATTCCCTCGGGTTCTGTCATCGGTCGCCAGAGAGAAGAAATCAGCACCTGCCCCTCCTCCTCCCCTGATGAAGCTGTAGAGCAAGATGAGGTCTCCTCCAGGCTGAACAAACCAAGTGACTTTAGCTGCTGCTCATACAGCTTCCTCTCCAAACCTTTCAGCAGCTTCATAGACCTGATGAAATACACAAAACGATTAAGTGAAAGTCCCATATGTTTGCTCAGAGTTGCTCAACAATATATAAACCCACTGGTGCGAAGGTAGGGAAGACAGTGAGTCCCTTCACGTGGGAGTGAAAAGGCAGAACAGATGGGCTAGGAGGCAGGGAGGAGCATGCTTTCTGTCAGTGAGCAAGGGAAGGGATCCACCAGCTTGGGCAATGGCTTTTCAAAGGGAGGAGTTCTGCCAGCTCTTGGTGAATGAAAAAATATGCAGAGAATCTAATGCTAAAAGCTTTTTACACAGAAACCCTCCAAGAAACTTCATTAGAAAGCACTAAAAGTTTAAGACGGGGACAAGGAGAGGGCTCCCTTCCCATACTGGGGTACAGCCTTGGTGTGACAAGAGCCCTGTGCAAGGATCTGGGGTGCTGCTGATCCTTGCCTAGTAAAGCCTTCGTTGAAGGAGTCTCCACAGAGCCTGGGCGATGGGCGCTGGCTCCGAAGCTGTGGCACACAGGCGGTTTTACAGCACAAGTGAGGTATTTCCTGCCGGCTCGCCGCTGAACTTGTGGAAATCGGGACTGGAGCTGGGGGTGGGGGATGCCTGATGACGGCAGTAAAAATAAATTGGTATTGCTGGGGTAGGTGGACCAGATCAGATAGCACTTCCTATAGGGGTTGGAGACACGTCAGCCAAGTTCATCCTGAACATACATTAACCATTAATAGCCTTGCAGAGACCGAGGGGGGAAGACAAAGAGTTAAAGGGATGTTAGTTCCTTGGACTTTGGCACCACTTGGTAGGGAAGTGAACTAAAGAACCGCTGCCAGAGATATGATGGGTGTGGATATTTCACTTATTTACTTATCTTACTGTGTTTTCCTCAGCCAATAATAAAATCTTTCCTTGTTTTAATCACAGACCGAGTGTTTGCAAACAAGGAAGCATACCTAGCAAAGGCACTCACTTTCCCTATATTTCTGGTTTTAAAGCCGAACCCTTGTTTCTGTCAGCACCGCTTGACAGAAGTTGCACATCAGGCCAGTTCTTTTCAGCGTGCTTTCAGCTCAGTGAGGCTCTGAGAGGCACACGACACATTTTTCTGTTAAAACCATGCTATGCAAGCTGCAGTTGAACACAAAAAAACCCCAGGAATTATTTGTTCTCTACTCATTCGATAGCCTGTCCAAGAATCTATAGGTAAACCCCATGACAACTGGTGATACACCCACTGAGCTATAGTCAGCTGTCCTGTCACAGAAGCTGTGAGAAACAGGTAATGCCAACAATGATTAGTGGCATTTTTATTTGCTGGGAATTATCTATTTACCAGATTAGTAATTCTCAGTTCTGTGGGATGGAAAAATATTTTCTCTGTTTTATAAGAGACTGCAAGAGAGGCTTTGGTCCAGAATATTTGGAAAACCAACAAAAGAACTTAGTGTAACATTCAGAAATTCCTTCCCTCTTGTATGTTCTGTCTACTAAGATAGACTGTTCTAAAAATACACCCAAGTTGTGTAAACATACCCCAGTATCTTTCATAATTATCTTGTGTTGTTTCACCCCTTTCTTATTTTAATAATATCAGTAATATTTGCTTCTTATTGCTGAGCTTTACAAATGTTTATGGTACTGAAAAAGTAACTAATGATAATAAGGAATTTATATCTTAGAAAACATTAAGCAAGCTGATAGCAACACAGGGAATAATGGGGAATGAGAAGGATGTGGTTGAAACAGTATAGTTTATGTATTAATAACATGTATGTTGAGTGTTGCAATACTTAATGTTCATATAATAAACAGCCTTTTCTCTCCAGAGACATGAGATATGTTGTTTGGGGTGAAATACTGCAGGTATCTGCCTTTGGCACACAAGCTATTTCTAAAGTTATAGAATCATTTAGGTTGGAAAAGACCCTTGAGATGATGAAGTCCAACCATTAACCTTGCACTGCCAAGTCCAGCACTAAACCACGTCCCTAAGTGTCACATCTACACATTTTTAAACACCTACAGGGATGGGTGGTGACTCAACCACATCCCTGGGCAGCCTGTTCCAATGCCTGACAACCCTTTCTGTGAAGAAATTCTGCCTAATATCCAATCTAAATCTCCCCTGGGACAACTTGAGGCTGTTACCTGTTGTCCTGTCACTTGCTGCTTGGGAGATTGACACCCAAGTCAAGAGGGATCCTACAATTCCCCTACAGCTGAATAAATGTTTGTGACTCGTAGATCTGTTATATGCTTAGGGACAAGGACTCAAGAGTGGCCTTTATCTGCTGACAAAACTTTGCATTCAGGATTTTATGCTCTCCAGAACCTCGCTTTGTAGACACATGTAGTTTGTACTGACAGAGCAGTTCATATCCGAAGGAAAATTTGGGCAGTACTTGACAAAAACAGTATTGGCACCCGGTTTAGAGAATGTATGTTTAGACACATGATGGTACCAGTTGGGAAGGGGTCCTACAGCTGTCGTCTGAACTATAGAGATATCTTACAAGTGACTGCAGATAACTACAGATGGAGTGCATGTTGGTTGACACCATGATGACACTGAAGACTTGCATGTGTGAAGTGAGCAATACTTGTTCCAGTATCTGTAGCACTGTAGCATCACAGCAATCTTACCACTGTGGCAAACTTAATCCTAGTGAACAGAAAGGTCTCTTCACTGAGCCTGATGGCTGTCGCAGAACTTAATCAGTCTCAGTAGCTATAATAATGCATTTAGTAACACAATTCAAGTTTTTAAAGACTTGTAAATGTAGTATTCTTTTCCTCTCTAACTGTCTTGCCAAGACCTCCTGTGAGGTCTACAGACAAGTCCAAGTACAAGCACTAAATGGTACCTGGCAAAATTGATGCTTATTATTTACCTAATCCCAAAACAATGATCATGAATGTGTATGCATATATGGATACTGTAAATATGGAATTATTCTTCTCTTCCCTCCCCTCATGCTTCTTTTATTGGTCTTTGGAGTCTTATTTGTAGTCTTAATGATTTTCTGTGAATGGCTGAACTGACTAATTTTACCTCAGGGACAAATTGCATCATACTGATCTCACTTCACTGGTTCCGTATCAGCCTCACTCCCCTGGTTTTAGTCTTCATGTAAAACTAATGAGAACGTGGCCACCATGATACAATTTTCTGTGACGACATGAAGTGTCATGGGGTTCTGTGCTCTGTGATTAAAGGAGAGGAAGCAATGAAATGACATTTATAACTGCATGAAATTGCTATTTTTTTGGGTCTTGCTTTTATGATGCAAACTAGGAACTGACCAAAATCACATCTCATGCTGACCTCCAAACAGGACCTTGTTTGCACTCTGACAATGCTGTTTATCTCTCAATATGTTGTTTTTTTCCTGTAAAAGTGGGACCAAGTCTGCCGAAGCTCCTAGGGTTGCTGTGAAGTTTGATTAGCATATGTGCAGCAATCTGAGATTATTTTACTCCCCTTTCTTCAGTAACATAAATCTAAGAATGTTATTTTGTTTTCCTTTCTCTCTTGTTTTTATAGTCTATAATGTTTGCAACTTTTCAAGCCTTTAGTCCCTCCGTAGTCTGGTTCTCTCCTGTGAATTCCTCTGCCTACACTGAAGTTTTCTTCCACTGTCTCCCAATTCTATTACCCGTGCTATGCCACCTTCAAAAGTTGAGGTCTCCTCAATATACTTCAGTCCTTTAAATTAAGCTATTTAATGAGGTAAAACTCTTCCTCAGGTCAAGTGGCTTTTCAAACTGAAGAGTTCTCAGGAAGACTGTGTATTTATTTGTGAAACTAGATGGATGCAAATTTCTGCCACTGCCACACAAGGCACAACAAGGAAAGTCATTGATTCAAAAGTGGATACACTTACATTAATTGGCTGATGCCTGCACAAAACTAGTGTTGCTCATCTTGCAATTGCAATAGCTCATCATGAGAGCTGCTTCTAAACCTACGCTCCTTGCAATGTTTCGTAGCTTCTACTGATCATAATCAAGGCTTTTGATATCTATTCCTCTAAAACTAGTACCTCTTCTTCTGGTGAACACCCAATACTGTATCATGGATTTTTTTAAAAAAGGGTGTAGTCAGAGATGAATGGACCTAACTGTGAAAGTTATTTTAAAAACTGCAATGAGCTGCTACTGTCATATAAGTAACAATGATGGAAGAGACGAAGTATGAGGAAACTTGTGACTAAGAGATCTTTGACAGGGGAATGAAACAGGATGAAGTGAGCAAAATGGGATCGAGAGGAGAGAGGGAGGGAGAGTGATGATTAATCTGGAGATTATATGGGAAGGAAGAGTGATTTAGGACAGGGAAGCCAGGGACAGCGAGTTTGGCAAGGGAGTGGGAGGGAAGCTTGTGAAGAAAAGGGGAAAAAAAAAATCTTCCTTGTAAAAACCAGCAAATTCTGCACTTTGATGAAAATAAGACCAGCAAGAAGCATAATTTGGAATGTGATCCCAGGGTGGGCTGAGCTGGATTAGTTTTACATCAGAGCAGGGTTCAGAGTGTCCAGCTCATTACAAAAGGAAGTGCGAGAGATCACACACTGATCTCAATTTCCCCAAAGCTGTGGTGTTTTCAGATTAGAAATCTCACCAGTCCAGTTTTTGTTTTAAAGTAGTATCTTGGTTTATTTGAATTTTAACTGAAAGAACATTGATATATTGAAAACAGTGGTGCCTCTATTTTATGTGTTATTTATTTTTAACTGAAAAACTGCAAAACAGCAACAGGGCTCTAAATTGTGTATTTCACTGGGAAAATAGATACCAACAATGATGATAGTTGCAATTCAGGCAGCAGTGAGTAGTTTAATCAGAGACAGGACACTCAATGTAAAGAGACACCCCCATCATGGTTTGCGGATTGAAATCACAATACTATGGCTTATCAGCAATTGGCATTTTGAGTTTGTTTGCTTAATTTTATTTAGATGAGGAGGCACCAAGCCCCATTTCTCTCTTCATGAATTAAATTGGCAATCAGTTGTCACCTTTTAAGCAGGTGATGGCATTGGTGCACTAACAATTACGAGAAACCAGCACCTTTTTTATTTGCCAGTGCTGCACTTTGTGGATTGATTCATTCTGTGGTGGAAACGAACTGAAAAATGAAGTGCTGGATTGATTCATTCTGTGGTGGAAACGAATTGAAAAATGAAGTGCTCTGTAAAATTTGAGAGGTCTGTGTAAAGCATTTGTTGTAAATAAAGACCTCTTGCCACTCAGCAGGTGACTTTAGGTCACCTCCTGAAGAGAAGAAAATCTTGAAGAGAAATGGGCAATGGAAGATGATTTCGAAGTGTTATGTAGTGTTCAGTCATCATCCCACTCAAGCCAATGCCAAAAAAGCCTCCTTGATCTCAGCAAGAACATAAGTGAACTCGTAATTCCTTCTGAAACAAACAAAACTGTTTGGACTCAGATTTATGAGTAATGAGAGTGGTTTATATCTTTGCACAATGTCAACCATTTTTCTTTGTAAACTGTCAGTGCCCAAATTAAGAGGATTTAATTATATGGAAAGGTTAGAAGTGCGATTCCAAGTATTTTTTCAGGTAGAGAAAGACAAATATTTGTACTAGTTTAATCAAAAGTGTGAACATAACCCTGGCTCGGATCCTCGTGCATGGATAGCAAGGCCCATGCACTGGAAATAATTGTACTTGTGGCAGGAGCTGCTGGCCACTGGTACAGCATCATGTTCTTAATAGTGCTCCCTTGGTGAAAGTAGCATTTCTGAGAGATGTGAGAGCAGATCTGCTGGCACGAGTGCTCCCTACCTGCATCTGTGCAAAAGGGCGAGGTTGGCGATGAATCACTGTGTAGCTGTTTAAAGTAATCCGGTTCACCTTGGCTGAAATAAGTTGGGGCTCGCTTAGTCCTCTCAAGCCATCAAAAGGAGGGACAGTCTCCAGCAGATGGGCACAAACAAGGATCAGAGGCAGGGCTGGGAGCAATAACCACTCATGATGGGTCAGGAAGGGGACATTGCTCTGCAGTCACAATCATTCAGCTGACAAGAAGTTTAAGTTACAGTGACGTTTTCTTAAGGCAGGAGTGTAGCTATGGATTGCATTAGTTCAACTCAATCAATCAAACTGAACACAAGAACTAAAAATACTAATGATAAGTAAGTATTTCCAATCAGAATAAGTTTTAATAACCCGTAACTTGAAAGCTATTTGGCTGATTTTCCTCAGTTTTTGCAGAAGCGACTAAAATACACCTGACAAGCTTCAGACTCAACCAGCTTTCCAAGCCAAAGTTATGCTGAAGGGATGGAAATAGGATGCTGTAACAGAAGCCAGCTTCGGCCTTAACAACAGAGGTGTTGCTGCCCCCTCTTAACATCCCCAAGCTATGCCAAAGCGCACAGTAAGTGACTTAAAATAATCACATAAAATGCAATGTTCGTAAAGCTTCATTTGAGTAACGTGTTCATCTGCTATAGAAACATTAATCACAATACAACTATATCTCAAACCTTTTGTTCCCCAGACAGGGAGACCAGCACAGTGTGCCCAGAAGACTGGCGATTTCCTCATGTGGTGCTTCAGGAGGAAGCAAGGGACACCTAGATTCATCACCTGGAGTCCAGCCTTTGCTGCGATCAATTTCTTGGCTCTCTCCTGAAGAGGATGGTTTCATTTCAGAGGCTGTGAAAACTGGGTTTCCACAAAGGTAATGAAAAAAGCTTTTTTTAAGATGTTATAAAGAACGTGCTACAATGAAGAGCAGTAGCCATAGTTGTGCATTCTCAAAAGAAGACATCAGCAGTTACTAGCTCTTCTTTTGGCATCTCCAACAGAGTGAAGGTTTTCTTACTTGACTGAACAATGAGGAAAGTGGTGAGTGGATGTCTAATTAGCTGCCAGCTGTGACTAGCACAGCTCTACACAGCAGTAATCCTACAGTCACTAATCTCACTGCTGTCTCCCACAGGAGGAGGAAATGAGCCAGGTCACCATCTCTGAACCTCATCCTCCTTCTGGTTGGTGACTCTGACAGACCCAGGGTGCAGAGCCTCAGGATGTTGAATTTATTGCTCCTGTTTACTTCAAGGCTTTTCCTAAGGCTTAATTCCCTCACCTTTGCAGTAAAAGTGATAATCATAAAAAAGTCTATGATTCACAGTAAAGCACTGTATCTCGTTTAAGTTAAACAAGTACCTAAGTGCTCTGCTGAACTGGGGCCAAGGGTGGATTACTGAGAGAGCTGGGCAGCCTTCCCATCTCCAGCCAGTTCACCAAGTAGTCTCAGGATAATCATGGAGTTGTTCTGGGGCTTAGTTTCTCGCACATGTTTATCATAGGGTATCTATTCTCCCTGATAAAGATAGGGAGATAATGACAGAACATGAAAAAAACACTTCAGAACATCACAGAAGGGAAAAAGTGCTGTAAGAGAGCAGAGGCTTCTGCATTGGGTATGTATTGCATGTTATGTTCTCCTCATGATTGTTCTTCAGAGTCTGGGCTCTGCTCAGTACTTGTGAAAAACGTCAGGTAGCTTATTACCAGAGAATCCACCTGCACTTTAAATGGCAAGAGTGTAGTCTGAATCCCACAGAAACTGATGGCAGAAGATCCAGCACTGCACGCAAACAGCAGCCCAGGAACAGCTCGGGCTTTGTTGCCTTCAAGCAGCCTTATCATCCTCCCAGCACTGGCCTGCTCCAGGAGGTGAATCGAGCAGATTTTGTCCAGGCTGTTGCCTTCATGCCATAGAGCAGCCTGAGCAATTAAGTCAGCTCCCTTCGCAATGACTTATTAAAAGGGAACTGGAACAAAGCCTTTGGCAGTCTCTGCCTAGCCTGTGCTGGGAGAATTTCCTCTGATCAGATATGGAGCTTTTAAGGCTGTTTTGCGTTTCTCTGACTCTCACCTGGCAGAAAGTGGCTAGAGAAAGGGCAAGAGTGTCACTGTGGAGACTTTTTTATTGATATGGGAGAGGCCTGGTTTCCACAGAACAGTTTGCAAGAACAAACTTTTCTTTTAACACTTTTTCTACTTGGAAATTTATATTACATTCAGCAAAGATAAAGCAAAACAGCTTAGTGTATTCAATTGCAGGAGAGCTATCCTGAGTACATATGTTTACTGTAGCTTGCAATACAGAGGAAATTAGCGTAAAGACTCTTTCCTAAGAGTAGATGGTGCCAGAATATTAGTTGTGTCGCATAACAGAGACAGGAAAATGTAAACATGCTAGTCCATCCGATGCAAGATAAAAGCTCGGGTAAGGTACTCTCCTGCTAGCTCTTACAACTCAGCTGATTGCTGATGTTGTAAGCCTAGTTGTGTAGATCTTAATATTACATTACAGCATTGATTGTGAAATCAGAAAATGCAAATGTCACTTTTTGTGGACTTGGAACTACAGTTCTGAAAGAGAATAAACTCTTTTTTCTTTATTAGAGGTGGCTATATTTTGTTTATCCATAGATAAAGCAGCACTGTAGCATAGTTCTGTTTCTGTGACCTCCTCAAAACCTTTCTGCAGGCATTTCCTGATTCCTGAGTTCTGCAGATTTAGAACCAAAAAAGACTGAAGAGCAGTGAGTATCAGCAATATTTCCTTTTTCTATTGCAAACTCATGGGCCAGTGCAGCAGGAATTAGTACAGACCAAAATAACGATTTTTTGCTCAGGTTCCCCTTTCTGCAATGATAGAATTCCCAAATTCTAATCTCCCCCCCCCATTCTGGTTCACTTTCTGTGCGTATAAGGCGTGAGGTAGCTGGAGCCAACATGCAAAGGATTAGCACCCGTAGGGAATGAGCTGTTTTCAACTCCTCCTGTAGAACGGTGGATTTGAAGGCTTATTTCCTTGCCTCTTTTGCAGTAAGTGAAGGGGAAAATCTAGTTGGTCAATAGAAGAAATGGAAATACAGTCAATGGAAAGCGGTTGTGGAAAAGGGGTTTGTGGAAAGGGTGTTGTAACTAGGATGTATCCTATGTGAGTAGCTTTCAGGGCCTGCCCTCCTGTCTTTGCTGGGGATGCACAGGAGCCCATTCTGGTGATTTCCAACCACGGGAAAAATCTTCTGAGCTGTTTGCCAGCTGCTCTGACAGACCATCTTTACCTGACCCAAGGCTGCAGGCAAATAATTGGATAATTAAAAACTGGCCCTTGTCATCTCCTCCAGGGTATGATGTGTGGGAAGATCTTAATCCTGACAGACAGCAAGTCCAGGACAGGATTTGCCAGTCCTTAGCTGCAAACAAACTGTTTAGAGAAGACTTAATGCAGGGGCAAATCTTATGACAGAAAGAGCAAATTCGAAAGATAAGCATGATATTTAAGACATAACAATTCAGTTACAGAAAAAAACCCACTACAAATGCAGGCGGTTTCCGCTAAGTGCATTGTTCAGCTAGGATGGAGATTAGTCCTGGAGCTAATGAAAAAGGATGTGATTAATCCCTTACTGAAACTACACTAAAATTTCTCATGAAATGATAAAAAGCATTAATACGTGCGTTACATCAAAGTGTATACTCCATGAATAATGTAAAGTCTGTTGCTTAGAGAGAGAATACATAGTGTGTAATTACAATACCACCGAAGAGTACAGCTTATGTGTTTAGGTATGTCAGCTGTCCAGCTACACTTAAGTATCTTTCAGCATATCCATTACATTTGCATACGATATATGTAAATTAATACATGCTTAACTTATAGCTGTTTCTGTGTGCATAGATGTAGTATGCATGTATATACATGTATACATATATAGGTATGATATAAGCACATATTCATCCAGAGCATTTTAATATAGTTAAAACACTGTGCCAAAAATGTACGCCATCTGTTTTCAATCAAAGTAGCCTATTTCAGAGGAAGGGAGTGTTGTCTGGTGATCAGAGCAGGGGAACTAAAGAGTCAGGACTCATGGATTCCATTCCTAAATCTGCCAGGACTTGGCTGCACGGTTTTGATGTTTGCAACTCACATGTACCCTGCTTTGCCCATTTGCAAAATGGGGCAGTATCTACTAATAGGGTGTTGTAATGGAAAACATAATTAGTATATGCTTGGAAAAGTATAAAAGCTCTTCGTATATCATCATGGTGTGTTTGAAGAGTAGAATTTAATTGAGAAATACAGTACAGGATTTGTTTCAGGAGACACATGTAGCAGCTATATGTATAATTACAGGTATTTGTACATGTGGGTTGAATGATGGTACCCTTAATGAAGTTAATGGGAAAAAATGGTGTTCAACACTTTATGAACCCCGCCAATACTGTAAAAGTTTTCACACTCTATTGAACAGGGTTTCCATGGTGACAGCCATACATTAGTGGGTGAAATATATGCTGTACCTAATTTTCATCCCAAAATAGGAAAATATAAGTGGGTATTGGGATTTTCTGGTAGGTTGTCTGTGGAGAAAGCCTGGCTCCACTGAAGACAATGACAATGCTCCTATTAACATAATTAGGACAATATTTCATGCCATCCACTTCTTTAGCTTCAGTGTGTCCCTGTCAGGAATATAGAAGGGACTGACCAGCCCGTCCCACATCCCATGGTGCTTCCTTTTGGGCATGTTGGCCACATCTGCACCGCGGCATAGAACAGTGTGCACTCCTGTGCTCCGTGGGCTGCACCCTGGGTTTGCTGGGAATGCTCGGGCTGTCATAGTGGGCAGAATAGGAAGGGTGCTCCACGGTCCTTGTCTCCCACCGTCCTCACCTGCCGCTTTCCAAACTCCTTCGGTTCCCTCTTATTGCACACATCTGTGGGGCGTTATGACCGTGCTTTGCCTCTGGAGGGAGAAATCAGAGGCGCTTTCTGCTGGTACGAAAAAAGAATAGAGAGAATTGCATAGATGCAGCAGCTGTGCAGTGCTGGAGAGGAAAGGAAACAGCGTTTGTATGTCAGGGTTTGCCTGGCTGCCGGTACGACAGTGGCAGTGAGAGAAATCATGTGTGCTGAATGCTGCTTACGTATTCTGCAAACTGAGGCATTCTAATGTTAGATAAATATTTGATGTAAATATGAATATATTTCAAAATCTATGCCTTCGCCACCAAGAAAAATGGGCTGAGCTTGTTTGGTTTTGATGTTTTTGACAGCTGCTGTTCCCCAGGTTGCACCTCATATCTCCTAAAGTGCACTGTTGCTTAAGTACAGCTTCAAAAGTGCACTTAGGGTCTTACAGTGTAGATGCCTAAAATGAATCAGTTGCCCATCCAAGTGGGCTGGTATAGTGGCATATGTGATAAAGCAAGGAAAAGGCAAGGCAATATGGATCTCGTGGCTATTAAGTGGATTTACAGGTTTGTCACTCAAAGAAATGCTTTTACCCAAGTGATGAGGACAATGTGCGATGCAAGGTTACATCGGAGAGACAAAACAGCTGATTCACACACCAGTTTGTGAGAATTATATCTCCACGTCTGAGATCTTAACGAAAGCTATAGTCTTCTGTCTTTATATACGGAAATGTATCTACTCTTTGGATCCCACTCTCTATATTTTAAAGAAAGGGTGAATTCACATAGTGCCTAGGATATGCTTTGTAAATACAACTTCCAAGCCTATAGAGAGTTTCTGTCATATGTATGGGAGTTTCCATCATATATATGTGCCATATTAATTTTAAACTGCCTTGAGTCAGCGTGTTGAAGATAACAAGCTTGCTAACCAGGATAAACTTTTTTTCAGTTCTTGAAGTTCCGTAAAATGAGATTCATCTTCAAAGGAGGTACAAGTACCAGCCAAACAAGACAAGAGCTTCTAATCTCAAACTACCAGTGACACAAAGAAGCAACCAGGGAGACTGAAGCAGGGAAGGAGGGCAGAGCTTGGTGTGAGGGGACCAAGGATCAAAATCCTGTTTTCTGCTTGTCATAATCGGTATCTGGAGCGGAGAGGAGGGGAGGTACCTGGGAGATGCAAATCTTGTGTGTGTTAGACGGGAGCTGTGCATTGGCATCGAATTGACTCATTCAGTGAACTGGTACAAATGTACCAGAGGCTCTTGTTGTGCACAGGCTCACATTTTGGGAAGAGAGAGGCTTTGCTCTTATGGCCCATTTGTATTTCTGTCTCTCTACTGTGACTTCTAGCAGGGAGGCATGAAATCGGGCTGTATTGCCAAACGGTGTATCAGCCAGTTCTGGGGCCAGGGCCAGGAGGCAGGAGCGACAGGGAGCCGGTGAAGATTCCTGCCTCTCCACATGCCCCACGTGGTGGGCAGTGGATTCCTGGGTCTGACCTTGAGCAGTCAGGAAGAGGATGAGGAGGCTGAGCCAGGTGACCCAGCTCCCTGCAGAGGCCGCAGCTGCAGGTTGTCCTAAACAGCCATGTCCGCTGAACCAGAGCAAACGGAGTCCAGCACAGCCCATCTTGGAAGGTTTGTTGGGTTGCCCTGTTGTTGAGGACATTTGCCTGACCCAAATAGCAAGGATTTTGCACGCTGTCAAATGCACTGAGCATGTCAACAAACGCATGGAGATGTTTGTTGTACCACCAGACTGAAAAAAGAATCTGGGAATCTGCAGATTTTTTCCCCTATAGTTCCCCAAGAGCATGACTTTTAAATTATGTATCACTTCCTAAACCCAGAAATTGTTCTGCACTCTGTGGGCGATGGTGTTCTCAGGAATTTGTAACTGAAATATATTTATCCTATTTTGTAATACCCTTCCACTATATTCAGGGATTATTCCTGGCAGTGTCAAGAAAGGCCTTATGACTTCAGTTCATGCAAACTCCTCCACGGAAGAGGAGGAAAAGTGACAAGAGAAGCTTACTTAAATTCTTTATTCATGTAAGATAGATGCAGTTTGTCAATGACTTTTTAACTAAGGAAACCTGCAGGTGTTCCTAGTTCTAAGGCAACATTACTGGCACCAGGGTTAAGATGGATCACAAAAGGGGAGATACTCTTTAATGTTTTATGCGTAAATATGCTGCACTGGCTTTGCTGTTCTAAGCTGGATGCTACATGGTGCAATGGTCTGACATAACTAACAGCTGTTGTGTCAGCGTTTGGAACATGAAGTCATCACAGCACACCACAATATTTTCTGCTCAGGGGTTGAATTGAGCTAGGATATAGGGATTTCTTTTTTCTCCAGTTTCTGCTGCTATCCGTGTCGAGCTCTTTCTCATGCACGAAGTGCAAAAGCAGGGCTTGAAGCACGCAATGCCTGATGCTACAGCAAATCTTCAGAAGTAGTGTGTGTGCCGCATGTGATTTGAGTCTCACATTGGGATCGATATCCAGCTTCTGCTTTTGCTTTGTTACACTTCCTCAGTGGCTGGACTGTGGCGAGAAACATCTCAGGTGAGACTGAGGAGAGGAGACTTGTTATGTCAGACATGAAACTTCTGCTATTATTACAAAGAAAATGGAACAAGATGCGATGAGAGCGCTGGCGCACTCCAAACCACAGCCCTCCTAGACTTCTCTGTCTTCCAAGTCTGATGCGGATCCAGATGCAAAGGAACTTTTCCAAAAAAACAGACCTTGGCTCTCAGTGCTTCATGCTGCAGAGAATTATGCAGTTTCTGAAAATTTTCTTTGAGAACATTTGTTTTCCCGATGGTGTTACTTCATGGACTGTATTTACTTTTTCCATTTTGTTCATAGTTACCAGTGTGTCTATTTTCATAGTCATGCTCTAGAAACAGAAGTTCCTTTCCCTCTCTTCACTCTAATCCTTGTAACCCTCACCCAAGGTGAGAGCAGAAGCCAAAGCTTAACACTTAATTTGGATAATAACTCCTGCCCACCTTCTCCCTCCTCCCACTTCACTTGTCCCTATATTAGATTAGCTATACAGAATGAAGTGCTAATGGGTGCTTTGAAAAATGCAGTAATGAAGGGAGCCAAGTAAGAAAACAGAATGTTTGGCGCCAGTAATGGAACACAAAACCCGTTCACCTTCATCCATGGATTTGGATCTAACCCAGCTCAGTAATAGCACAAGTTGTTAACGTGTCAGGGTTATGTGGTAGCCTGAAATAGTTCAAGTTCTTAGTCCATTCCGTCATGTATGGGACACAGAACCCATATATATGTATAGAATGGGTTAAATAATCCGTAATCCAGATCTGTTCTCACTGTTGGGGCAATGTGGTTGCCTGGGTAGAAACAGTTCATGCTGTTTGCCAGCTTTCTAGCAGAAAAGCTTCCCCATCAAAGAGACAGTCAGGTCAAGTAGTGCTGCCCCATGATGTTGGCCATCCCGGTGGTAGGGAAAGGGGCCGAGTCGGTGGACTGTAAGGAGACAGTTTCATCTTTTGGAGGCACAGCTGCTATGTTGTACGCAACACATGGGAGCACAGCAGTGCCCCTGGAGTTAGCAAAGAAATTAGGACCTTTGTAGAAAGGAACAGCACTTCCAGGAGATCCTGGCATTTGAAAACAAGATACAAGAGGAATTTTTTTAAGAGCCTTGTCTTTTTTGAAGAAGCTGGCTTTCAGAAACTGTGTTAAAGTTGTTACCCAACAGGCTGCTGTCTTCGTATATGGCTAATGCGTGTTGCGCAGTGGAAGTGTACCCTTTGGACAAGGCTCTTCTAGTGTGTCTTTGCACCTGGGTTGCTGGGAACTCCTGCAGAAATGTAGAGATTCAGGCCTGTACTGAGGCACAGAGGAGTCACAGAATCATAGAATGTTAGGGATTGGAAGGGACCTCAAAAGACCATCCAGTCCAATCCCCCCGCCGGAGCAGGAACACCCAGATGAGGTTACACAGGAAGGTGTCCAGGCGGGTTTTGAATGTCTCCAGAGAAGGAGACTCCACAACCTCCCTGGGCAGCCTGTTCCAGTGCTCTATTACCCTCACTGAGAAGAAGTTTATTCTCAAATNACAGGGCAGGGCAGAGAGGCAGGCCCAGTTCTGCATGGTGCTTTGGGCTTTTCAAAGTGGTCTGGGAGCCCTCCAGCCCATACAGTACTGGTGCTGAGGATGCTCAAGGTCTCACAAAAACAGGCTCCAGCCCAATGTGAAACAAGTCTCAGGCTTGGCTTTCAGAGTGTTAAGTTCCCTTTATACCATGTTTCCAGCAAGAACTATGTGTCAATAATAGATCTTCCTAGTCTAAAGATGCTCCAGTTATGTGTCAGCTTTACCCAGCTTTTCTTTTTCATATCCATCTTCATTGCCAACATAGTATAGCACTTCTCCAAAGAGTTTTGTTGAAGAAAGAGTGCATAGCAGCATTTTTTTTCCCCGTTTGCAGCAGCTTTATCTTTGGGTAGGGCCAGGACCAAGGCCATGCAAGGGAAGGAAAGGTTGAAATGACTTATCGGGTGCATTTTACCAGCCTTGTATGGTGTGCTGCTCTTTCAAAGAAGCAAAAAGATAAAGATGTTCCTGAGTGTCCTGCCTCCAGCACAAGGAGGCCTCGTCCCTTAACAGACCGAGTGTCAGTCTCTTGCAGATTCCGTGCTACCTCTTTTCATGATGGGAGAACCCTAGTAGAATCTTTATTTTGGCCTGCTTAGCCAAAACTTAATCTCTGTGAACACTCTGTCCAGTTTGGTTGGAATTGTCTGCTGGATTAAAAATTGACATCCAAGCAAGGCACCTACTCTGATCTGATTTCGCTTTCTCCCTTGACAATACAGGCTAAAACCAGAATGGCACTGTAGGTTTTTCTTCAAAAGGACAGAACTTGCTTTCAGCTTCTTGCAGCATGTAATGAATGTAGAGTGGCTCAGGAACAGCTCCAATTAAACTAAATGTTTCCTCTACATAATGATCCATTCGCAACAGTAATTTATCAGTATTAACATTTAGAATTTATTTCCAGAACCGATGTTTTAAAGTATGATTAATTTTCAACAAGATTGAAATAATTGCTTGTAACATTTTAACAGACTTTGCCAGGTGACAAGAAATTTGTGAATGTCAAATTACCATCAGAATTTCAAAATGCACTCACTTACTGCTTCTACAAGTGCAAAACAATCTTAAATAATAAATGCAAAATGTCAGTGCTACCATCTATCAGCACAGAAATAATAATTAAAAATGTAATTAGCTATGCCTTTAAACTTTTTCAGGAGATCTGGAAGCAGCTCTCACCATATTGGAACCCTAGAAAGTGAGTTTCGCTGTTTTGTTCGAGGTCGTGGCTCTCAGAGTTTCACCTTCCCTTATTGTGTAAAGTCTTTTGATTTTTACATCTCGCTTTCCATCTCACACTGTGCACTGGGTCCCTGAGAATGCAGTTGTTATTCATGTCTTCCTAAGCAGGGTGTTCACATTGGGCTGACTTGTGAATCATATTTAGAGCACGTTTTTCTTAATGCTTCATCTGTCTTCATGGGGAAGAGGTTGAGACATTTTTCTGTATCAGTTCTTTGAAAGCACAAATCTTGCTAGTCCTGAACTCGTTGGTGCAATTGTGGCTTTCAACCCTCACGCTATCAGTGAGGTGAGATTTTGCTTCCACCCTCTTCAGCTACACAGCAGATAAAAGCCCTGTCCTTTTCTATGTCAAGCCCTTGTGCTGTCATATTCTGCAGGACTAGGGGCAGAGAGTCTAGGCTTGCAGATCCTCCGTGGTCACTTCGGACTTCACTGAATCAACATAATCCACAGCGTCTGCTGTGTTGTCTTGGCCAGAACTTTGATCAGCACATTTGCAGAGATAGCTGAATTTCAGTTTGACATCTTGCTGGTCTCTGCTGGAATTCCAACACAGGGTATGAGTCACAAACTGCTCCCTGTAAGGTAAGACTCACTGCTTTGCGAGCTATAAAGGAAGCCTGTGTTGTTTTTAAAGGACAGAATTTTTCTTTCCTTCCCTCCTCCCCTCCAGACACTCTCTCTGTTTATTTTTCATTCTGCCCCAAACCTTCTTTGTTTATATCCCACATTTTGGAAATTTCTTTCGTCTCCTTCATCTTAACTGTTCTTTTTTTCCGCACTGTTTCTCTGAAGAGGCGAGCAAGATCTGGAAAGAATCAGACATTTACATTGATAATGTTCCAGCCGGATTAGCAAATGTTTGGAAAAGACCTCATGCTTTGGGCACCAACTTCTCTCTGATTGGGGTAAAACACTTTAATGACTGGGGTGATTGCTTGGTAGAGGCTTTTTTCCTTTACAGTATCTGGTGCTAGTTATTATCAAAGACAGATTGCTGGACCATGTGGACTGACAGTGGGCTAGTCCAGTCTGGCAATTCTCATCTCTCTGTGAATGTGAATCCAGACACATTTCAGTCTAATCTGGGTGTTCTTTTTGATGCATACAGGATAAATAATGAGGTATACTCAGTAAAATTAATTCGCCACAAGAAGTAACTGGTGACCTTTACATCCACTTGCTGAACTGAATCCCCAGTTCCATTGGAAGAGAAGGAGCCACAGAGCTTTCCACATATTTTTAAATATATGTAATCACAAGCAGCAAAGACTTAGCAGAATGCTTCAGTCATCTGGGTTTAGGCATAAGGCAAGGTTAAATTTAAAGACTAGACAATACACTCACAGCTAACTTTTTGACCTCATTCTATATGTGGGTTTTCTTCATTGCAGAATCCGTGTCATGAGGCTGAGAATGCCAATACACTTTTTAGATGGGGAGTTGATCCCTTAGGCACTTATCTAGCAGAACTCGAATAATTGCTTCCTTTCCTCTTGTATTTCTTCAAGGCATTTTTATGTGTTGTAGTCTTAAGGGTTTCTGTTGACCAGAGCAGGAAGCCATACAGCAAGTTGCAGCCAGATTTCAGGGACAAAGCTGATTAACTCTGGGGAAGCTCTAATGCAAATCCCATCCCATTTAATTCCTCAGCTCGCCTCCGCACTGCATGGTGTTCCCTCACAGACACAGACCTACATTACCAAGTGACACAACACCACCAGCAGCCTCACATAAATCTTGCAGAGCTCGGGGCTGCCGGTTCATGCCACGCAGTTATGAGGTGAAATTTTCTTCTCAGCACGAGGGCTACACAAATGACACGCGACATTCGAGTCACTCACATCTCTGCAGGGCAAAGAGGGCTCATGCTTTGCAAAAGGGAACTTACTGGGCTTCGTTTCTGTGATCTGCTGAAGTGTACCGATTCTATTGCCTGGATAACTAGTTAATAAATGTTGTACTGTCACTTGTGTGAGTGTGTATTTCTGTTTATAGGCACACACTTATACCCAGAGAAGTATGCTGTGTTATATAAAAATCTGCTCTGATGACACCAGTTAGTATAAGTTGGACTGCTACAAAAGAAGAAATCATGCGGTTTCTGCTGTTTTCGGGGTTGATAATCTTTTTGCTGCAAAGACCTTTTATGATGGCAGTGAGCTGCTAATACAGTAAGTGAAACCACGTAAAACCAAAAAAACCCTCTGCTGGTACCTTTACACCCACATCAGTGTAAATTACGTAAGAATTTAACTTCAAATTGTCAAAAGGTTATTAGGCCCATATTTAATAGAAAGGCTGATGCTGTAGTCTGATTTTGACAAGGTTCAGGTTAATACCAGGCAGCTGAATTCCACAGACATCCCCACACTTCTGGGAGCTGCATATTCACAGAGAGGGACGGTTTGACCTCATCCAATTTATACATTTGATCTAACGCACTGGAGGTCATCTAAAAATAGGGACCTGGAGAGGAAGGCGGCTAATGCTCCTGAGCCATGGACCAACAAAAGCAGCTCTCCTTCCTCCAGTCTCTTTCTCTGCCTGTACGAGACTTCAGCTCAAACTTCCCTACAGTGAAAAAAATTGCTTTTATCACAGATTCCCTCAGAATAGATAACTTCATGTCTAATAAGTCTAAAAGAAGATTTGTCCGTCCTTCATGAATAACCAGATGTTGGGAAAAGGATGGTGTGTCATTTCCCTGAACAAACATTCTTGGCATTTATGCATTTCCTCCAGTATCTCCTTAAAAAATGAGAGTGTGTAAATTTAGTGCTGACAAAACTGAGGGCCTAGGAGAAAATGGATTACTCATTCATTTGGTAATTATAGCTGGTCAAGGTATGGAATTTCTGTTTTCTGGGAGATCTGACACTGAAATATTACTTCTCATTCTGATTCAAAATATTTAAAGCAAAAATATTACCAGCCCCCTTTTTTGTTAGAAAATTTCAACGCTTAATATTTCTTTCAGAATATTTTTAGTTTTTGTTACATGATGAAACTACTGATGGAAACTTGCTTTTAAATCATCAAATGCCACTCCTACGTACTGGGCTAGAAAAGATAAGAGGTTTCATTCAGTACTAAAGAGCGTCTGGCAGTCTGATTCTGAAAATGTGTTAAAATGGCATATTTAATCTATCCTCAATCATATGCAATCCTTCAGTTATATGATAACGTGCCAGTAATAATGGTTCATTTACTCTAGCATGGCTATCGAAATTAAATAATGGAAAGAAAAAAGTTATTTTTAAGATAAAATTTTAAATACTGCCAAAACAAAAACACTTTCATTTCAACATTTCCCTGAAAACGTTAAGTGTAATCAATACAACTTCACGCGTAACAAAATAGTGGATCAAAAATACTTTCGCACTTAGAAAATGTTACTTGAAATGTCTGTTTGGATAAAAAGGTCAGGCAGTCATTTATCTCTGTATTTCTAGAATTCTGTCCATGACCAAACAGATGTTTAGTGGTTTGTGTAGGTTTATGTGTATTTGGTGTTCTCATTCGCAGACTTCTCACACAGTCATATGCAGGATGACTTCTTTCGCGATCGGTATTTTATTGATAATTTCCACAGAGATATCAAACAATTAATTTACATGGATGGTGAAATACTAACCATCAAACTTCAGTAAATGAAAACTCTATTTTCTCATCCTATGCCTCAGGAACAGAACAGATATATTAAAGCACTGTCTGTGAAATGAAAAAGATTTCTACGCTTCACCTATATTGCAAAATGATTGAACAGAATAGCTCCCTGGGAACCAATGTATCGTTACCCTCTTTTGAAATGGCAGTTGTGAGCCTGATTCGCAAAGGGTGCAGTGTAGCGAATCCTGTATGGCTCTACAGATTTAGTAATGTACTGGCAGAACCATCAGCTGTAAAGAGATCTACTCTCTCTTCACTGAAGCAGGCATAACATAGTGGCAGAAAGGAAGCAGAGCCAAGGTTGCAACTGATAGGTATGGCTGTTCTTTGTGTGTGGGAATTTCTCTGCCGTGTGATTTTGCACACTGCATAATTTTTAAAAGTCATATGTCAGAGAGAACCCCTGCCCAGAGGTGTTCGTTAAACCACAACTGCCTCTAATAACTGCTGTCAGAGAAGAAAAATAGAAGTTAATAGGCCAAATTTTGTCCTTCGTTGAAAGTCATTACATTGGAGTTTCCACTGATGTAACCAAGACTACTGTAACTTTGCCAGGGTTTAAGGTGTTCTCGCGTATTCGTATAACCAAATAAATCGATTTGAAACAACACACTAGAGCAGAGCATTGATCCTTCAGCTGAAGCTGAATCAGCAATTCTGGTCTGCTGATGGCATCTCAGGAATCCAGGTGTCACTAAAGCAGTGCCCTGCACACGTGCAGTGGACATGCTCGATGTGGCTCGCAGGTTAGCACTGATTAGCCACCCAGGTGCTCTCCTGATGCCGTGTGGCACCCTTTGTGTGTCATTTGTGCGTATTTGAAGTAAGTTTTCTCCTCTTGTAAGAATACAATGGTCTTTGGATGAGATATAATGTAACTGAATGAGCGGCTGGAAGTCTCTGTTGCTAGGTATATGCTGCTGAACACTGAGCCTCGGATGCTTTGCTCAGCAGTTGAACTGAGTCAACCCAAAAGCACTGCTGAAACACCACACTCACACTGCTTCTACACTGCACTTTGAAAACCCTTTTTCTTCTTTCCTCTTCCCATGTAGACATGGGAAATGAGGTACCTGCCAGCGAAGTCCCTTCACCAGTCTGTCGCCTGGTGACCCACGATGATCTGCTTGTCCATGTGTAATTTCCCGAACACTTCAACTCGTTAGCGGCTCCTACCGTAAGTTTGAAGCGATGCTGCCCTCTCCTGTTCGCTCTTTTTGGATGAAAGAGTGATCCTGAGCGATCTGCTGAGCCAAGGCTGCGGGACCCGCCGGGCAATCGTGTCTGTGGTGGGACCGCCTGGAGCTACAGCGTGGCCGGGGGAAAGGGCCCGCCTTGTTCCGGAACTGTTAAGATCTGCGTAAATAGTGCTCAAATACTGTGAATTACATAACGTTCAACCACATAAATGAATAAAATTATACAAATAACGTGATATATAGTTACATAAATAGCCTGACAGTGTTCAAGAAGCGATTGGACAACACCCTCGGACACATGGTGTGAATTTTGGGGCTGTCCTATGGAGGGGCAGGAGTTGGACTTGATGGTCCTTGTGGGTCCCTTCCAACTCATGATGTTCTATGATTCGCCATGGAAATATTCTTGCAAATTCTAGTCCTTGAAATTTTTCCCCTCCCTTCTCACTCCTTCCCTGTCTTTTTTACCATCCTTCCTTATATTAATTTATTAATTGTGTTCAGTTTATTTTATTTTTCTTTTATTTTCTTTTTTTTTAATCTATTTTTTTTAAATCCGTCTGCTTCTTACCAGTTTCCTCTTTCCCCCGAGAGCTTTCTAAAAACACTCCACCACCAGATCCAGCTAAAAGAACATGGGTGCTAATTGCAATAAACAGTTCATTAACAATCAGAGGAGACAGTCAGTCAAAGCCTGGTTCCATTATTCAGTGTCTGAGATAAGAGTTTGACACAATAATTGTGTTACCTCAGACAGCTCCCCCGAAGAGCCCATCAGGGAGACAAATCCGGATTCAGGGGAAAGGGCAAATGTATGACAGCACTGAGGTCTAGAAGAGACAAAATAACAATAATTTAGTTCTTCTATTGTTCTTGTTACCACCCCTCCTACTCCATAACTTAAAATATTCACACAGCTCTTTTTAGGAACAATGCCCCTCACCCCTATTCAAGCCGTTACTGAATGTATGTATAGATCACTCAGTCTGAAAGCAAATTTTCCAAGCCATGGGTTGTGGGTAAAATTCAAAAGGAGCACTGGAGGGGCTAGAAAAAAAAAAATCTTATTGTTAATATAATTGTTTAAATTGTGACTGATTTAATGTCGAAAGAAAACAGACAATTTTATTTCTATTGTTCTTTTTCTAAAGTTTTATGCTGACAGCATCTCATTTTTCCCAGGGTAAGGGCAATTGAGGAGCGGCTGTAAGCACTGACTGCAAGAAGTCCTCCTAATCAGCCTTTAAATGCCAGCTGCAGCTCGGTCCGTCCACCAACAGGGAGAGAGCGTTCTGTGGGCTCCTCCTGTAATTATGGCCAATTCTCACTCCTCTGCCCTGGAGGAGCTGAACTCCTCCTGCCATGGAGAGGTAATTAGCAATTTCCTGCCTAGGGAGAGTCAAATGGAGACAGATGAGCTCAAAAACCCTTAAATATCCACAGCACTAAATACCGCTGTTCTATTCCTTGAATATCCACAGCTCTAAATGCTGCTGGTTCCTTCCTTGCCCAGGGTCTGTGCGTCACCGCCCCTCTGGAACTGAGTATTTCTGGAGATGGGCTCTGTAGCCAGGCTCCTAAAATCCTCACACAGGGAACATGGTGCTGCCAAGTGTTGAACATCTCTGCGCGAGAGCCAAGGAGTATCAGCTCACCAGGGTGAGTGTTACCCCTTTGGAAGCACCAGAGAGTGTTCATGTGTTCTGAGGTCTGTGATCGTGTCTTTCCTTGTCAAACAAGGAGGACAGCTGCTGTCTCTTCTTGAGCTCTTCTGAGGAACATAGTCATCAGTGTATTGGTCCTCTCCAATAGCTACTGGATTCTGTTCCCATAAAACCGGGCAGGTACTGGTGTATGTTTCGATAAAATTTCTTCAGAATATTCCCGTTTCCTTTTCCTCTGTATTCACAAGTGCCTACAAAATCCCACACGCGCCTGCCTGTTTCACAAGTAACTCAAATTTGCTTCCTGAACTACGCACAGGCACATCTCGAAATGTCTTACCAACTAACCTTCCATTCACTTGGAGGCCATATAACAAAGCAGGTTGCCTTGGTTATTCACTTCCATCCATCAGCATTGCTCTCAAGGTGTTCAGCAGTCTACCAGCACCCACTTCATTTGGAATCTCGGTTCAAGGCAAGCCTGCAGGCCCTGTGATGCGCTGTGATGGAAAACTCTTTGCTTACATCTGGAATCTTGACTTCTCAGCTAGGGGTGAGGGGAAACCTTTATAAAGAGAAAAGGACAATGAAGCAAGACGTTAAGACAGCTAGTCAGTCGGTGAGTCACAGCTACCAAACATTTGGCACCAGCCACAAAGCAGCTGCGTGTAACCAGCTCTAAAAGGCCCCAGGATGCCTCTTGCTCGTTTGCTCACACACACGGACAGACAGATAGACACACACAGAGTTTAGACGAGCAACTCGCACCTCCGCACGCTCTTAAGACTAACTTTGTCAGCAGCTTGGGCAGAGGGTTTAGTTTCCACAGGAAAATTTATTTTGTTTCCTTCAGCTGGTTTTCTAACACCCTGATGGAGATTTCTGCTGGTGTCTTAGGGTCTGATTTGCAGACTGCTGGACCCAGCATGAGTCTCTCTTTGATGCTCAGTCAGGAGACCGCGGATCGAGGCCTTAGCAAGCAGTTTGGGCCACATGTCCGGATGGCTTACAAGGTAGATGCTGACAGTGTAAAACAGCAGCAGAGGAGGCATAAAAAGGGACCAGCTCTCTGTGATGCTGTGTGACAGCTTCTAATGTCAGTTGTGGCCTCTAGGTGTATCACATAGTCACTACTGATGTGGCAACAGCTCTGAAGGTAGAAGGTAAGAACTTGTCCTCCCTAGAGTGGGAAGATAAGAGAGACAACAGGGTGTTGAAAAAGAAGCGTCAGGAAGACTGAAGATCAACATTTGTGAAGGAAAGTGAAGAGGAATGTGAGGAAGATGCAAAGGGAAAAGCGACTAGAAATGGAAACCAGGTTTTCCCAGCCACCCCCAGGGGTAAAATGCCAACAACAACAACTTTTTTTTTTTTTTCTTTTTTCTTTACATAATGGTGCATAGACAAAAAACAGGGTTCTAAAAATTCCTGCAGTGGTACTGTTATAATTACGCGGTGTCGGTAGACACCTCCAATCGAAGCAAAAATGTTTCCATAAGCCCCAGATCATATCCTCAAATGGAGCAGTGCCCACTTGTGCCAGCTGTGAATTTGGTCTCTGGTTTTTGTAAAATTTCAGATCCTTTGAAGGGTCTTTTAAAGAGGAAGTTCCTCAGTCACCTTTCTGTGAAATAAGAAAGTATCACCAGGGAATTATTATTTCAAAATTAGATGAATGATACACTATCAAATTCAAGTGTTCTTTATTGTGATCCTGAGAGCTTTTTGTTTGAAACGTGCTGCAGGTCAGAAAACAGGTTTTAAAAGTCTCAATCTATTCCAAAACCACCATGAACAGTTTTCTGGAAAGGAAAGATTATATATTACACTTGGTTCCTCTCCAAGAATTGTATGTCTTACATGAATACTCCTCTGTCTCCTTCTGTGGTGACATATCTGAGATCAATTATGCCAACAGTAAAGTCTGGAATTTTTACAGTGCAGCTCTTTACGAGCGTTTTCATAGAAGAATTTAGGAAGGCTGAGGCATAGGAAAAGCCCAATAATCCTGGCCTGTTATCTTCATCATCTCCAGCCCTCTGTCTTTTCCTCTCTACCCTCTCCAAGTGAAAACACTGGCTCATGTAATACACATGCTCCATTGTGGTGATTTAAGTGGCCATCTGTATGTTTATCTGAGGCCTGCGCGAATGGCCAGCCTCATTAGTGCTTGTGTCATGGGCGGATGGGCCAACACAAATTCTGTTTGTGTAAGATAAATTCTCCTTTCCCGCCTTTATCTCTCTGGTCCATTCCTTTTGCACTTTCTCATTTTTCTCTGCTCTCTGGGAGTTTATTCTTGCTGGAACTCACTTTCCTCATTTCTGAGGTTGGACCCTGAAGACTTTACTTGCCCTTCGCCCTGCACATGCTTAGGAGAAATCTGTCTGAAAAGACATGCATTTTTAACCTGGCTGTGGCTTTTCCTGCAGGAGTGGTATTACTCAAATTAGTGCAACTAATTGCAGAAAAAAGGGGTTAAGCAGAATGAGAAAGGGTATCAGGAGTAGTTCCTAAATAACGACCTTAAGCCGTGACTGAAAGTTTTGAAGTTTGCACTTAGGTTTATTTACTTTTTGCAGTGACAAGAAACTATGAATCTGTTTTATTTGTTAATAATCGATATCTGCTTCATGTCATCTCCGCAGACTGCAGTGTTTGGATTAAGAACAGTGCGGGCAGGCTTATGAATTATAAGCAAAATGTTTTCATTGGATTGATCTTCTTTCATTTGGCTTTAGATTTTGAAGGACTTGTTTACAGGCAGGATGCTGAATCTGTCATGCTTCGTCACACTGAGTAGCACTTGAGTGCATAAATGCTCCTTCTGGGTGAACTAAGTACCTAATAAATTCTGAGGAGCAGTGTTGTGCTTCACTGGCTGGGAAACTGGGAAGTGGAGAGGTAATTGTGTTAGTCAATATGAAGGGAGGTCACCGTCAGTGTTTTAAATCAAGGCTTAAAGAGAGCAAACACGAGCCTTAATTCAGATGAGTGGTGGTTCAACCACAGGTGGGGTTTTGTCTTTGCAAAGAAATTACGAGAGTGGTGTGTTGGGTCTCCAACATAGTATTGCAGAATTTTCGATGTCATCTCTGCTGCATTTAGCTCACTGCCTATTCTCAGCGCTGTCTGCAACCTGACTGCCGAACTGGATCCTTTCTGGCTTATTCCTCAACATTAATATCAGCTGCAATGGGAATTTTGAACGCGAATGAGGACATTAAAGAGATATATGAATGATGGCTGAAAATCACTGAGAGTCAAACTATTACTTACTCTAAGTACTTTTGAAAGCCATCTGCAGAAATTGAGATAACAGAATCCAGTTTTCTCTTTTATCAAAGAGCATGTTCAGGAAGGGTAATGGAGCTAAGAAGGAATACATTTGCTTTCAACAGTAAGTAATTATCTGTGACTGAATATACACATGCAGCACATATGTGGAAGGAGGCACAAGTCTAACAGCCTTTTCCTTGATAAAAATGCATTCGTAAAACTTAAAAAGAATTCCCCAAACTCACAGAAGGCATTGTACCCCATCGATAGCTTTTTACAACTGATCTTGGATTTCAGTGTTCAGATTGCTTCAGCATAGCTATGGGAAAATATAGCCCTGGTCCTAGGAATAGGAAGGAATGTCTATTTTTCATCCCCATGTAATTGAAAACTGACTGAAAACAATTGGCAGGAATCTAAATATTCACATTTGGGCACAGAGCAAACATGGGAAATTTCAGGCCAAGGGATTTTTTTGGGGAAAGATTATGAGGAAGTACTTAAGAATAGCTTTTTAAAATTTTATTTTATTTTATTTTTTTTATTAGAGGTGACTCAATGTATAAATTGTCCAACCGTTTTTTCCTGGTGCTTGTTCTCCAAATCCTGCATTTATTACTTAGTATAAAAGGAACAGACAGTGTTTCTTTAAATAGAAATTACATTCCTGTCAGCTTACCCAAAGCCCAAATATGGGACAGAGTGTCAGAGAAAAGTACTAACATGAGGGATTCGGGGACTTGACAACGGTACAGGCTCTGCTTCTGCCTGATAAACAACTTACACTGACTTGTGCTCCCTGAACTCACATCTCAGGACATAAAAGTAAGGGAGAAGTAACCCCTAACTGAGCAACAGCAGAGAAAGAGAAGTAAATCTGATGTAGGGTGAAGTGTGAGATACCCAGAAATTGTAGGGCAACAACGTATTAAGATTCCATTTATTTTGGTACGTTGCCACCCTGTGCTGAGGTTGATAAAGAGGCACTTGGCTTCACTGGCAGAAAGATTTGGCCATATGGTGTAAACTATTATAAACATTACAAATGTAACCTAGTGTGGTTCAAGCGTTGAAGAACCACTCTGTAAAAATGGCACTTCCCTGTTCTGCACATCTGTTTCTTGCATGTATCTTGAGAGTCAGATCTGCTTAAATAACATTTAAATGAAGGTTTAACTATGATTTTTTTTAAAGAAAAAAAATCCATGAGCCCTGCAGAACCAATTCAACTGTAGGAAAGGGAGTTTGCTCATCTTCAGCATGACTTCTAACTGTAAGATCTTTTTTTCCTCTCCTTTATTTCCCTGTGTGTGCACAGTGAAGACGTGGAGCCAGGAGGATTTGCCTGGCATCGGTTCAGCGCTGGAGAGACAGGCAAGGGTTGCAGCTGTGATCCTGGAGGCTGGTGTGAGCTGGTTTGGGCTCAGTTTGCTTCAGAGCAAAGGTCCTTCCTTCCCTACTAAAATCCTGCCACCTTCTGCTGCGCAGTGGTGCTGGAGACCAGCTATACCGACATAGGACTGTGCCTCTGAGCGTGTGCTGCTGGCTGGGGCAGCCTGCGTTACACCAGTGCCACTCCATCTAGTGCAATGCTGGGGTCCTTCTGCAGCGATAAAGATCAAACAAAAAGCCTCCGAGGTAGCTCAGCAGGGCACAGTGCTCCACTGCTGTGCCACCGGGACTCTGCGCCAACCTCCTCTTTGTCAGCAATCCCAGCTGGGCCCACGTCTCTTCTCCCCCACTCCGGGGGGACTCCTTCCTCACCTTCCTTCCTCATTGTCTCGGGTTGGGATGCTTCTCGGCTTGCTCTGTTCTGGTTGAGGGGATCCTTGGCTACTCATGCTGGTGGGAGATACTGTTCCTCTAGCCAGAAACCAGCTGCTGGGCTGTTCGGCTGACTCCCAGTGACCTTCCTCCCCCTTCCCTCTCTGTGGCCTGGCTGTTTTTACCGAGAGGCTCACGCCACAGCTGCCTTCCAATGTGCTGCTGCGTCTTGAACTCTGGCAGAAGGAAAAAAAGCGGGCCATCCTGTGTCTAGTGGCTTACTGTGCTGAGCCACCGCATCAGCTAGAGTCTGGCTCCTTATTGCATCCAGATGCACAAACAGTTTGCCTGCCAAAAGTATGCTTGGTGCTTCATGAAACCCTATCACTGAAACGGATTAGTGTTGGGACTGCCAGGAGCAGCTTTCGGGAATCGCGTCAGGAGGGAGGAAGCTTCTGTATGTACGGTACATCCAGCTCGTGAGATGGGCTTGATCCTGAAAACAGCCCTTCTACTCACAGGTAATTAAAAGCGTAGAAGGAGTAAAACTAAGGAAGAGAGGAAGGTTTGCTGAGTGACCCCAAATTATAAATCAAAGCTCCACAAACCCGTGCCCTCTCAGTAGTCTCACGTCCCGGACTCTTCATTTCTGTTCTTGGCAACTCCTTTCACTCGGGCTCCTCAGCTCTGGGCAGTTTCCTTCCCTGCCAGGGCAGTACGAGTCTTCTCCAACAGCTCCCACTTTACAGACCACAGTGCCTCCCACCTGCGCGTCCTCCTGTGCTTCTCATTTGGCTGAGGAAAGCCCCCTTCTTTCCAAACCTCCATGCTTAGCGCATCTGTTGTTATAGTTGCCGCTCAACTTAAAATTTAGAAAACGCTAATTGAATTCACAGTGTTAAGTCTCTGAAGGAAAGCCTTAATTGCACTTGTTTGGGCAAAACTGATGGGCGTTTCAACTTGAGGCTTCAAGACTTCAGGACAGAATCTAAGGTTATTTTCTGTTCACGACATAAAGGGTAATTCTCATTATTTGTGTAAAGCTTTGCACACTTGTAGCCCCAGACTTTGTGTGTGTTGGTCTGTGAAACAGAAACGTTGTTTCTGAATTTGCTCATGCCTTTGTAGTGATTCAACCACCAAAGTTATTTGAAATTCAGGCCTGGATCCAGATTTTGCTTGCAAATGGATAATAGCAGAACCCAGAGTTCAGATTTGAATGTGACCAGTTTTTAGGGCATTCAGAAAGGGAGTCTGAATTTGGAGATGAAAATTACTTACATAATAGATAAATCTAAGGCTTTCTAGGGACTAGTATGCTATGCAAGATCTTCCTTCTTCAGCAAAATAAGCTGTCCCTTCTTAATCAAGGCAAATGGTCCGTCTGAATCTGTAGGTTGAGTTCATTGTGGTTTCTGGCCACAAGGGGAGGGACAGTAACAGGCAAATAAGACTGACACTGTGTCCTGGGTGGAATAAGTTCACAGAAGACAGTGCCACAGTATTAACTATTTCTGGAAAGCCTACAAAAATACCCCATAACCTAGTCAGTAAAAATCTGATGTAAAAATGTATCTGCTGAAGTAGCACAGCAGAGATCAGAGAAATAATTTCCAGATGCAGCGTAGGAAAAAATGCCACAAATGTTTAAGTGTTTATAATTTAAAAATGTATTTTAAGTTAGGAGATTGAAGCAACACACGCAGTGGCATAAGGTGCCTGCCAGGGGCTTTAGCCCTATAAAAATATTTAGAAGAGAAGGCATGAAAGGGATGACTTGCTGGATTAGGGATAAATAGTGTGCTTTAGGGTCTCATGTCTCGTATGCATAGATTCAGGTCTGTGCAGACTTAATGGCAGTCATGTACTACCCTACGGGCATAAACATTTTATTTTTAATGCCATATCTTGCACCACCATTGCTTGCAACACTGCGCTGTGAGAAACAGTAGGACTCTCCCTCAGCACTGCAGGACCCATGTCCCCATCGCACCGCTTGGTCACATCAGGTCTGGGCTCAACCTCCTTCGTCAGTCAAACTGGGTTGTTTCGACCTCTGAATGGTTACTTGGTGCAGCCATAGGAAAACTCACTTACTGAGGTAGTTGAATTCGGGGTGAGTAGATGCATTCGGGCATTCCCTCTCTCTCCCTTCTGAAGGTGATCACGCAAAGGCTGTCTTCAGTGCTTCCTCCCTTCAGATAGGAAATATCCCTATCTGTACTTCATTCGGTTTTCAGTGACCTCTTCTTTACGTTTGTTTCATGAAGTATCACTCGGTCACAGGGCTACTAATTAGTACTGAATTCAGTCATTTTGGATGATTATCATCCTAAGGATGGAATTTAATCTGGTGCAGGAACTTGCTTTTAATTAGGTCCTTGGAAAAAAAAAAAAAAGTGCTTAGCAGGGGGAGAAGTCAGTTGTAAACTAGAGGGAATAAAAATTGACCTTTCTTGACGAACTGTCTGAAGTTTCCTGCCTTTCTCATGTCTTCATGCTGTGAGTAATGTGAGGAATGCTGCAGGCAGAGTGTCCGCAAGCTCTGATATTAAAAATAAAAACTTTATAGTTGCAGTTGCCTCTGTCCACTTCTACTTTGCTCATTCTCTCTCTTTTTTTTTTTTTTTTTCTCTCTACTTACAAGAAAGCAAATTCTGGAGATTGTTCCCACATGAAACACTCCTCCACATGGGCCTGTCAGTGCCGCCGAGTCACTGACATAACAGCCCACTGCTCCTAAGAGATCCACAAACGCTGATATGCCTTTGCCAGGCTTCTGCTGTCTTATTAAAAAATATGGTTTCATTTAACTCCTCACAGAGCAAGGGCTTGTCAGAGGAGAACCGCAAAGGCCTGCAAAGCCCTTCCAGCTGACCAAGGCCGAATTTTTGAGCATCTCCTGCCATCTTGTGGGACCGAAGAGAACATTCACTGCGCTTATTAACAGCTGAGATATCAAAGCTTTCCTTGTGGCCCCACTGACGAGCGAGCAAACACTGAGCATGGCAGTGCACCCCCTTCTGCAGGAACAGTTTGGGGGGAACCTGCTGACCTGAATTTGACTGACCTAAACCTCTCCCAGTATGGCTGTGGCTGCGCTGGCTGATGACAGACATTATCTAGTCATTATTAGAGGAAGGGTTCTAAGTATGTGGGGGCTTCTTTTGCTGTTGGTCATCTTAGGGGACGCCAGCTGAGGAAAATCTGCAAAAGTATGACCTCTGTGCCCAGCAGAGCTGCCAGAGAGGTGGAATAACTGGGTGTGGGGTTGGTGCAACCCCAGCTAACCCCAACTGCTGCTGTGTGGGTGGCCTCGGACAGGGCTCTGAACACAGAGAAAGAAGCCAGTAATTTCTGAGTGATAATCTCATGTTTGTCCTGTCTTAAAACTTCCCACTGCGATGAGCAACAGATTTGCTCTGTGTAAATAAAGCGAGAGCGACTGCCAGTACGTGAACCACACTGTCCTACAGAGCTGGTGGGCTGAGCAACAGTGAGAGCATGGCAAGGTTCAAATACCAGTGGCTGACCCGGGTGAATGCTCTCATGTTATAACAGTGGGAGACTGAAAAAAGCCACTGTGGCTTGGTGTGACTCCTGCGTGGCAACAGTATCTCCAAGTTTCACACCCATGCATACCATCAGCCAGCCTGTTGTTTTTTTGGGTTTTTTTTGCCTTTCTTTTTTCAGTCTCGCTAGGTAAAGCCAGCTGAAATCAGTGTCAGCCTCTGTGCTCTTAGGCTGCTTTGGTTGAGCTTTCCTGCATATTATGGAATCGCTTTGGGGTGATTGATTCTGCAACACGAAAAATGTTCATTTCATGTTTTAAGCTTGGTTTTAAATTTACTCTGTTTAAAAATTCAGCCAGGCTGAAGAGATTTCCTGAGGACACGGATGATTCCTCGCCGGGACGAGGCTGTCCTGGCTTCAGCACATCAGTACTAGAAGGGGTCAGGACTCTTTTCAAGCAGGTTTCGCTGGTTGTCTCCAACAGTGAGGAAGTTGTGAGGTCTTGCCTGCCCTTCCACGCCTTGGAGGGGAATATTCTGGTGGGCACAGATTTATCCATTCATGCCTCCATGTATTACGTTCCCTCCCTGTTGCTCCCAGATGTAATATCCTTACTCTTAGTTCCTCTCTCTCTGTCCTTAACCCACATTCCTTCCTCTCCTTAATCCTTTGCTTGTCCCCCAATTTCTCCTTATTATCCATGGACCTCAAAGAGGCTTTGCCCCCTCCATCCCAGGCTATGTTGCCCAGACATTTTTCCCAGTCTACTTCACAGATGTTACTTCTCGTGTTCTTGATTAGGTCCTGCTGTAGAATAAGGCATATTCTTTCCCCACATTGCCAAAACTGCCTCTTTGCTTTCACTTGCATCACTCCGGCCCAGAAACGCTGCTGACAAGTAGCTAGCACAGAGAAAGCATAGAAAATTTAGTTCTGTCACACTTAGGCCTGGGCTGTATTTTCATGGGGGATGGCATATAAACATACAATACAGTAACACAAAGGATCTATAATATGGCATTTAGGCACGAACGGTTGCTCTGCAGCAGTGATGCCTTGGTGTGCAAAGAGGAGTTGTGTGAACGCACACTCAGCGAGGGTGAAATTCCAGCCAGTAGATGAAACTACCAAAGAACTCTACTGAAAATGAACAGACTGTTGTCACTTGAAGGGTTTGTCTTTTGTGCAAACACGGGCAGATTTTCCAGGCAACACCGGGTCCAGGTCAAATTTAAACTCTCTTCTTCATAGAAAATGCTTCTCTAGCTTTCCTCTGAGATAAATAAAAAGCAACACCCCCTCCCAAAGAAAACAACTGTCAACACTCATTTTTTGACATCAAAATCAACCCTTAGCCTTGTTCTGAGAAATGGATGAATAGTTTTGATTGAAGATTTTCCAAATAATGGGGGACAAGGGCTAATAGTTTATCACCCAGTATGGAAAATTGCAGCCCAGCATGTTTGGCTGACAAATGCATAAACAACTGAAATAGGCACTCTGTGATGGGAAGGTTTAAAAATAGGGAGCTCTACTAAATTTGCTTATTCAAAAAAAAAAAGCCTAGTTCTCTCAGAGGACACATTCATTACCTTGATGAAGCGACTCTGCAACTCCTTTTCACCTAATCTAGATGAAATGTTTTCCTGTTACCTTTGGATTGCCAGATGTTAGTTCCTGCCTGTAGACCACCTTATTTACAAGTACTCTGTATTAAATGGTGGTATTATTATGAAGTTAAGGGATAATATACTAAGGAACTAGTGTCACTCTCCTGCAGTAGCCAAAGATGTCTGTCCTTTACTGGAGTATCTCTCACTACCGCAAATTGTGGCATACATTGTCATGTTTTCACTCACGGAAGCTGACAAGAACTAGAAACAGTTCTGAGGTTGGGTGGTGCACAGGCAGTCTCCCTCTCTGAGCCTGATGTAAATTTAGTCCTCCCTTTTATTACATTGCATATTGCCTGACAGTGCCACCACTTCGTAGCTTTGGACAGTACAAGACAGATACTCTGGAATCAGTTTGGCAGCATCTGTCATCCTAATGATGTACCTCTCCTCCATACATATATACTGGGAGAGACCTAGGTGAGATAAATAATACTGAAAATAGTCCTAAAAGTTATGAAGTCTCTGAGTGCAGCATAGGAGAGAATTGAAGTAAAAGCAAATATAATCCCAAAGATGCATGAATTATCTGAATTCTATTAAGACTTTAATCACAGAATCACAGAATGTCAGGGATTTGAAGGAACCTCAAAAGATCATCCAGTCCAATCCCCCCACCGGAGCAGGAACACCCAGATGAGGTTACACAGGAAGGTGTCCAGGCGGGTTTTGAATGTCTGCAGAGAAGGAGACTCCACAACCTCCATGGGCAGCCTGTTCCAGGCTCTGTCACCCTCACTGAGAAGTTGTTTCTTCTCAAATTTAAATGGAACCTCCTGTGTTCCAGTTTGTACCCATTGCCCCTTGTCCTATCATTGGTTGTCAC
>VWYH01001940.1:1159883-1255125 GCA_013399365.1 Pampusana beccarii
GCAGAGTAGAGGGGAAGGAGAACCTCTCTCGACCTACTAACCACCCCCTTCTAATACACCCCAGGATGCCATTGGCCTTCCTGGCCACAAGGGCACAGTGCTGGCTCATGGGCATCCTGCTGGCCACCAGGACCCACAGGTCCCTTTCCCCTACACTGCGCTCTAACAGGTCATTCCCCAACCTATACTGGATCCTGGGGTTGTTCCTGCTCAGATGTAAAACTGTTGAAATCAAGATAGAATCACATAGACAATCACATAAATTGTTCCATGCCTAGCAACTGAAAAGCGTCTCAGGAAAAAAATATCACAGTATTTTAACAGAACTCTGTCCTGTCACCTTATGGTAAGCAGTTGCTCATCTTATTGCATCTTTTAGGAGAAACTGCCAATGTGACCTATTAGGCTCTTATAGCTTTGCAGAAATCTGAGCAAAGGAAATTTGAGCCTGAAATGTTTGCCTAATACAATGAAGACCTGTGAGTATGTTGATGGCATTGAATCTTTAGAGTATAGATGATAAAGGGTCAGTTGCCTCCAGAGGTTAGTATTTTTATGTCTGGTCTTGAATAAGAACCAGTTATGAGCTTAATGAATTAATTTTCCTTACATGCTTGTAACACGTGTTTTTATGGACAATTTGACGTCAAATACAAAGTTCAGTGATGAGGCTTTGAACTGAAATGCACACTGTAAGTGAGAACAAGGAGTTCTGATTTTGATAGTTGTTGATTAAAATAAATCTTCTCCTACTTTCTTGGTTACTTAGAAAATATCAGGGCTATCTCCAAAATGCATATGAAATGTATAAGGCTTGTTGAGAAAGGCAGGTAAATGACAGAAGGGAATTTAATCTGTCAAGATCCCCCGACATGTTATTAAACAGTCTGGATATGTATAAGGAAAATATTCACAATAGTTCAGATGTGATGAGGGAAAAGCGTTTCAAGAATTTAACCTTGGTGCAAATACATTACACTTTTTCACTTTTTTTCCCCCTTTCATTTCTTCACCTGTATCTTTGTAAGTATTTGTCTCCATGTTGTCTTTTTTTTGTATGTTATAAATACATTCATTTGCAGTTTAGATTAACCTGATTCGAATCTCAAGGTGCCGGCCAGTGGCAGAACATTTCCTTAACGCAGAGTATGATGAAGCTACGAACTAGGTCACTTTGGCCTAGGCATTAACAAACACCTTCTGTCCCCAGAAAGGTTGTGTGAGCTGGCTTGTGAGCTGGTGTCCTAAGGATCAGAGAAGATCCTTGAACCCCAGCATTCCTCTGGAAGTTTCATGAGTTTGATGTGTTGAAACTTCTACTTGGAAGGGCCCATCCAACTATGTTATTTGATAAATTGCTTAACAAATTTAATTTTGTTCTACAACAAGATTACCCACCTAGTTGACAAAGGGAAGCCTGTCAGCGTGATCTTTTTGGATTTCAGCACAGCCTTGGATACTGTCTCTCACAGTATCCTCCTGGACAAGATGTCCAGAACACAGATGGGTAAACGCACAATGCAGTGGGTGAGCAATTGGCTCACAGGCCGGGCTCAAAGGGTTCTAGTAAATGGGGTTATGTTGGTCTGGCAACCAGTCACTAGCGGGTTTCCACAGAGATCCATCTGAGGGCTAGTGCTCTTCAATGTCTTTATAAATCTCTTGGACTCAGGAACTGAGGGGTTGCTCAGTAAGTTCACCAATGACACAAAATCGGGAGGAGCTGTCGACACTCCAGGACAGAGAGGCCCTGCAGAGGGATCTGGACAAAGTGGAGAACTGGGCAATCACCAACCGCATGAAGTTCAACGAGGGCAAGTGCTGGATTTTGCACCTGGGACACGGCAACCCTGGCTGTGCATACAGACTGGGGATGAGATGCTGGAGAGCAGCTCTGTGGAGAGGGATCTGGGGGTCCTGGTCAATGGCAAGTTGAACACGAGCCAGCAGTGTCCCTGGCAGCCAAGAGGGCAACTGTGACCTGGGTGCATCCAGCACAGCATGGCCAGCCGGGCAGGGAGAGGATTGTCCTGCTCTGCTCTGCACTGGTGCGGCCTCACCTGGAGCTCTGTGTGCAGTTCTGGACACCACAGGATAAAAAGGGTATTAAGCTACCAGAGAGTGTCCAGAAGAGGGCTGCGAAGGTGGGGAAGGGTTTGGATGGGAAGCCATAGAAGGAGTGGCTAAAGTCACTTGGTTTGTTCAGCCTGGAGGAGAGGAGACTAAGAGGAGACCTCATCAATGGTCTATGGCTTCCTCACACAAGAGGAAGAGGAGGGGTAGGCACCGATCTCTTCTCTCTGGTGACCAATGACAGAATCCAAAGGAATGACAGGAAGATGTGCCAGGGGAGGTTTAGGTTGGACATCAGGAAAAGGTTCTTCACCCAGAGGGTGGTGGACACTGGAACAGGCTCCCCAGGGAGGTGTCACGGCCCCAAGCCTGACAGTGTTCAAGAGGAGACTGGACAACACCCTCAGACACATGGTGTGAACTGTGGGGTTGTCATCTGCAGGGACAGGAGTTGGACTCGATGATCCTTGTGGGTCCCTTCCAGCTCAGGACATTCTATGAGTCTGACTGGGAAAAAAAAGGGAGAAAAAAGGGAGAGATGATGATTTTTTTAAATAGGAATGTTTCTGAGACAAGAGCTTTGTAGCATCACTTAGTACAACCACACTGAAGAAGGTAATGAATGTTCCGTTTGATACTGTCAAATCTGAACCATATCTGACAATCAAACATGTACATTGCTTAACTTCTTGATAGCATTTTAGCAATGGAGAATAGTACATTAATAAAAACTGTCACCCTCTGTATGTCTGATTCATAAAGAGTGTTTAAAGATTACCCCAAGGCTGGACAGGACACAGTCATTTCCTGTTTTATACCTCATTCTGCTATTATGTTCTAGAGAACAAACTCCTATGGTTTCAAAAGCGGTAGGTCTGGAAAACTCTGACGTTACTTACTCTGGACTTTACAGGCTTTTTATGGAGACTTTTTTGTGTGGCGGCAGTTGAGGACACATTCATGATGAGGCACTACCTACATACTTCATCCGTCTTCCCATACCTGTATATCAGGCCCTGGGTTTGAACAGGGTTGCAGCCTATGAAAGCAATTCAGAAAAAAACAGGTGGAGACGTGACAAGGCAAAGCAGGGAAGACAGAGACACGCACCATCATTGAAATGAGCAACTATAATAACATAACAGCTCCTAGGACTGTGACACGTAGGCAGTGTCTGCCAAATGTGGCATGAGTCAGGAACTAAACCTCAGAAATGAACTAACACTAAGGAGGAGGAAGGCAGGAGATGAAAGGCATTTCAGATGTACTGACTGGGAGATGAGGGAGCGAGGCCTCTGTGGTTAACAACTGGATGCAGACTCGAGTTTTGCACTTCAGCTTGCCACTGACCTCTTGAGTGACCTTGTGAAAATAACTTAATTTTTTATACCACATTTCCACACTCCTTGTCTGTCTTACCTACTCAAATTGCAGGCTTCTAGGGCTGGGGCTATGTACTTACAGAACAGAGAAGCTTATGACTTCATTGTGTAAGGAGCCATTAAAGAAGGAATGTTGGTTTTACAACTGGGGGCCTGGTACCTGACTCCAGCAGCGGGAGGACTGAGAGACATCTGACTACGAATCTTTATTGCAAACCAAAGCCTCTTCAAACTAATCCCAGAATGCAAACTGATTACCATATTTAAAGAGGAGGGAAGGGTAGCCAAAGATCCAGGAATCCATATTTTAAATAAATCAATAAGGGGAGGGAGTTGTTGGAATTAGAGGAATGACATAGGTAAACTGAGGAAGATGTTGGGTAGTCTGTAAACCCTGAAGTACCCAACCAATGGGGAACAGTGGAGGGAATTGGTGGCTGGGATTCAGGGGGGATATAAGCAGGGGCTTTTTGCTCTATTCTGTGTTTCTACCTTTAGGTAGAACACCCATTTTTGCAAAATCTTTAACAAAATATGCTTTGCTGAGGGATCCTGCCTGAACCTATTATATTGACGAGATGATAGTTTCCTACAACTGGAACTTATTGATGCCACCATGGTATGAATAATGCATTGCAACAATCCACTGCCTAATGACAGTTTACATAGGTTCCCTTCTTTCTGCAGGGAAGGGTTAATAACCCCTCTGGCAGTGATGGCTCTTTTCAATTTCTGTGCTTTGCTAAAGCTTCTCACTCAGTTTACGACAGGAGTGTGGTGTCTACCCACAAGTTTGTAGGATCAGATGAGCGCTTCCCAAATTAGCTGAGTTGTCAGGTGGAGAGGAGTAAATAACCGACTGCAAGCTTGTGTGTTTAAATGCAAGGCATAGCTATGGGATTCTTCATAGGCGAAAATGGAGAGCTGATAAATTTCTACCATGGAAGTTTTTTATTTGTCTACGTCTCATGTCAGAATTCAGTGCCTCTTGGGGGCTACGGGGTTGTTGGGGTTTAAGGTCTGCCCTTTCCCTGCCTCCTGATCCAGCACGTGAGATGACTCTTTGCACAAGTCTTGACATAAGTGTGTATTCCTTCAACCCATTATAAGAAAGGATCTGAGATCCTTTTCTTGATTCTTTGACACAAGACTGCTGAGCAATGATGAAGGTAGCAGAGTGTAACAAAGCAAGGGTGTTAGTTTGCTGAGTTAGTCATGGCCAAGGCGAAATACTCATGCTGATATTAAATATATATATATATATGCACATGAGACAGTGACAGCATTTTGGCGGGAAAAGCCATGGTCCCTCTGAGGGGACAACGGGGGCCTGTGCAAACGGCAGGTGACCCCAGTTGCGATGGCCCCATCTGGTGGTCTGGGCAGCCTGACAGCCCTGTGCTCTGGCACTTGCCTTCGGGCAACCTCTGAAGCGCTGGGGCTTGCTAAGGGCTTTGTTGGACAGTCTCCTCCTGCTAGTCGGGTGAGCAAAATGGCTGCCTGCAATCTCCTTCCTCCTCTGAGGAGGGGTTTTCTGTCTGATGGTGTCAGCGCACTAGTGTGAACGTGCTTGTCCCTTCCCATTTAAAAACAAACAGAATATTGGAGTGTATTTTGAGTGGTGCACCAGTAGATCAATGCTGACTCCTGCCTTGGGCTTGATGGACAATTGTTAGAAATTATGGCAACGTCATTTACTCTAACAAGGAATATAGTGAAGATAATGAGTAACAAGGTATTTATAATGAGGAGTGAAGGTGAAAACTATTTAAAACAACAGACAGCCACAAATGTCAGCATCCTTATCTAAACTAACTTGATAAGTCAGCAAAGTTCCCCTAATTGGTGCCCTGAAAGTGAACTGGCTGATTATGATATGCAAACTACATCTCTATTCTGGAAGTCACCCATTGCCCAAAGAAAAGACCCCTGCCCACTGAACAAGTGCAATTAATTTTTAAGACACTGTAGCTTTGAATGGTGAGAAGGCTCTTAGCCAATTAACACATAGGTAGGAATGCATATATATTAGAAAGGAGCAGTTCAATACAAACCAATGGATAAAGAATGGAAGTCTTGGAATCTGAGGTGTTCTAGCTTAGTGGATTTGCCACCTAGCACCCATCTCTGCACAGACATGAAATAAATATCCTGACTCTGTGTTATTCAGCTTTTTGCACACCAGGTAAAAGAACCCTGATTTTTGGGACAATAAGCTGGGGTCTTTTATTGGAAGTCATCCCAGCTTGATCTCTTGTTAGTGATGAGGAGCTGGCCCTGTCATTGGGGCCTGTGTGTTCCTCTGGCATGGAGCAGCCCCCATAAGCAGGGGGGTGTCCCACGTCTTGGCCTTTCAGAAGTGTGGGGCAGTGGTCTGAGGTGGGATGTGCCCTCCCTGGATTCAGGGTGCGGGTCCTGGGGGCTTTCTGTCGTCCTGGCAGCCTGTTCAGTGTGACCTCGCTGTAAGCAGGGTTCAGGTTCAAGTGCTCGAGCCTATGCAAAGAGCTCTGAGCCAGATGAGGGGAGGCTGATGTGTTCTGTAGCTCCAGGGCTGGCTGGTGCCCTGCTGTCCCTCGGCAAGCAGGCCTGGGCTGCTGGGCCTGTGGCTTGAGCCCTCTGTAACCAGGAGCAAAACTTGGTCATCTGTGGGTGGTCATGCCCTGCCCTGGATGCCTGGAATAGGTGCCACAGTGCTGTCAGAAATTGGGCAGCCCTGGCTTGGGTCAGGACTGCTGGCCCCCTCCTGCCTGGTGGGGCAAGCAGCTCTGTGGTAGGAATTTTGAAAGAACAGACGTGCTGGACCAAAAAGATAGTGACCCAGGCTGGCACATCAGGGCAGATTTGCTAATGCAAGCTGAGTTTTGCTGTATGCGAAGGGCACTTCTGGTTTCATTGAATTAATTTGCCTCCAGTGTAACTTTTCCTTTCTTATTCAGCATAAGATTTTCACTGCTGTCGAAGGGCAGTTAGAAGGCAGATGATTTCTTTCAGAGCTGAGAGTAAAATAGGCGATTAATTTCTCTTTGAAAATGGGAACAACTGCACTTGTATTGTCTGAATTGCACAGTTTCCACGAAAGATAAAAAACCCAGTCTGAAACCTATAAAGATCATTAGGAAAGTTTTTCTTGATTTCTGTGGGAATAGAAGTGTCTGGGGAGATTAGCAGTATTGTAAGGAAACAGATTGCTCAGTGAGTGAAGAGGAGCCTGATAGCTATGCTCCTTTATAATGCTAGATGAAATACATTTTTAACCTTTGCTTAGTAAGTTCAGCCTACTTCTGCTGGGTTGGGGGAAACCTGCCTGATATATTGCACAGGCACAACTTCCGTGGACGCTCTGCAAAGCTCAGTGTTGCTCATTAAAATCTGAGCTAGTGACTTTAATATTAATGCCGTACTCCAGCTGCCCATAGAAATGCAGTTATACAATATGTCTTTATGATGGTGTGAGTAACACAGTGCAAACAGATCCCCAAGGCTCAATATGTGTGCAGCTAGGGCAAAGTGGTTAGAAAATGAAACAGTGAAGTTAGAAAAATCTCCTATGCCTAATTGCTTCAAACTGCATCCTAGAGATGGACTGGTCCTGAAGGAAGTTAATTGGCAGGTCTTCTGACAATTTGCTCAGTTCTTTTTCTACATCCTTCTAGGTCAAAGTATCCAGCTACTATCACTACTAATTGTCTTCTAAAAATGCTGCCAACTCTAAGGAGCTGCGGGTACATGAATGAATGGTGTACACCTTCACTACAGGTATTTTTTACATATCACCTGAGCAGATTTCATTGTTAGCGATTCAGCTGGACTTACTTGCCTGGAAAAGTAGTGAGTGGGCTGAATTAATGTTGGGAAACGTAACGAACAATCTTTTTTGAGTAGCTTGCTTAAAAACAAATAAAAACCAAACACAAACAAAACAACAACAAAAACTCCAAACCAAACCCAACAAAACCCGACAAAAAAAGCCCAGCAACATGCCTGCAACATGGTTAGCAATTCCATTGTCTGACTTGACCAGGCTTCTTGAACTGAAGGAGAGAGAGGTATATACAACAGCAGAGTATCCTGGAAGTTCAGGACATTCCTAAGATCTTTGATCTTAGATTTATGAGGCAGAAGTACTACATTAATGAGTTGGAAGAGTGACTTTTTAGGGCAAGCGGAGAGTGCAGTCTGTACACTCTACATATATGTTCCTTGGGACAGTAAGCAAGAGTACCTGAAAGAGTGATGATCAGTGTGGTGTAAATCCAAGGTAGAATCTTGTTTTTGTGATATAGTCTGAAACGTGGCACACTACTGCACTCTTGGCTCTGCTGATGCAGCAAGAGATGAGTTGGAAACAAGGCCTCCTGTGTTAGCTGCACACAACAGCTTTTGTCAGGAAAGTCTTTCATGGATGTGATTTGCTGATTTCCACTGGCTAAAAAGCATTAGCGCTGCCATTGTTTACAGGCCAGGGAAGTTCACTGCATCGCGTAGATAAACACCAGAGACAAGTCTTTGCCTTGGGGTTAGCTGAATGCTTAGTTCACGGGAAAAGTAACTTGGAATTCAGCAGAACTTGGGTATGGAAGTGAACGGGCAGGGTATTGCAAGTAGTTGTCTTTGAAGAGAGTGCAACCTGTATAATCAACACAGATAGGCAACAGACTGCAGCGAAGTGCTTTCCTGATGTGCTGTGACCGAGAAGACTGAAGGGTCTGGGTACCTTAGAGAAGAAAATCAGTAATGTGGGAATGATGCAGTTGTGCTTATGGATGTTTCAGTGTTGCAAAAATAATGAAAGGAGAGGCAAAGAGTAGCACAAAAAAATTATGTAAGTAGCTTTTGAAAGGTATTACGCTTGCCTTTGGAGAGAGGAGATTAAATGGCTCAAGAGTTAGTTCATGCAGCGTTTAGCCAGGGTAAATAGTCATGCATACAGCTTCCCACAACTTCTATGCTGTGAAAGATGCCGTCTTTAGAAGGATATGGCAAACCATTTTTCAGGGAGTGCCAATCTTAACAACAGATTAGTGTGTCCGGGAAGCTCTAGGTCTGGCACTTGAACTCGCAGGGAGGTGTGACTCGAAGATTTGAAAAGCTCTGTGTGGTTGAATACACCTCCTTCATGACACAACCAAAGGCAGCCTGAACTAGGAAAACATTCAATATCATTTTCATCCTCTTTTGAAAGACACTGTGTGGCTTTCCCCCTCCCACCCCGTTCCCCTCATCAGTGACATGAGAAACATATAATGCTTTGCAAAAAAGGAGAGCATATGCGTATTTCTCTAGATGTGGTTAAATTAAGTGTTGTAAGGCATACTAAACCAGGGAGGGGCTAGATGATAGCACTGTTCCTAATGAACACTTCCCTGAAGGCATAAGATAGGGCAACTGTGGCTGTGCTCTAACTGTAGGTAAGGTCACTGTGTTTCATCAGAATATGCTTCATAGGCTCTCACTGTATTTGGGCAAGATCTTGACTTCTGGGAGAACTCTTAAAAAGCTTTAGTTCCAACACTTTCTATTTCTACCAATTGCCGAGAGGTTTAAGGACATGGGTGTTCCTGTCATGAATAATCCTTAAGCCAGTCAGGTGCTGTGGGAACAGTAAAATACTCTGTGAATGTTCCAAAGTGCATTGGCTCTACTTGGGATTGCGCTATTCACCCAAAGTGGGGAGGAGGCTGGAAAGGTGTTGCAAGCTGCAGCTGATAGGTCATCTAGACATTTACTACACAAGGACAGATCAAGGTCATGATGATTCTTCACATACTCATCTCAAAACAACAGGTTACTTAAATCAGTTGATTGTAGAATCACAGAATATCCTGAGTTGGAAGGGACCCACAAGGATCATCGAGTCCAGCTCCTGTCCCTGCAGATGACAACCCCACAGTTCACACCATGTGTCTGAGGGTGTTGTCCAGTCTCTTCTTGAACACTGTCAGGCTTGGGGCCGTGACACCTCCCTGGGGAGCCTGTTCCAGTGTCCACCACCCTCTGGGTGAAGAACCTTTTCCTGATGTCCAACCTAAACCTCCCCAGGCACATCTTCCTGCCATCCCCTTGGGTTCTGTCATCGGTCACCAGAGGGAAGAAATCAGCGCCTGCCCCTCCTCTTCCCCTGGTGAGGAAGCTGTAGCTGCCATGAGGTCTCCTCTCAGTCTCCTCCAGGCTGAACAAACCAAGTGACTTTAGCCACTCCTCATACGGCTTCCCTTCCAAACCCTTCCCCAACTTTGTAGCCCTCTTCTGGACACTCTCCAGTAGCTTAATATCCTTTTTATCCTGTGTCTCCCAGAACTGCACACAGAGCTCCAGGTGAGGCCGCACCAGAGCGGAGCGGGACAATCACCTCCCTCGCCCAGCTGGCCATGCTGTGCTTATGTTTGCTCTTTTGTGATTGCGATGGGAAAGCTTACACACGTCTGTAAAAATGACATCCTAGCAGTGTTGTTAAACTTTCTGAGGTGCGTCAGTCCATTGGAGGTTACGGCAGTAATTTGCTTCTACTGTGGTTAAGCACAAGCGGAAGCTAATCAGGTTGTAATGAGTGCTTTCATGTGACTTATTAAAGTGTTAGCATCAAATATTTATCACAAATGATGGATTTGTAACCTAAAAAGATCTCATAATAATGGACAACTCATGACATTCTTTCTTAATGGAAGTGGGAAAAAAACAGAGTTAGTTTGAATTGCTTCAGTTTACTGTGGTCTCACCAAGTGGTTTTAAACACATCTTTGTAGGATGTTGATTGTCTGAGTTGGAACTGAATGGACATCGTTACCTGTAAAATCATCATTACTGGGTTGATGCTACTTGTAATTTTCCTCATTATAACTAGGGAATCAAGTATCATGTGTCGACTGCACTTCAGGCCCAAAATCTTATGGTATTAGTTCTAGAATAAACATGAATGTCTTAACTTGTTACAGACATATGGAGAATGAATTTTGAGCCTAACTGCTAAGACCAAAATTGCATTAATTGTCCAGCCCAGCAGCACAAAGCTTTATGTAGAACTTCTGAATGGTAAAATTTAATCAAAATCTTAGATACCATCTTGCTAATTCCATAATCTTGCTAATTTTTATCAGCACTAAACTGAATACACAGGACAGCTCAATTACTGGTAACCATAGATATTAATCTAGAAGGAGCAATAAGAATAAGTACACGTGTTTCAGGCAGCGGCAAACCTTTTCAGATTCTTAGTTGGCATAAATTAATGAAGATCACTTTGGGTTGGATATTTTTCTAGGAACAGACTTCAAGAGGCAGAATTGCTAAAGACTGGAGAAACAAAAGGTAAGAAGTAACTGCAATAGAGCCAGTGTAACTGTTGGTAAGGGCTCTGGTTATCTTAGAGGAATTAGTAAAATACCAATTAGGAAACAGTTACCCAAATCTGAGAGAAACATTAGCATCTTAATTAAGCACAAGATACTGATTTTACAAATGCTTTAGTTTTCACTTGATTTTATCATTTGGCTTTGGTGGGCCAGTGCTATCTTGCTTCTGGCTCAAACTGGAGGAGAAATATAATCAGCACCACCTTCTAACTATTATGCAAGCAAACTGTCAAGACAAAATGACAAAGTTCTACAAAGCTTGTGCAATTGGCAGTCTGGGCGGCAATCTGCATAACTGCTCCATTTCATGTTCCTTGGTGAAGGACACTAAACTTTTGCAATGTTTTCGTTGAATGGACTTTTAATAGTCCAAAATTAAACCTTCAAAAGATGTGTAAGCACATCTGGAAGGTATCCTTGCACATGATGCGAATGTTTGAACTGATGATATGTGCACTCGATTTGTCTCTTCCAGACAAGTCTTCCTGGAAGACTGTGTTTATTTCAGGAGTGTTCTTTGTGTCTTGAAAGCATGTGGGGTAGGATGGGACTGGGGACTCATTTTTCCCTGAGTTTGTACATGTCAGGTGCTCCAAGGAGGAGGGCTCTGAAGTTGACAGCTGATGTTCTGCTCTAACAATGCCAGAGCAAATGGACTCACTGAAATGTGGGAAGACAGAGCTGTAACCAAAAGTACTCAAGGATCTCAAGTAACATCTGCACGTGTCATTATTGGGAAAGAGGAGAAATTTGCAGGCAAAAGGAGAGTGAAGAGCTCTGGGTATAACCCGTGATTTCACCTGTGGTCTATTGCTGGATCAGCTGGGAGAGTTTGGTGGAAATTTCTGTATATGTAGGCCTGTGAACACTTAAAAACTGGAAAACTCTTCTTTGCTGCCCACTATGCTGCAGAAGCAGGTGGGAGCTGGAAGTGAAATCATGGCAACATACTTAATTTAGCTCTCTAGCTATTTCAGTTGCTGCTTTCAAATAATTTAAGAAAGAACCTTGATTTTTCTTATAAGAATCTGGAGTAAATGAAAATAAAACCCGTCAGTTTTGGGTGGAAAGCTGTAATAACAATTTCAACAAATTTGAAGCAATATTTTGAAGCAATAGAATTAGTTGGATGACTTAGTCACTTAAAAAAGGCCTAGCCCAGACATGGTAGAAGTGAGACTGAGGATTTATTGTCTCTATTTTTGTGCTACTGCTGATTCATTACATGATCTAAGAGTTTCTCTTAGTGTCTCAGCTTTTCTTGTCTGTAAAACAGCAAGTAACAACATTACAGGGTGTTGTGCAAATGTTAATTAATGCTTATTAGGTTATTTTAGCTCTTGGTAACATAGCAACATGAATTTATTACATGGAAAATAATAGTGCGTGGCCAAGTAGTAGCAATGTACAAAAATTAAATGAATGTATTTGTTAAAGCTTTTAAAGCATAGATCAAACCAAATCCACCTTAAAAACCTAGAGTAAAGTAGACAAAGGAATTCTAGTATTTCCTACATGCTCTTCTCAAATCAAATCATTAATATGCACATTAAAGATGCAAAATTTCAGATTTCAATTGCAACTTTAATTCCAAGCCTTTAATAGTTGACTTTGTGAGCTTAGTAGGAAAGATATGGGATACATAAGGTCAAATTTATGGTTCTGAGGATGTATAGCCTCTAAAAAAAAACCCCCAAATTAAAATAACACTTGATGGTTCGTAGAAAAGAGTTTCTGTGTTCGGAGTTTTAAGATTTTTTTCTTTAGCAAGTAGTTCACTTGACCAAAACTACCCTTTATAGTGCTCTGATAAGATGTTCCCTCTGTGATGATGCTATTCCACAGCTTTGCACAGATGTGTCTTTCAGGTCACTGCTGTAGTTGGCTTATGTGCATCAACAACACCTCAAGCTTAACACTGGATCAATACACAGAAACGTTTTTATTCTCTTATTTTATAGTTCTTTTTGGCAAATTCCATGCTGTATTCTTGTTGTCTTTTGCAAAATGTCAATATCTTTGTATATGCTCTACTTTATCTTTAAGGTGTAATATCTGGTCTGTACCTGATAGACAAATCAGGTTCTAGCCAGATGGTTTTAAGCTTACTTTTCATATTCTATTCATTTTGGAGCCATACTAGGAGGATACAATAGGGTTATATTGTGAATGAGACATCTCCTTTAGTTCGCCAATTTACAAACAGTTCTTGGGTAATTATAAACAGTTGCATAAACTTCTCAGAATGACATAATTGACGGTGTACCACTGAGTCATTTGAGACACCCTATAATACGAATGAGTCAGAGCAGAAATCTTTGCTTTGTTTCTGGTATGTTCTTTGAAGGATCGACCTGTGGCGTGTGTTACATCCCATGCCTGACTTCACAGTTCCTCTGCTGTGTCCGTTTCCCAGGTAGGGCTGCAGAACTTACTTTGCGAGAGGAATGTGATATTTCCAAATGTTAATTTCTCCTCGCTTCTCCAGCCAGGCTCTGGAGCATTTCTTACTCCATTCCAGTGTATGTTGATGTGACACTTCAGTCCCCTGCTTTCCAGCAGCGAAGTAGCTACCTTGGTTCATTGAAGCTCTAGCTCTCCATCAATATTGGACTTGGGCCAGCCTGGCAATCCATGTGCCTCACACACATTTGTTACAGCCGAGTGCAGTTGGTTGTGGAGGGTTTGCCATGAGTGAAGCAAAGCTTGCACTTGAGAATTCAGTCAATGCTAGGATTTGCTTGTCTAACAAAGAGTTATCTGGGCATTCTTTAATGCACCTGAGGATTTTGTGATATTGATAGCTGATCCTTATGGAAGTACTATTAATCAAGCAATGGGGCAAGTCTTGCCTGGCTGCACCATCTTATTGTTCTGGTATCACTTAGAACAGGGGTGTCAAACTCATTTTCACCAGGGGCCGCATCAGCCTTGCGGTTGCCCTCAAAGGGCCGAATGCAATTTTAGGACTGTATAAATGTAACGGAAATTTCTGTTGATGAAGTGTGACCAATGAGATGCACCAGAAGGAGGAAAATAAGCAAACAAACGAACAAACAAAACCAAACGGCACCAAAAAACACGACACCTTAGTGAGTACAAGTTTTGGAAAAGTCAAATAGAATACATAGCTTTTTTTATCATGGTCCTTATGGAACATGGCCCAGGAGAAGGAAATGAAATGAAAGACATTCAAGCAATATGTCAGGAATCACAGAATCGTTTCAGTTGGAAGAGACCCTCAAGATCATTGAGTCCAACTGTAACCTAACTCCAGCACTAAACCATGTCCCTAAGAGCCTCGTCTATGTGCCTTTTAAAGCCCTTCAGGGATGGTGACTCCACCAATTCCCTGGGCAGCTCATTCCAGTGCTTCACAACCCTGTGAAGAATTTTTTCCTAATATCCAGTCTGAGGAAGGTTGTATGAAGGTAGCAGTAAGCCAGCCTCGAGTCAGCTGCAGAGCAGAGTTAGACAACTGAGTAGGGGACAGGAGGGAAATATGTAATCATCTTACCAATCGAACAACCTGGATCAAAAAGGTAATCAACGCTCTTCTGCCAGCATACTCAGAACTTGAGGCAGCAGTGATCTGCTGAGAAGGGTGATTCTGCAGGCTGTAGCAAGTAGCAGACATGGTCTGGAGAGGCTGAACCACAGGGCATGTGTCCTGAATTAACCTGGATTTTCAGAAATGCATGACGATCAGTGGAGATCCACAAGGTTTAGGGTTAGATATTGTAGCGGGATCCATTCAAGAAACTTCTCTAGGTGAATCACTGTCAAAGCATATTTATGATTATTCTATTTGGAAATGTTGAAAGAACTTTCGAAGTCGCAGTTCTTGATGAATCAAAGATAAAGTAGATTCTAAGTAAAAACTCTTCAGCTGAAAGAGGTAAGAGTCATGGTCTTAAGGCAGTGATTATGAGGAGTAAGAGAAAAAGTTGAAGGAAATGAGGAATGACAAGAAGGAAACATTAAGTTACATCTCCTCCAGCCTTTCCTTTCTTGCACCCAGAAGTTCCATGGAGCTGGATGGTAAACTCAAAATACCTTGTCACAGCTGTAGGTGGGATGTCTGACTGTGTGAGCACTGTGACCCCTGCTGGGCTTGGTCTGTGGATGTATTTGTACAGACAGCCCCCTGCTGAACTTCGGTACATTCAGCTCCAGGGAATGTGAGACTGTCTGGCTCCAAGAGTCCTGTAAGAGCAGCTTCCCTCCCGTGGAACTGCTCGGCCAAGGCTGAATGCCATGCTACCTGAGAGACGACTCTTAAAATAACAGAATGTGACAACAAATAAATGTTGTCTGATGTCTCAGTGGAAAAAAGCTCCAGACCTCTTTTTACATAGAATCACAGAATCTCAGGATGGCTGGGCTTGGAAGGGACCTCTGGAGATCATCCAGTCCAACCCACTGCTAAAGCAGGTTCACCCAGAGCAGATCGCACAGGAAGGTGTCCAGGTGGGTTTGAATGTCTCCAGAGAAGGAGACTCCACAACCTCTCTGGGCAGCCTGTTCCATGCTCTGGCACCCTCAGAGTAAAGAATTTTCTCCTCATATTCAGATGGAACCTCCTGTGCTTCAGTTCGTGCCCGTTGCCCCTCATCCTATTGTTGGGCACCATTGAAAGGAGTCTGGTCCCATCCTCTTGACACCCATACCTGAGATATTGATAAACATTGATGAGATCCCCTCTCAGCCTTCTCTACTCCAGGCCGAACATCACAACTCGCTTGGTACCTCTTCAGAGCATTGCCATATGTTCTTGAGAGTGTTGCCTGCCTGTGCTTTTCCCTGTATGGGTTTTGCCCTGCTAAAGAATGTGTCATCTGGAGTGATTTCTCCTTTCCCTTGAGGAAAGGGAGTTCTAATACATTGTCATAACAGCAACCAGCTCTTCATTCTGACTCTCACTCTTGTAACTCAAAGATGCTTATTTAAAATAGCGTGTGAGATGTGGGATAAACAGATCAGCAGTTAAAGAACTCTGGGGTGTGCAGCCATCTGAAACGTCCTTTATATGGAAAGGCTAGAACAGAAATGCTGAATTTGGTTTTGGTTGGTTGTTTTTGTTTGTTTGTTTGTTTGTTTGTTTTATTTTTTCATTATGAATCAGTGAGGAGGGTTCTAAGGTTTCACCAGGCAACAGTGACAAGAGTTTGCCTTTTCCAGGCAAGAAATTGAGTACTATCAATGGTATGGTGATATTTAAATGATTGAATAGTGTACCTAACCGTAATTAGTAACAATTGTTTGGGAAGTTTTTGCATTGTGGACAATGCCCTCAGACACATGGTGTGAACTGTGGGGTTGTCATCTGCAGGGACAGGAGCTGGACTCGATGATCCTTGTGGGTCCCTTCCAACTCCGGACATTCTATGATTCTATGAACACCTGCAGAAGTTTGCATTATCAGTACATTAAGAATGATTTGCTGGAATGATTTCTTAAGATTTTTTTTAAAATACAAAGTCAACAGGAAAACTGTCATCTTGATAGAACATAAACTGAAAGTGGGAATGAAAAAAGTTACATAGTTTAATTATCCTAATTTATCTTGATTTCCGGATACTTTTCAGCTACTGCAATGGAATAAATAGAATAAACAATTATTTTTGTGTTGGTTTTTTTTTGTTGAAGTTCGGCATTACTAATACTTTATGACAGAATGTCAATGAGTATTTTTAAAGTGTTTTTATTTTCTTCTCTTTCAGTCTAGGAGTCACGTATTTTAAATTAAATTTAGCTTGTGCTGTGTCTGTATTTCTCAGTGTGTTCCATCTTACGTACAAAAACTAGAAGAAGACAATCATCTTGCTGAGGTGTATTCTGGGTGTCCCAATGTAACACGTCTCAATTGCATAAATGAATTTTGTAATCTTTTGCCCTGTTGCTTGCATAGTGTGGTTTAAGTTAATTATTTATAGCTTGTCAGGGCAGCTGTTGAAGAGCCCTATACAATGCAGAAGTTGAATTTGATAAGAAGCCATCCTACTGTGCCTTGTGAGTCTGAGTAGGGCCGGAAGACTTTTTAACTGATAGATGAAATGTAGAGATCTTTTTTTCTACAGAAACAAATGAATCATACTTGTCCCCTCAGATTTTCTTGTGCTTGTAATTTTTTTTTTTTTTTTTAATTACTTTAAGTGTCTCTGTTCTTCCCTTTCTTTAGCTTTTGGTGGTTATGTTATCTACATGTCTGTCTCATGGCCATTCTAGCAACACGGGTGCTCCCGGACTGCTCAGTGGAGAGACCGTGTCCGGCCACAACCCATTGCCACTAGATGGCACGCAGCAGGCCGAGGTAAGGCTGGATATAGTGTCCACGCTTGCAGACCGTTATCATTTCTATAACTGGTGGGATGCCTGGTTTTCCCAGATCCTCTTTCTTCTTTTCATATCTGCTGCTGAGAGGGTTTGCAGTGTTTAAGCCGGTCTCCACAAAGCCTGCATATGGAGGAGCTGCCATCAGTGGATGGTGAGCCGTACCCGCCAGCGGGAGTCCTGTGGAGGGCTGTGGGGTGACCAGAGCAGGAAGGGCAAGAGAGGTGTCCTCCTGGTGCCTCACTGGGCACAGGGCCCAGGCACTGCCTGTCAGGCCCTTGACCTTCCCTGCGGTCCCGCCGCTGACCTCTCCGGCTGACCAGCTCTGGGATCCGCTCCCTCTCCTTGCCCAATGGGGGCCAGCTTTTTGCTAAATCGCTGCTGAGTCAGGCTTTCACAGATCAGCAGAGCCTGACCGTGAAAGAGTTCTTTTTTTTTTTTTTCCTTTTCTCCCTTAGTTTATCCTGAACATCGTGTCGTCTTTCTGCATCCAGATTTCCTCTCACATCAGTGTAGGTAAGGGATCAGGGACAACGGTGGTTTGTTTTTACTGAAGAAATGCTGACGTGAACACTGGTCGGGTTAGGAGAGCTGAGAAACTTGAAGTGTGGACAAAATATTTCATAAAATCAAAGAGGTCATCAATGGTGCCCCAAAACTGGTGGGTACTCAATTTTATCTACATGTATTTTTTACTAGTGGTTTTAATGTAAAAAGCATTTCTTGTGCTAAAGATTTTCCTGAGACAGAAGGCAAAGATGCGAATAACTATAAATTAAATCATTCAGTTCATATCCTAGGATATAACATTACTTAAATAGCCTAAGATATGCAACATTATTTGAGCTGAGTGGCTGTACTCACTACAAATCTTTATCCAAATAAGATATGATGGACATCTAGGAGTAGTGATAGCAGAATATGCTTCGAACATTCTAAACTCTCCTGCTCTTGGAAATTCACTGGATCGTGTGTTGCAGAATAAGCTACTCTACAGTTGTTTCTTAATCCAGGAAACAAAACAAAACCCTTCCAGGAAAACTGGTAGTACTTGTGTTGTTCTTCAAGCTTATGTTGCTTTCATGCCTTTCAAGTCAGTGTGGGAAAACAGTCCTAGTGTGTTTACTTTTGTTTTAATTGATCTTACTTTGACTTTGCATCCTTTTGCTAGGGCATTAGTGCTGGGAACTGTAAACAAAGCACAGATATGTACATACTATGTTTCAGTCAACAGGGTGTAGGTTCTGGGTTCAGATTCCGGTCTTGCTGAAGATAGTGGGTGGTTTCTCACTAGGTGGAATTATTCAGTGTTCATTTAACTTCTTTCTCACTAAGCATAGTGAGAAAGAAGCTCAGCACTGAGTACTTTTGAAAATATCACCCTTCATGTCATCACTGGTTGTCCTGCTGTTTGGTCAGGTCATCTAACTTTTCTGTAGTGCAATAATTTCTTCTATAAGAAGAAATTAGCTTTTTTATCCACAATTAGCTTTTTTATCAAGCTAGCTTTTTTATCCACATAGAAATAAGTGTGATGTGTAAATGGCTAGTTTTCTAAGAAAGTTCCTTTTTAAAGGATGGTTTTGTGCACTTCAAATAATCTAAAAGGTAGATATAAAATAACTGAATGACTTTTTTTTGTCCAAATATTGGTTCTACTCATAGAAAAGTGGATACTACTCAACATGACTTGAATAGATGGATCAAAGTGGAGGCGTGAAGGCCAGTTTGGTTAAGGTCTGTATTTTGTAAAGGAAGAGGCAAGTATAAGAAATAGGCCCCGCCTTCGGAGAACGGAATGTAGCTTCCAGAACAGAGTCTAGTGATGGTAGAGAGGCTTTCTGTTTTTGCTGTTTCTAAAGTAGTAATCATCATGTATCTAAATGGCTGCCACTCCTTGATTTTATGGGTGACCTGCTAGCTTGTGGTTCTTCCTCTGGTCTGTAGCTGCTTTGTCTAAAGTGGACATGGTGGAGCAGAGACTGACTCTCTTCTCTGACCTGGCAAAAAGTCTAACAAGCTGGGGACTTGTTCTTGATCTTTGTTCACAATCACAGTAAGAGTAGCTGACAACAATAAACTTCTGGAATAGAGGGATTAAATGTAAAAAGTTAAATTTATGAAAACATGCAAATATTAGCTGACCAGTGCAACAGACAAATTCGCTAAAATAAAGATCTGGTTTCTGCCATGCGCAGCTGTGATGCGGGATGTGATGATGAAAAAAGGTTAATTTAGATGACCGTTGAAGTTCGCTAGGATCTATGTGTTTGATGTCAATGGCTCGGTGTCAGTGATACTAGAATCCTGTCAAGTCTCGTGTTTCAGCTCTCAGTGCAGGTTACTGTTTGTATTTTTTTGCTTAATATTCTGTAAGAAACGGAATATGCAGCAGGTTGTGTGTTATAGACTCCGCACCAGTCCCTCCTAGAAGCTATTATCTGCTACAGTATTCACCATCTTAAAAATAAGAAGAAAAGAACTGGGTCTTTCCTCTGGGCTCTCTTAGCCTATTTTTTTTCCCTTCAGAGGCTTTTGTTTTGGATTGCAAGCTTTGTGCCACAGAAAACGAAATCTCTCCCTCTTACTGGAAGCATTCTATTGTGGTAGTAAACCAAATAATGTTATAGGACCATTGCTGCAACTCTCCTGGGAAGGAAATATCAGAGCTCTTATGTATGGAATCCAATTTAGGATTGGAACCACCATAGTCTGCAAGAGATGGATTTGAAATTTTGTATTCAACTCCACTGTGGTTTTAATTATATAGGATAGCTTATACTTTATTCAAGGGAATAAAAGCTTTTAATACTATTTTTTAAGGTATTGCTGTCTACTCTGACTGCTTAAGCTAGAGATGCTGTGTCTAGATCTGATTTATTTCCTGCAAGGATCACTGAAAAATCGCTGCAAAGAGACCATGGTTTTACTCAGCAGTAAAGCAGACAGGTGTGATTGGATATTCCTGTATTGCTAGTAACAGAGATAACAGAGAGCAAACCCAGCTAGCAGTCTGTTATCAGTTTCTACAGTCCCTACCTTGTTAACCATTAGGGCACACTTACCTTGTCCTGGGAAAAGCAGCTTTGAGAATTCCTAAAGATGCATGCATCTTTATACCTTATCTTATCCTTTCATCATTTTCTGAAGTATTTTTCTAAGTTGTTTGGTTAAAGCCCATTTTATAATCTTAATTTAACAAGATTGTTAATCGTGTTTACATCAAGGTACCTCAGCAGCATTCTCCTGAGAGTAAAGGTATATCTGTACTCTAGTTAGGTGTTTACATTATTCATGCTGGATATTTTATTGTAACAGCCCTGTGATTAATTTGTTGGTAAATATCTCAACCTCATTTTGCCTCCTTGAATTCTGCAAAGCAACCTCCTGCCAACCCATGAAAACTATCGGCTCTATCTTTTATATTCAGATATAAAATAATACACAATACAAAATGACAGTGGTGGGAAACCAGTTTTATTAAAAAAGGAAGCCACTCCAAAAGAGAGGTGAAAACTGGCATATTTGTCACCTGGTTGTACGAAGGGCAATCTTGGTAAATATTCAGAAATATTTGAGATCTGTAAGTTCATCATACAAATATGGGAAGAAACGTGATGGAGGGAATACATTAATCTCTTAACTGGTTTCCAGGTGAATTCTTGAAAAGTGGAGGTTGCTTGTTCTTCATGTATTGGGAAGCCTCAGGAGTGATGAAGGTGTAAGATTTCTGTTCAGTGCCTTTAAGTGTACATAGTTGGGCATAAGGTCTATCACTGAAAGCAGCAAGCCTGGCTAGGAAGTACTTGTGTTTGAAAACAATCCAGGTAATTAAGAATATTTGTTCTGAGCAGTCAGGGATTCATAGACATGCTCAAGATATACATCATTCCAGGCTTTCCATGTACAGTCAGTTTGCTTTCCTGTTCAGTCTTAATAAAATAACTTTGGGAATTAAAGCTTTTTTATTTTGGGTTGAGACTAAGATATCAGGAACACGACTTAAGAAAATCTGTCTTCTGGACACGAGGGGAAGCATAGAACTTCAAGTAAATTCAGTTTGTATTTCTGTAATATATGCACAATGTCTGTTTGTAGCCTGTTCAAGGTTCATTTTGAAAGCAGTTAATCTTTCTTTCATGCACCGCTTCTCTTGGAAGCCTGTTCTTCAGTGTTACTGCTATAATGTTTACAGCTTTTCTAATTTTCGCCTTAAATGCTTCATGGTGAGTTTACAGCAATTGCTCTTCAGCCAGCACTGTCCATGATTTTCCAGTGGGGCCTTTTCTTTCCTGCCTGATGTTTATTGTGTGTTGCTATTACATATTAAAAGCAAATAGTTTAGAATGAGTTTGTTTTGGTGAGAGATCAAGACAGTCTGGGGGATACAAGCTGATTGCGACGGCTGTAATTTGAGACAAGTGGCTTGTTCCGCCGATGACAATGGCATCTGCTCTCCTGCATTATATTGATAACAAAGCTATTCTGAAATTCTCCAGGAGACTGACTTGCCATACTTGTTCAGTCTGGATAAGTCTACTTTTGACAACTGTCAGTCATCTTAATGGTAGAGGTTAGTTGAGACCTAGAAGGAAACCGTAGTGCAAGGTAAGAAGATGTCAAGGTCCCTGTTTAGGCCGCATCTGGGAAGACAGGCAGTCTTTTTCTTAAACAGGTAGTTGGAGAATGCTCACAAGCTTTTGGCATACAAATCCTTCCTAGATAGAACAGTCAAATCTTAGGTCAATTCAGGAACCCTTTTGTGTTAGCAGAAGCAGCTGTGAAGGATTTCTTGTCTTTTGAACAAACTGCCCACCAAAATACTGCGTTCTAAAATGAGAAACTGATTAGCAGTGAGATACACAGGGCAGCCAGAGGACTTGTGTAGATGCCCAGAAAGAAAAGCTGCACATGAATTAAAACAAAAGTCTTGCTTTAGTTGCTTGAAAGTTTAGTGACAACCGGTACTTCTCAACAGAGGGCAGAATTAACCAACTTTGTTCACTTCTTGCTGTCAGAGGAAGCCAGGTGGTAGGACTAAAAGAACTATAATTAAACTCCACCCGTCTTCAAATGCAGGTGAAGAGGTCATAATTCATGAAATGAATCCATGCAATTAGAAAGTATTAATATAATTATCAGCTGGACACTGATTAGTGATTCATGAATAATGAGCCAGTATCCACTCACAACCCTCAATGAGGAGATCCAATTCATATTTGCTTTGTGAGCATGATCTACTTCAAACCTACATCTGTAACCAGAAAGAAATTTTCTTGTAAGAAAGTGCATGAAACGTATGGTTTTTTTTTAACCTGAGAAATGCCTTTGAAAAGAAAGGCAATATCTTACTTTCATACTTGTATGGCAATTTTATGGATTTTTTTTGTTATTGCAAAGTAGTAAGTTTACTGCCTGTATTAAATCCTGAAAAGAGATTTGAGATTCTTTCGTGAGACTTTGCCATACTTTGCCAGTATGAATGTCCCTATCTAGTCATATAGAACGTCCACTTATTTCAGGAGCCTGTCTTCAAGAGTGGTCAATAGGTGATGCCAAGGGAGAGATGACATCCTGAGACAGCACTCTCTGTCTTCATATTCTGTAATCAATATGGTGTGATTGATTGATTGATTGATTGATTTTTTTAACTTATACAGAGAACACATGAAGCGAAGTAACACAACCAGTAAGAGTTTATGGTCTGGAAAGAAATCTTTGAGAAGTAAAAGAAATGGTGTGTAAAGCCTCAACTGACCTCATATGCTCTCATGGCTGACCCTAATTTCAGCAGAATGAGAACTCTTGGGGTCCCTGAAAAAAGTGCCAGTGCATGCTCCCAGAAAGTGTATCTGCGTCCACTGAAGAATGATCTCCAGATCTAAAGCAAACAAATAGTTTCTGCTTTGGGTGAAAGATGCTGTCCACAGGTTTTAGCAAGAGTAGATGCTTCATACAATTTTAGGAGTCCAGCTACCAGGGGCAGCAGACACACAGAGTTAATGGGAAAACCCTGGAACCTCGATACATGGGGTAGGGCATTAAAGCAGTGACTTGGGACTTTGTTATCTTTACTACCTGCTTTACCAAACTGCTCCACATAAATCCCTCTGCAGAACCCTCTTCAGAGCTGCCTGTACTTTCTTCCCCCTCCTGCCCTGTTTCCTGCAAGAGGAGCATGAGAACAAAGTAACAAACCTTCTGACTTCTGTTTTAAGCCTTTTCCTTTATTATCTCTCATATTGGTTTGTTGTTACACTTTCATGTATTAACTTAATTCTGGTGGTAAACTCCTTAGGCAGGAATGGAGCTTCTGTAAATGTCACTGTATTTCTTGAGCTACGCATATGATCGTCTGCAGAACAAATGATCATTGTGTTTGCAACAGCCAGATCCGCAGGATCAACTAGTCAGAATGGGAAAAGCCAGCTGTTTTTTTTTCCTTTTTAATAGTTCTTGACTAACATCAACTACTTTCTGGGCTCTTTAATAAGGGAGTGAGGCTACAGGGAATTTTGAACTTGTAAAACATACCTATCTCTGAGTTATGAATGGGCAAAGGGACGATTTCTAAAATGGGAAACCTGTTAGACTGTAACTGACCGGTAAGTCAGAATACTTTATTTCATAACTAAGTTGTATTTGACGAAAGTTTTCAATTTTAGCTCACTCAATGGAGATCTTACGCTACAGAAGTTTAATGAGGTTTGGTGCTCTTTTTCTGATAATCCCCTGTTCTGTTCAGGCTGGGGTTTTCAAAAATGGCTAAAAGACTCCAATAGCGTGAGTTCTCGTGCTCCAGAACTATTTAGAGGATTTGGAAAATTCCTGTTCTAGATGTCTTGGTTCTCTGCCTGTGGAATGGGTGTAGTAGTAGACTGTCCCATTGGGGTTGTGGGAGAATGAATGAATTTAATGTTATCTGATTGGTGACACTGTTGAGATGACATCTGGAGTTTTATATTCCTGTGTAATCTAAATATAGAGGTTACTATCATGGATGTATTTATCTTTATTTTTACATTATCTATACAGTAGGTTGATGGGTCTAAAATAAACATTACTGATGGAATATCATAAGATGCTGTTCACTGATTCAGCAAAAAGGGATAGTTTAGCTATAAGGTTATCACCAAGGATAGGCAAAAGGCTTGGGATTCCTTAAAAAAAGAGATGACAGGATTACAGCCTAAGAAGAGCATTGTGCATTGTGGAAAACACAGATTAGGAAACTAAGCATGTTTGATTTTGGTGTTAATGCTGTAATGGCTAGTTGCTTTGAGATTGCTGTAAAGTGTTACCGGTGGTTATGAGTAATAATTGTTATTTAAAATATTACAAAACTCTTTATGAGTACTAAGCTTGTGTACACTAATTTTGAGATTGATGTTTGCTATGTGACGGTAATGCTTGTGTAAATTTGCACATAAAGTAACAGCGGTGAAGATTTCTTGGAGAAAAGTGTAATTTTTCTAATGCTCCTATACTACAAAGTGGGAGGTGCCAGACAATAGGTGTCAGCACTGGTTCAGCTATGCATAACTTCGTTGCAAATATAGATTAAGGCAGCTGGTGTTAAGCACAAGTTTGCTGTGAACTATACTTTCAGCAAACTGCGTGCATGTAAAGAAGTGCTGAGAAAATGTTTGACACTTGTTATAAAACAGCTTTTCTAGGGGATAGACTGGGCAATAGAATACGTAAGTCAGAAGAGAAAAGCTGGTAAAAATAATGTATGTATTGTATTCGCTCTGACATATTTCCAGAATACTGAAGGAAAGACTGTTTCTGAAAATGGTAACTTAATTAGATTTTGTTGTTTTGTGAATTGTTCAGAGAGTTTCGTGGAAAGGAGACTTTGATGTAGTGCTTTCCCAGGGATTTTAAGGCAACGAAAAAGCTAATTGAAACTAATAAGGCTGCTATGCTGAAGAGAGAAAGCAAAGTCACAAAAATCAGAATAGAGCAGACAAGAGTAAGTACAGCACCAAGAAACTTCCATGAGACTTTGGAATTGTGCTGTTTTGTGAATAATTCAGGTATCTTGTTCATTAAACCAACACATGTCATATCTAGGGATCTGTGGACAATTCTGCAACAACTTTGGAAGAAAAAACAGGAAGACTTCAACAATGCAAAATATATGGTTGTGTAACGGAGAAACCAGAAGAAACCACCAGCAAGGAAATGGAAGACAAAAGATTCTTCAAAGAACTTGCTTTCCTCTGTGTTTCGCTGGCAACATCCACCTAATATCCAGCATGCGAAGATTAAGCCAAAAAAGGTAAGTCCAAAGGCTTTAAGAGCCCAGTGGAAACATTGTGGTCTTAGCTCAGCACCTCTTCTGAGTTCAAGTTTTCTAGAATTGCTTTTATCTGGACGAATACATAACTGTGTAAATTATGTCCTTGCAGGTGGAAGAGGACGCTGTAGCTTTAAAACTAAAGAGAAATAGTGAAATAGTCTTGCAGTCAGCCTACTAGCTGATGTGCGTGTACGGGAGTTTTTAAATAAGCAGGTGCCCTCGTGAGGAACACCTCAGTGTGGCCGGTGCCGGGTGGATGGCTATGCACAGAGAGAGGGGAACAGAGCTTTTTCATGTCAATATTTGGGGAGGGATATTTGGGAGAACCCCCCCTCCCCTGAAGTTTGGATTGTATTGCAAAACACAGCGAGCTGCTGGCAGCCGTCGCAGTGGCACACTCTGAGTGCCCCAAGCCTGGCAGGATAATCTAAAGGGAATGCGGTTGAATTGTGATCTATTGCTATATAAAAGGGGGCGGGTCACTCTGCTCGTTCCAGTTCCTTTTCTGTCATTACTGCTGCAGAAGCACCAACCAAAGGCAGCTGGCACGCCTCTTCGTTGCTTCTTATATAATATGGGGTTTCACAGGGCACTGATGTAGAAATAAAGTCAAACATTCTTGAGGCAGACTCATATTACTTGTCGTATTGCTGGTGCTCACTTTGCTGCGGGGTGTGGGGCTGCTCTCGGAAGGGTGATCTGTGGCCCTATTTGAGTGAATTTTTGAAAGTGTGCAGCATGGCTCCAAACGAGACAGGGGATGAACTTGTTTTCTTTGTGAATGGTAAAAAGGTAAGGATGATTCCAGTTTTCTGCCCAGCTTGCTCCTGGATTGTGGATTGATCTCTTGTTTTTTCTAGTAATCTTTTTCCTCTTCTGAAGTTTTCTAATACCAGCACAGTTGCCATGGCTTTTAAATATTAAATTGTGAAGACTATTTATTGTTTTGCTAAGTGCCTTTTTCTTGTCTTTGAGTTTACCTTGTGACTTTACCTTGTGAGTTATTTAAAGAGTAACACAAATACACAATGTGCCTTTTACATTTTAGATCTGTTGGCAAAAATTTATTGCAATTCTGAGGATACTGCTTTTAAATAAATGTTCACTGACTTAGTACAGGCATTTCTACTAGAAATAATTCCAATAATTACAACAGATCTGGAAAATGCAGCTCAAATGTGAGTCTCCACATATAATTCATGTGTTCAGTAAGTAATTCTGACATTTGTTTTTTAATGGGGATTTTAGTAAAATGTTAATTCCGTTTCCTCTTAAGAAGCTAGAAAATTCTCTAAAATCAAAGACCATTAACTGATACTGTTTTCTAGTTCAACTGCTGACAATTACCTAAGAAGTGACTGTGTCTCACAGGGGTTGCGGTTGTCCTTGTATGTGCTGGACACCTTTGAACAGTTTGTCCCAGAGCTCCCTTTCCCAATTTGAACTTGCCCTGGCTAGCATTGCAGCCCAGGCTCTTCAAAACCATGTAACAAGGCAAGTTTGCCCCTTTTTTGAACAACGAGTACCGAGCTAGTTCTGTTTCTGAGCTCAGCTCAATGCTAATCCTGCTCTGCTACTTTCCCCTTGCCCAGGTACTTGGGCAGAGAAACTTGTGCCAAAGCAGCTTCCAGCTGTGAAACTCGGAGAAGGGAGAGGGTTGTGTATCCACTGTGTGCTGTGCACCCTCCCTGTGCACTGCTTAGGGGTCAGTCACACGTGACACTAAATTTGGGCTAGAGAATCAATTTCTTTAATCTCTTGATGGATCACACAATGTTCTTATTTGGTTATAAAGCTCTGTGCCCTGCCCTATAGACTGACACGGGACTACTATCAATTTTGCTTTTGTCGGTCTTCCGTGCTAATTTAATCAAGTGTAAACATGGATAAGATGGTTACTACAATTATGATGTTTTAGTTATGAATTTGGATCAAAACTGGTTTGGAATTTGAACTTTCCCAGGTGCTAAGGCACTTGATATCAAAGTTTTGTTTGATCTACCGGTCAATAGTTAGGTGAAAAATGAAGTTTACCTAGTAAGGACTATAAGTTATTCAAAGAACTCTTGAGCGTAATACTGATGTAGAACCCAGCCCTGGTTTTGTGGTTTTGTAAAGAAGGATGACAACTGAACCTTTGTTCACACAGGTCAGTAATGGTTCGTTTGTGAATGTTAATTGATATATCAGCCATTTGCTGTTTCTAGAGGCAAGTGAAAACTTGAAGCTTCAAGTTAATCGTGACTGGCTAATTGACTCTAGTAGTTGAGCTCATGAAGCTGTGGCACAGGATGATCTATAAATTTTCTGCTATGATGGGCACAGTTGATGTACCATGAACTTGTCTTAGTCTCTGAAGGTTTCAGTAACTTCAGATCCCTCCCTGCGAACTTCACTTTTAAGGAGTGAACCTGGAGATTTTTGAGTCTTGCGGTAGGAGGTTGCTACGAACAGGTTGGTTAATGCAGACCCTGATACAGACCAAGTGTTCTGTCTTGTTTTCTTTTTTTCTGGAATGCTCTAATGAAAGACAATTGTAGTTCTGGTGCCAGGCCAGCTCAGGTTCCAAACCAATATGCCACTCATGGTAGATATGAAGACTTTATAAACAAATTCCTACGTACATTTACAGCCGGTGCTTCAGCATTGGTTGGTGCTCAGGTATTACAAGAACATTGATTGCTCTGTGTAAACTGGCAGAAAAGCTCCTCTTCCTGGAGGAGACTCTTGGCTATTACATGAAAATGTGTATTAGTCAAGGCAAAAGAGGAGAGACTGAGCTGCACAGGACTGATTCTATGGGACTCTTTTATGCATGTAGGAAGAGGCAGAGAGGGGGAGAAAGAACAGCCGAGACCCTGAAGCCCAGCAGCAGTTATTTTGATATCTGCTGTCTGTTCTTGCTGTGTCCTCGAGCTAACAAACATACCGTGAACGGCATTGCCCTTGGTGCATTTCAGCAATTTTTATGGAACTGCGGTTCCTGTTTCCAAAAGCTGCATTTCGGAGCTGACCTTGTGCATGTGTAAAGTGGTTTATCACAGTGTGATCTTGTCAGTTGTTGGCAAAAAAAAAAAACCACCAGGGGATGGTTAATACTGCCAGCGGTCCCAACTCATTCCACATGTCAAGACTGTCTCAGCATCCTTCCCTGCTCGTGGAACCAGCAGTGACAGTGAAGGATCGGGTTCCACCTGATCAGAGAGGCAAAAGTTTCCAGGGCTGTGCTCTGCCCAGAGCGTCCAGTGACACGTATTTTTTCTACTCCGTTTTTCTTTTGGTGTGCTGCTGAAATGACTCGCGTTACACCCCTACCAAACGCAGGTTCAAGAGAGAGAACTGGACTCATGAGGCAATCTGATCTGTGGCAACAAATGTGGAGTTCATTGGGACACTTCTGCACGTAAGAAGTTATGTGACGCAAGGGGTGGTGGGAAGTGCCTGGGCAATGCTGCTGAAACAGCAGGTAGCAAGTGAGGATACAGCTCCATCCATCTGGAGTCCTGACTAAATATTCCAGTCAATTCTCTGCAAGGAATGTGACAGCGTGGTCAGTGGGAAAGGTTACTGCTGTGCGAATTCGTGACAGCTTGACATTGCTAAATGGGCTGCTGATATTCTGTCTTGGTACAAAACCGCGTGATAGGTGGTGGTTGATAAGATAGAGACTTTGAGGGCAGCAAATGCTTCTCTTGCATTAGCCCAGTCTGCAATGTTGTCAGGAAAAACTCTCCTCAGAACAGCTGAGCATACTTCACATTCAGAATTGTTTATTTTAAGCACTTGTTTACTTCGCTGGGTGTAAAGCTTGGCACACAACTAGCACAAAGTTATCTTGATAGTCTGCCTAGACTAGAATGGAAAATAACACATGCGATTTAAAGCTAATAGTGGCAATCTTGTTTTTCTCAGCTGACAAGTCTGTCCCGTGCGTATGTAACTTCAGTTCAAACGTGCGGGGTCAATATTTCTGTTTCTGTCCTGAGTGTTAAGAGGGGGTCTGCGCTGGAAGCCACACTAGACCTCTTCCAAAGCTTGTGGATGTTTGATTGCAGATGGGACCAGCCAAAGTACAGGATTTTTTTGAGCATTGGGACCCTCTGGGTCCTACATAAACAGTGAATTACAAATTCTCAGTGTACTGGTTTAAAGCAGAACAAAATGTTCTCATGTCCAGTAGCAGATTTACATTGTGTGGTTATGCACAGTTTGTTTGTCTGTTTTCTAATCCTTTTTCCTAGTAAATAAATTTGAAATCTCTCATTGACTTCAGGAATACGCATTCACAGATTTTGATGTCCTAGGGGACCTTTACCATTGACTTGTCTGACTTACTGTGTGACAGTCTGGTTAAAACCTTTCATCTTCTTGCGACTAATTGAGTGATTAGGGACTAGTGATTGAATGGAGCTTGTTCAGAAAAGCATTAACTTCTCATTTAAAGACCCTAGCTGATGGAAGGGTTAGCATGTTGATTAGGGAACTAGGAAAATTTCTGTCTTATTTTCCTTTTTGTTCCTCTATTTACTTTGCTCAACTACTGTTGTTTTAAGTTGAAAAATCCCTACTTTAAATTTCTGCGAATGCTAACCTAAATATGATGCTTTATGTTGTAAAGGCAAAGTTGTCTGAGTTAGTTAAAGGCAGGTAGAGAAGAGGGCAAACAAAATATTTGCTGAGATCCAAATTGTGTATGTGAAATCATGGGAAAGTGAGCTCAACAACTCTTTGGACCACCCTACGGGCTCTAACAGTGCAGGGTACTGTTTAGGAACTTGCTCCATGTAGTACTTAAAGCTTGAAGAGCTATAGGGCCAGACTGGGCTCCCTGCTGAGGTTATCTGAGTATTTAAGATTCCTAGAATCAGTGGACAAATAGATGTATATTACAAACACAGCAGTACAGAGCACATTTGTTGGGGGGTCGTTTGACTGTCAGTGCCATCCTAACATTTCCAACGAAGTTTCTTTCTGCATTTGATTAATATTTAAGCTACCATATGCAGTAAAATCCACAGTTTTGAATCTGTCAAAATCTAACCTTCAATCTGGTGTATTTGGCAATGTACCATTTGCTTTAAAAACAAAACCCCAACAAACAAAACACAAAACCCCAAAAGCTAAGGAACCAGTAACTGAACAAAAAGGAAATATTTATTTAATTGCAACATCTAATTTGGCTGATTCTACTCCCACTGAAGGCAATGGGTGTAATTCAGTTTCCTCTGTACGAAGACACCAGGGGGAGGCAAGCAAGAATTGTTTTGATGGGCAAGATACCGAATTGTGAATCATATTGTTCTGGGCATCAGACAAGAGATGCTATTGCCACCTGCAGGGTTTTAAAATATTTTAAGAACAAATCACAGCAGGTGAGTGTAACAAACCACTGGAGGAATGACATGCTGGAGGACAAAACTGGCATCAGTGACAACGAAAGTAAGGCAAGAACAGTGAAAAGTTCTCACTGTGTGGCCAGCAAGAGAGACTCATAAACAAGCATCGCCCCACCAGGAGTCCGAGTGCAAAGTTGTGAGCCCCTGCTCTCTGATGTGTGAGATTTGGTTTAATCCAGAATGTCCTCCAGACTCTTGCCCCTTACCTCCTGCTGTTCTCAAGTCTCTGCCAGTATTGCGGATATACAGCTGCAGCGGAGTAGTTTGAAGTGAAGTAAGCAGGAACTGGGGAATTGGTTTGAACAGGGCAAAAGTGTTCTATTGCACGTTCTACTGCACAGTGGGAGCCACTTTCTGAAAAAGTTGAGCAAAAATTTGACTTTGGGACTTAACGCTGGATTAAGTCCTTCACTAAAGGTGTGTGGAGCTGAGTGGCGAAAAGTTTTGCTAAATGGAGGCTTAAGCTAGTGTTTTGTTTCTTATTTAACGTACTGAAAAGGAGCCATGTGGCCAAACTTTTAGTTGCTTTGTTTGAGTACACAATGGGATGCTTCTTGTATACTTTCAAGAAAACTTCTTGAGATGTTTTCTTTGATCTATGCATAGAATAATCTCAATAATATTTAAGCATCTGGAAAACTATTCTGAAGCTTTTTCTCTGTGCCTGGCTATCTTGGAAGCTGCAATGGCCATTGGCACTGAGGAAGAAACTCGGCTTGACAGTGAGGGTAGGAGTTGCTGGGAAAGGCTCTTTGTCAGTGAAATGGCTGTGAAAGGCCTTTTGTTCATGGGATACTTGTAGTCATGGGCATTTTGTAATTAACTGCTCGCGCCTGTCAGTTTACCAAACTGCTGCAGAGGGATATATGTGCTTACTCTGAACCAAGTGGTCATAAGAGAGCCACTGTATGCTCTTACATGTTTCTGTGCATCCAGAAGGTGAGGGAACAGGAGCACTCTGCTCTGAATTGCAGCAATACGAGTGCTGCATGATTTACAGTAAGATATCCCCAAGCTAGAAGAATGAATTTTGTTTCTTTGTAGATTATCCCCAATGCAGGAATGAAGTGTGCAAAACACAACCGGTTGTGTTTTGTAGCAGCAGCTTTATGGGGTGGTTCTAAAAACCGTCTTGAATAGGCAGTATGAACCTTGCCTCTTTAGAATAACCCTGTCACGTGTCAAAGGTATAAAACTGAAGCAGTACAGATGTGAAGGTTTCTTATCAGTAAGAAAAAAGGCTTACACAAATGACCTCCATTTCAATTTGCCCTTCAAACTGGGAGTGATTAATTTAAGTAAACTGTAACTATTGTACTTAGGACTCGCACATTGTAAGAGCCAAGAACATGAGATTACATTCAGGCACAGAGTGACTTTAGAAAAGTTTCTTGATGCTCTTATTAATAACAGAAAAAAGGGAAGACAAGCTCTGTGGCCATTTGGATGCAAGGGCAGAACTTTGGTTTCTGACCACTGGGCAGAGGTTGAAGTAAAATATAATTTTGTGTCTAATACACAACTGCTAATAGTGTTGTTCACCAGCAAGACGGAGCTGACTGAAAATGTGCAGAGACAATTTCTTTTTAGTTGGAATTTCATCTTCCCACATATGGGATGGCTACTAACGTAATGCTGATTATTTTCATGTTAGCAGGGAAGAAAGAGAAACTTCAAGACAATTGGTACTTGCTCTTTGTCCTGCAACAGCTCTATTGGTCATATTTGGGTTTCCACTGTTGTTTGTTCATTTTTCTCTTCTCTGCGAAGTCCATTACTGATGCTGTTTCTGTCATTCTCTATCTGCTTATTTTCTCTGTCTCTCCTGATAGTAAAAAGGAGAAGGGACAGAGGTCAGTTATGCATGGTCAATAAAGATGAGATGCAATTTGGGGACATGTCAAGAATTCAAAACTCGAGTACAAAACAGTTCTTTCTCTGCTCACTACTAATTCTGTTTACTATTTTTGATGAAGGGATTTTTAAAGATTTGCTTCAGCGTGCCATGGTTGAAAAACTCTGACGTATGTAACGCACATACTCTTTTCTGTCACAATAAATTCAAGGAAACCTGGTGTCTGGATGCGTGACCAACATTGCTGAGCATAGTAAGGGGAATTAGTAAGTGGTTCTACTCCCTACTTTGGAAAAGAAGTTGCAGAAAGACCAAACTTTCTCCTTCCAGCTGACACATCTGTGTGTGTAAAGCATTCTGTGTGTAACAGTACCTTTCCCTTCTTGCAGGTGGTGGAAAAAGATGTGGACCCAGAAACAACTCTGCTAACTTATCTACGAAGAAAATGTATCCAGTGTCAGAAGAAACTGCAGAAGGCTTTGAATGCCTACAGCATTTCAGAATTGTTTACTGTTCTGCCTGTCACTTGAGTGCTGGGCAGAGCTTGTGCAGAGCATAAGAGAGAGTGCTCTGCATGGTCTGGTATTTCTTGCTGGCAAAGATTACAGCTGGTATTCCAAGCTCAAACAATAGCAAAATTTAAATAATGTACTATAAGTAATTTATTAATACTTTAAAGAGAAACCTCTCTGAATTGCCAAGAATTAGAACACGGTGGAAGGAAAACAGTATTGAGACAAGAAAACTGAAGGAAATTCAGGTTTATTCCATGCAAATTATAAAGAATTTTCTGGCAAAAATGTTATAGCCACTTGAGCTGCTTGCTGTATCATCCAATAACTTGCATATTACCGGACAGTTAGCATCCAATAACTTGATTATCTGGTGGCCTGTTTAACAGATGATCCAGGGATGCAGAATCAGAGGCAGGGCTTCCCATCACGTACTGTGGGCATGTTTACATGAACAGATGCGAGGAGTCACGTTTCACTCCTGTTTGAAACTGGTCAGCACGTGACTCAGATTAGCTTCAGGAACTCAGTGACTCAGATTAGCTTCAGGAACTCGGTAGCTCTTACTGTGGTGACCAGGCTGGCTATACTAGGTCTGGTTCAGTAGATAGTGTCATTCTATGTTTTCTGAGTTTTTATCTGACTGGCTGGTTGTGTACATACGCCAAACTGTTCACATCCGTGTTAGTGTATTCCTTAAAAATAATAATGCATATTTATTTCACTGTGCTGCCATGTTCTATTTGCCTGGGATCTGAAAGGAGTACAGGGATATAAACCACACTCTTTGCAGTTTCCAGCACTATCAACAGCCCCATTTTGTTGATTGTTTCCAACCATCAATGGCCTCATTTTGTCTGACTGTACCTTGGGTGGATAAAGTTCAAGACAGGAAAAAGGTGGCATGATCCTTCAGCCTGTGTGCACTTCTTACTGCTAGACCTTTAATGTCTAAGCTTTTTAATATCTAATATGTATAGCTTCACAAGGAGATAATCTGAGTTCTTCAAAACTGTCTGATCTGCTGCATGGACATTCTGCTGAACTTATTTTGAAGATGTCTGGCTAGGGTCAGACAAATACATTGAAAAACATGTTTTGTTGAGACAGACTAGCACTGTTGTCAAGAGAAGCATTGGATGGCATAAGCAAGCTATATTTCTGCTGAAGCAGGCCCATGGTTGTATGAGAACAGTTGGTTCCAGAATCTTTGTGTTGAAGGCAAAGATGATTTGAGTTCCCTATATCATAGGCCTCTGGGGAAGCAACAGAAAATAAGTTGTCTCAGTATGGACACGTGTCCATTGCCACCGAAATCAGCTGTTCTTTTCCCACCAAAATTCTATCTGCATTGGCCAATCCCCTTCACAACAAATAGCAGCAGTCTGATTACCTTCTAATGAGTGAAGGAACCCAGAGCAGAAGTGGCCTCAGGAATTCTCTCCTGAAATCCCTTTGCAGAACATTTGATGTAATTCCCGATTGAACAGTGCAGACACGCACTCTGCAGCCAGAGGAGGAATCTGCTTAGGTTCGTCCTTACGCCTTGTGGATTCCTAGGTGTGTGTGCAGAGGTTCTGTGCATCTCCACTAGTTCTGGCTCTCAGTGTCTTACCTCCTGTGGTTTTATGGGAACTGGGCTACTGGAGAGAAGAAGAGAGAAGCCAAGGTGGCCAGACTGTGACTCTTGAGACACAGGTAGTTTATGAACAGTTCAAGTGCAGTTCCCATCTCAGTGCTAAACTTTGGGACTTGAAACTTTGCATGACTGCCTGGGCACCTTCTAGGTGGTAGGAATTACCAGGTGTAGGAAAATTTTAACCAGCGCTGGTGAGGGGTGCTGACAGAGATGTCACCATGCGTCTCAGGGATGCGACTGCATGCCTGAACACCACCTGCTCAGCAATTACTGGCTGATTAGTCTTCCTTAAGCCGTTTCCTTTTCTGAGTCTAATGGAAAGTGGGAACTGTTGAAGTTCAGACACGATTTGTTTATTCTAAGACTCTATTGGAATGTGGACTGCCTCCTTATTATAGCTTTGGGTGTTGATCTCGAAGCTCGCATGCCAGCATTTGAAACTTTGCTTATGTTAAATTATTAAGCAGAAAAAATGAGTGCTTTGTTTCCAGCAAGAACTTGTTGCTAAGCCTTGATCGACAAGCGTTTGAGCAGGCTTCTGCCAGCACTCTTTGTATTTTCCTTGATTCCTGTTCTCTCAGTGGGACTATGTGGAACCAAACTAGGCTGTGGAGAAGGTGGATGTGGTGCTTGCACTGTTATGATATCCAAGTATGATCCTTTTCGGAAGAAAATCCTGTATCCTTTGCAATCTGAACTCTTCAACAAAGAAATGAAATGGGGACAGATCCAGGTTCTTGACATTCCAGATGTGGTACTACTTGAAAAAAAAGTTATATAATGTATGTTTCTGCCAAAACACATTTTTTCACTTTCAGAACATAAACTCAGAAGGCTGAGATAAGAAGGTATTTTTTCCTGCAGCATTGCACAGTGCCGATAGAGAACTATTTCATTGTGCCCTGAAATATCTGCACTGACTCTATGATCACACAGGTGATCTGCCTTTTCTCAGTTCAGAAAACCTCTGTGTTCCTTTCTTGCAATGTAATATAACTTTTTGCTAAGATGACCCAAGTGATGATGACTGTGATAAAATCTTTATTGTTGTTATATTATGATAATAATCTGGTTTCTGTACGCCAGCAGATACTCAGTTTTTCTCTACTTCTATTGTAAGTTTCAGACTGACTTTTATTTCCTGAGACATAAACTTTCCTCCTGCTCTCTAATTAATTGAAGACTAAAGCAATGGAATCAAACAAAAAGGGGAATGGAGAGAGAGGATGAGGCAGAGGGAAAGGCCCCAGTGTGTTTGTGGTGTATTTTTGTTTGTTTGTTTGTTTGTTTTGTGGTGAATGGAAAACACAGAAATCTTGGATATATTCAGAATAATGCTTGGAGACGCTTTTACTTGGGGTCCTCTAACTTAGTGGTTCTGCTTAGTAATGTGGCCTTGAACAGGATATCTTTAGGGTTGCTATTCTGTTTCAATAGAAATGAAATAAAGCATAAGAATGTTGGTGACATTATTCTATTTTACCTTCAGCCTGGACTTTTTGCGCATGTGTGCCATCTAGAAATGGCTTCCTAGGCAAAAGGCCAGGAGCTCTGTGCTCTTATGTAGCTCTGTGAGTTGGCCAGGCCAGTTGTATAGCACCTTGGTATTTGTAGTCTTCCCCTGTAAATTATTTACATGAGTTCTATAGCTTAATATGCTATGAGGATGCTTAAAGCTGTTATTTCTAGGTCAAATCCTAGGGTGCATACTCAGTTTAAACTTCAAGTGAAGCTGATGAGAACTTTGCCTGAGTAGGTGCTATAGGATTTGGCTTGTAACTAATACCTGTATCCCATCTATTTAGGTTCTCCTGTTGTGTGTACTGCTACAGTTTCTGAGTTCTGTTCAGTCCTTCTGTTCCCTTTTTACTTTTTTGAGCAGCATTGCTAGACGAAATGACCTTAATTTGTTATTTTAGCCACCATACTGCCAACGCTTGCCTCTTCCCTGTCTGTGCCCTGCATCATGTAGCTGTAACTACTGTTGAAGGCATAGGAAGCACCAAATCCAGGCTGCACCCAGCCCAGGTGAGCTGTTAATACTGGTAACTTTAAAACCCTCTATCCATGTTTTCTTTGTTAATTAATCCTGTTCCAGGGTGTTGGGACCTCCATCATAATTTTAAAGGTGGGAATTTGATTTTCCGCGTGAGCAGTCTTTACTTGTAGGTATGACTAAGTGACAGAATCAAACTCCTGGGTCAATGCTGCAGGTTTGTTATGCCATAACAAGTTCACTGCTGCTATCCTGGCTGAATTGCCAATGCTTTTGTTCTAGGGTTGCGTGGCTGTATTTAGTCCACGTCCTGGACCAAATCCCAGGCAATGGAAGGACTGATGTTGTGGTGAAAGCCTATATAGTGACTTGGAGCCAGGAAATCTGAGCTAGGTTTTGACTCTCCAATGGCTTTCCGTGAATGACCTTGGTTTCTCATTCTGCGTACTAGGAACCTTCCCTGCAGTGGTGCAGTATGGTTTGGTTCAGCAATGCTTCTGGAGTCGCAGAACATTCTTGGTGGAGAGGACTCACAGGAATGTGAAGCCTTGCTCTTCTAGCAAGGTGTTATGATGCACGTTTTATGGAGGCAGACTTGCCTCGGCTTTGCCAGAGATTGCTCCTTTAAGGGAAACTACGATTCATCTCAGTTTGTACAGTGGGTAGGGCTTGTGCCAATATCTGAGACAGCAAACAACAAAGTGAAAAATAAGTTAGACACGCACGAATAGATGGCAGCTAGTCTGACCTTTGTTTACTTGTCTTTACTTCCTCTGAAGATTGTGACGGCTAAGCTTTGAAATTCAAACTCGAGTCTATGCAGGTAGCCCCAACCTTTCTAGCATGGTAAAGCTAAAGAACTCCTGATCCCATCAGAGGCTTCCAGTTGCCTTCAGTTACATTGGGAGTTCAAAGCCTACATGCAAACTTTTCAGAGTGTTCTCTTCTTCGAAGTCTGCTTTATAGGTTGACCGTCTCATCAGAGAACATCTGATGATAATCTTAGCTCCTCTGGTGAGATTTTTTTTTTTTAACAGATGTTGCAGAAACAGGCACAACAATGAACCTGCCCTGATTATTATAGACTGATGATTGCTCTTACTTCTTCTTAGGAGAGAATAGCAAAAAGTCATGGGTCCCAATGTGGCTTTTGCACTCCAGGCATTGTCATGTCCATGTATACATTGCTTCGGAATAAACCTGAGCCCAAAATGGAGGACATAGAAGACGCTTTCCAAGGTAATGCTCAGAGCCCTGCAGAGATGCAACCTGTTCTGCTTTCATTACATCTGCTTCACCAAATACGATGGAGGTGCACCTTTGCTTAATTATATTTCATTAAAGATAGCCAATTGTTAGAACGTTAAGAACTAGCTTTTCCACTAGGAGACTGGCCAGGTGCTATGAAGTGAACAAAAACGGTGGTGGAAAATCTCACAGAAGCTCATTGTTTGTCCTGAAGCAGGGGCAAGTGACCTTGCTCTTGGATTAGGACCCCACTAAGCTTAACACAGAACAAAAAGTAGCCTGACATTGGGGGCCCTTATAAGAGCCTCCACATCTCCTTGTTTATTCATTGCTGTCACAAGAACCTGCAGAGGTGACAGAGAGCGCATTGAAGTAAATGAATACTGAATTTTTTTCTAAATTAATTTCAATTTAAAGTTTAAACAAAAAGGGATTGTAGGATTGTTGCAAGTTTGCTAATGAAATTTTCCTCCCTTTTTTTCGTTAGCTTTATCTAGATTTGAGAAGCTTTTGTGAGAACCCCTTTTTTAGAACGTTTTATTGTAAGTTCTCAGCCAAATGACACTAAATATTTATCCTTTTTCTCTGGCAATGCAGGCAACTTGTGTCGATGTACAGGGTACAGACCCATTCTGGAAGGATACAGAACATTTGCTAAAGTAAGTGACTTCAGGTAATGTTTAAAAAAACCTGGAAGGCTGCCTGTCTTCCTCTCTGTTACTAAAATACACCATGAACTGAAATGAGGAGGAAGGAAATATATATGCTACCACAACCCAGCTCCAGCTCTTGACCCCTTTGTATGTGCTTCATGCATTAGTAATGCAAGACCAACTCCTTTACTCCAGTTGCTGGTAGTGGAGCACTCTAAGATCCACCTGATGGTCCCTTTTTGGATCACAGGTGATCAAACTCTGTAATTATTTTCTGTAAGTCTCTGTAAAACACAGCATCTCTGCATAAAACAGCTTGCAAATGATCCCTGATGTGAAAAAAGTGTAAAGGTATGGTGCACAAGTAAGGACATACTGGGGGGGAATCTCATGAGAAAGTTGCTTTGTTGCAAGATCGGCTGCAGAGCTGAAATAACTCTGGAAAGTAGTTGAAGTCCCTGCTTTTATAGCTGTTGCCCAGAACTCATCTCCTGGTTTGGGTGAGGTACGAAGCTTTACTGTAAGTTTTTTCTAGTCCTTTTTTTCCCTGAGAGGCTGCTGGAGGCTGCGAAGAAAAGTAGATCATTAGGTACTCCAGTGATTATTAACCACCTATGGGGCTACCCTGGTATCAAATATCGAAAGTAAAGAATTTGGAATGTTGTCCATTGATTTTATTATCCAGAATTACAGTCAATAAAAGAGAATACAAGCAAAAGTAAGATCCATTACAAATGGTTGATAAACTCAGTTCATATAGTCTACTTGGATTTCCAACAGGCTTTCAACAGTGTCTCACCAAAGGCCTTTAAAGACAATAAGAAGCCATAGGGTAAAAGTAAAGATCTCTGTATGGATGAAGGAATAGTTAAAAGGCAGGAAATGGCAGGTTGGAAGATGGTGTATTTTCGCAATGGAGGGAGGTCACTGATGGAGTTCTGCTGGGACCTGTGGTGGGAAAAGGGCTGTTCAAGATATCCATAAATTAGGTGGAAAAGAGAGCAAGCAGTGATGTGAGAAAATAAGTTAGCTGATATCAAGTTAGTCTGGGCAGTGAAGACAGGAATAGACTTTGAGGAATTTCAGAAGGACTTTATGAACCTGAGAGACTGGAGGATACAAAGGGGTACAACATGCAAGGCAAATAAATGCAAAGCACTTTACAGAGTGAAATGCAGTCCTCATTTCACACATAAAATGATAGGCTGTGAGTAGACACAAGATCATCTTTCTCTTACCGTGCAGGAAGATGGTGCTTCAGCCTGGAAAAAAGATTTCAGGGAGGGGAAGGGGGTCTACACAGTGTTGACCTCTGATAGAGGTCTACGAAATTGTGACTGTCAGGTGGGTTGTGGACAAGCATCTGCTGTTTGCTGCCTCTTCCAGTAAAAGACCAACATGTCAAGAAATGAAATTAACAGTGGTCAGGTCGAAAGCAAAAGCAGATGGTCTGTCACACACCAAGTAGTTGACCTGCAAAACTCACCAAAGGGTGTTGAGGGCACCAAAAACTTACACAGAGTCCAGGGAAGACTGAGCAGGTACTTGGACAGAGAGGTAATAAGGGTTACGAGAGAGACAGAAACCACACTTGGCTAAGGTAGTCCCTGAGCTGAATGCAGCTGGATGCTGGGAGAATAGTAGGGAATTTTATTGTATGTGCTCACCCCTTTTACTCTTGTCTGGGTATCTCCTCACAGCTTCACCTGGACCAGAGGTACTGGCTGAATGGTCAGAATAGTTTTAGACCAGCACAAGAGGTCTGTCAGTAGACTGGACATGACCCAGACATCACAGTGCAGGACATTGCCTTCCTTTAGCAAGGGAAACACCTACTTGCCTGGCATCTTCCATCTCATGTTTCTGCTTTGGGTATAATAAATGTGGGATGAATTTCTCTCTGAAGGGGATCAAGTCTACTTCATTTCCTTGGAATCTGCACATTTTTCTCAAAACAGCTTTTGTCCACACAGGACCTGGGTTGCTGTGGCAGAGTAGCCAATGGCACTGGATGCTGTCGTAGTGAGAGGGAAAACAGCATGGTGAGCTGCATTTTAAAAGCCATAACCTCAATTTTCAGTATAGTATTAGAATTTCGATGTATTAGTCACCTCTCTGGCTCTACTGTGGTGCAGATATTCAGAGCAATCTGGGCTGGTTTGAGTTCTGTCTCTTGGAAAACACTGCGACTGTGTGTGTCCTGGCGAGCACGACTGGCCATCGCAACACAGGTTTTGCAATAGTGAGCTAGATATGTTCCTTCTGAATCTATGAAGTGCAACACTTCTGTGAAACAGAATGGTGACAATTGTAAGCGATGTGTTGCCGGTTTCTGGTATACTAAAAGGGTCCATCTCTCTGTGAAAACAGATCTAAAAACCAGTTCATTACCCAGTATGATCTTTCCCAAACTTTGCAGTCCAATGATGAATTAACTAATTTAATCAACTTTCCAATAAATTGTACAATTGGAACCTTTTGGAATATCTAGAGGAAAAAAAGTTAATCACGTTTTATGTACCAGCTGAGGTACAAACAATGCGGAGATGAAAACAGGAATTAGGGCATAAGGTAGTGTGAGTATAAAATGAATTTAGGAAAGAGACAATATAATGCAATTCTTTACCAGGAAATTCTAGTAAATTCCTGTGGATTCTTTGTTAGGAATTGTCCAGTGTTGCATGGAATACTCCAGCAGTTAAGACTGCTTGGATTTTTGTCAAAGTAGTTTATTAATGAAAAATGTTACTGCAAATTTTTGCGATCCAGGCATTGATAAAAGAGGAGGAGTGTATCCTATAAAAGTTGGAATGTTCTGTCTTGGTGTAGAATAGCTGAAGTGTGCTTGTTTCTTTTTCAGAATGGGGGCTGCTGTAGAGGAAAAGCCAATGGTCCAGGCTGCTGCATGAATGGAAAAGAAGACAATGTGGTAAAATGACTCTCAACTATTAGATATTTTGTCTATTTCTGAATTTTGAAGTCTTAGCTCTGGCTTGCTATGCAAAGCAGTTAAGACTAATTTATATTTAATGCTGATCTTACCTCAGAAAAGTTACCTTTGATGTAATTTGACATGTCAATGTGAAAGTGGTGTCGCTTTTGATTGGCAAAAACCTGCTAGTGTGCTCAGAGTTCAGGTTTCTGACCAGACATGCATTGCGATCAGAAAAATATAACTGAAGAACCTGAGACACTGGATCAGATGGCATCTTTTCACTGTGTTTGCCATTCTTTGCTCCATGAAATAGTGATACGGATTTGACTGGAAAGAGGAATTAATTAGGTTTGTATGTGGATAGCTTTTTCCTCTGCTGCCCAGACATTTGCATTTTCTTTGTCATAGACAATGATGTCCTCCAGCCTGTTCAATTCTTCGGAGTTCCAGCCATTGGACCCTACACAGGAGCCAATCTTCCCACCAGAGTTAATGGTAAATTCATTCAGAAACAAATAGTATGTGGTTCATTGATTTTGTTGTTCTGCACAGAGTTTGAGCATCCACAATGTCTCTGCCCTGAGGAAATGGCAGTGCAAAAGATGGTTGCTGAGAAAGAAGATGCATGGATGCTTCCCTTTTTTATAAAAGCGAAGGCTTTTAAGCCAGGGTGGCTTAAGAGATATGCGGGCCAAGTGCCTGCCCCAGCTGGCTGGCTTTCCTCTCTATTTCTCACCATACATGCCTGCTCTTGTGTTCCCTTCCTTTCTGGTCACTGCCTGTCCAGGGGCGGAACAGTTTCTGACACCTAAATTTCGATTTACTAGGTCAGATGTGAACTTCTACATTAAATACAGCCCTATCTGACCTAATTGCCCTGTGCTCCGTTTATAGTGGAGGAAGAGAAGTAGGAGCTGTGGGATGTAGCTGAATAAATGTTTCAATTAGGTGACTTTCCCAAAAGCACCAACTTCTCTCCATTCAGTGTAGCAGGAGTGGTAGAAGTTGGCTGGCTCACACTGACATCAAGAGTTAGGTGAGATTAGTTTCTCTCCATGTTTCATTCCTGCCTTTTTTGGGGTAGTTTTCCCCGGAACAAGTGTGTCCCAGCCAGGAATCCAGTCCAGCATGTGGCATGTTTACAGCTTCCTTCATACTTAACAAACAACTGAAATTCGGTTTTTAGTTTTGCTGCTGCACCCAGCCTAAATGTATCATGAGGTACAGCATGGACAGGTTCTCACAGACTATAACATAAATATATATTAGCTTGAGATAGCTTCTCTCTGTTTCTTCACCAAGATGTTCTCCTGCTTGAGGGTTGATCTGATGTTGCTGTGAGGCAGCTATGGTTGTCTGTTTTCTTCAGTCATTGGATGAAGGAATTAAAAACAGAACCAGAATATGGATTTACAGCTGGTAACTCACAATCAGCAGTGCTAAAGACTGACATTTTTGCAGTGAGATGAGAACAGAAAACCCATTCCTTCTAAGATGGTCGAAGCCACAGGCGTCTGCCAGAAGTTTGGTCAGATGGAGCTTTCTGGCAGAGGTCCTGCAAGGGAGATGTGGCAGCAGGATGCACCTGAAAATATCAGGAAGGGAAACCTTTTGTCAGCATGAAAAAGACGGTCACTTCTAGTGGGAGGATGTGGAATGGCTAACTGCCAACAAGTGTGGATATCACAGCTACCTGTTGGTAACTTGACTGAGATGGAGCCTGGCCTGGCCTAGGCATGGGCAGCATCTGAGCGGGGATTCTTGGCTTGATGTAGGGTCTGAACTCTATCCCGGTTCACTTTTGCAGACTCAGGGTAACAAGCAGCAGAAGCAGCTGTGTTTCAAAGGTGAGCGTGTGATGTGGATCCAGCCTACAACTCTCAAGGAATTGGTGGCTCTCAAATCCCAGCACCCCAATGCCAAGCTCGTTGTGGGGAACACAGAAGTGGGTAAGAGAAAGAGCTAATACTCATTATGAGCACTTGGAAAACTTTCCATGGACCATTTTGTGAGAACAATGCAAATGTAAACCTCCTTCATGCCATTGCTGTTAAATAGCTATTTAATCTTCAGGTTGTACGTAGGAACAGATTTTCTTCTCAGAGATTAATCTCACAGTGAATGTTTTTCCCTGTTCTTTGTTGTGCCGTGCAAAAAAAAAGCTTATCTAGACCTCTGAACTTTTGTGCTAACTTTGTGGAATTTTGAGAAAGGAGTGGCACAGTGTAAAATGTCCTTGTGATCAAATGAATTTAGTGGCGAAACTTGTGTTTTGAAAGATTTTTCAGTGAGTAAACTCTCAAGACCTGAAATTGGGATTTTTTTCCCCAAAAAAATATGTACTTCCGCAAACATAAGCGCTGCGGAGGAGAGTTCAGACGTATTTAGTAATTCTGTTGTCCTGCGCAGTTGGTTCAGGAGAGAATCACCAAACTTTGTATTCATTGCATTCGTTGTTCTTTCTTGAAGGATTATGCACAATAGCCAGGCTACACAAGTACTAAACAGTGTATTTGAGGTTATTGTGAGCCTATAAAAAAAGTCTCGAAAACCTCCTTTTGAGAATTCTGGCATGAGTGGAAAGCAACTTTTCGTTTGGTATCTCTGTGACCTTGAATAATCTGCATAACAGAAGGTAAATGAACCGCCTCTTTAATAGGCCTGTTGCTGTTCCATTGGGAAATGGTTAACTGAGGATCTCTGTCACCTGTGTGTAACTGAAGGACTCTTACTTTTTCTTAAGGTATTGAGATGAGGTTAAAGAACATGTTGTATCCAGTCATAATAGCACCAGCATGGATCTCTGAAATGAACGCTGTTCAGCACACTGAAACGGGTGAGCAAAAAGAGAGGCAGAATGCCTGTGAAGTGAGGGGGTACTCCATGGAATAATAAAGAGGATATGAAGGAAAATCCCCAGATTAAAACCTGCTTTATATGTGGATTAATGCCTCTCTCATGCAGGGAATCGAGTGAGTGATACGTAAAAATAATTTGAGAATCAGAGGGCTTTCACTAGAAGGTGTGTTAGATATTTTAGCTGTTTGAATATAATTTCACATATATTAACTGGGTTAATAATGGGTTTCAATGGGAAATATTATTTAGAAAGATTTTAAAATTAGTAACGGGGGGACAGATGCTGGATTTGACAGTCTAAGTTACTACGTGAAGTATTGCATCTATCTTCATGGTGGGAGCAGGTCAGACTCACAAACAGTTAGGAGTAGTTAGGACAGTGTAGTGCGTGTGGCTCGATACAGTCCTTGGTCCGCACCTCACATACAACGTGGTAGAATGTTTAAGGTGTGGAAACTGGAGAGGAGCTCTCAAAGGGCAAACTAATACCTACAGGAGGACAATATTGTTCACACTACACTGAGGCTAAAGAGTGGTGGGTTACTGTCGTTTGAGAGGCAGTACCACCACGAGCTGTTATTTAAAGGTGACTTTTGTTCTGGGGATGTGATGTTTAAAAGCAGTGCATACAAAACAGTCTGATGTGACTGAACATCTTCTCTAAACCCTGAGGTCCAAATAAACTCGTATAGTTTTTGTAGGTACAGTATATAACTGTCCTACTGTACCTTGACTTTTGAGAGAATAACAATTCATTTTTCAAAACATTTTCATTTGTTTGTTTACAGGGGTCACCTTTGGCGCTGCCTGTACCCTGAGCTTGGTAGAGGAGGTGCTGAGAAAAGCAGTGGCAGAGCTTCCTCCTTACAAAACAGAGGTCTTCCAGGCTGTCCTCGAACAGCTGCGGTGGTTTGCAGGGCCACAGATCAGGAATGTTGCTGTAAGTGACGGGAACATCAGGGAATGGAGTTGGAAGCTCAGTCTGAGGAGCTGGCCTGTGTCATCCAGTGTTGTGCCTTGTGCTTCTCACACAAGAACGTCTGAGAACCTAGGCAAAGGAACCAGTACACATAAGCCAACCCCAGAAACTGACAACAACATGGGTCTCAGCTGGTGTCTGTGCTACACTGATGTCACAGATTTAGCAAGCCAGGGAAACATGACAGTTGTTCAGGTCTTCTAGTGCTGTTATCAGGATAAGTGGGGGAAACTGCAGTGAGATTTGACTTACTTAGCAAAAATGTATTTAGAGTGCTGGACAAACTTCAAAATAGTGGGTGTGTATACTTTTGCCAGCACAACTGTGGTAGTCATAGCATTAATGCATCAGATCTGGCAAACTTTCATTTACTTTTAAATGGAAAGAAGAGGTGGGTTCAGTGTGTTCAAACTCTGTTTGCTAAAGGAGGAAAAAAAAAAGTAAAGCAAGCTGATGAGCCAGCCCTACCAAACACAATTTTGTTCCACAGGATACTGTGCCATAAATCTGTATTGCAGCCAAAAAATTTGAGTTCCTGAATGTTACTGAAAGGATGCTATATACTTTTATGGCTCTTCCCTTACTTGCAGCTACAGTGATCGAATTTTGGCATTATTTGGTATAGTGGTTTGAGCATAAGGTAGCTTTGATGCATTACTCAAAGACTTTTCATAAAAGTGTTTCAGGCAAATGTTAGTATTGACTGGTACAGCAATTGATTTAATGGGTTTTAGGTTTTCCCACTTCATTTAAGGCCTAAAATTGCTGAGTAAGCAAAAATAATTTATCAAAGCAACCTCAATCAAACCTAACCTCTAGTGCACTGTGTATGGAGTAATGCAGGACTGCAAGATGCTATGGCTGTATCTTCAGATTTTTTTAGTATTTATCTAACACATATATTATTACTCTAGGCTCTTGGTGGGAACATAATGACAGCAAGCCCAATTTCTGACTTAAATCCTGTGTTAATGGCAAGTGGAAGCAAACTGACTCTGGTATCAAACGGTGAGTTACATCTCCTTGTGGCACTGAGGGGAGTGGAAGAGTCAACAGTCCTTTGCCATGGGTCAGTGACCGATAGGTCAGGTCAAAACTTTGAAGTGGGAGTTAACATTATGTAAAATAGGCTTAGTCTGAGTCTTCAGTGGTTTTGCCCTTTTTGAGGCTGAAGCCCTAAGGCCAGGTCTAAGACTGGCTTCCTAAAGAATTCTGAACTTCTGTATCAGAATGAATCTCACCGTGTATGTACTTACAGACAGGTCCTTGTGAAGAGCTGGTTGAAGATGTCTAATCATTAAAATTAATAGGCATGAAATTGTTTCTGTCACTATCATACTTTGATCCTTGTGGATTTTTCAGATGAAGAGTGAAACTTGTTTTGGTTTGTGTGGTTGTTTTTTTTTTTTTTTTTTTTTTTTTTTTTTTTTTTTTTTTTTTTTTTTTTTTTTTTTTTTTTTTTTTTTTTTTTTTTTTTTTTATATATTTCTTTAATTTTTTGGTTTTTTTTTTTTTTTTTTTTTTTTTTTTAAATAAAAGCCAAATGTCTCAATTTGTATTTGCTCTTAGGAAGGATTTTTTTGAAATAGAATCCTTGAAGTAAGTGGACTGTCTGATTAGTGACTTTCTCTGCTACTGGTTTGTGTGCAGGCTAAGGAAAGGAGAAAGAGGGAATTACATTGGGATTCAGGAAACTGGTTCATCTTGAGGCTCAGCTTTAATTAAATAAAAAAGGAGGGGAGGTCTCTTTGATCAATTCCTGTGCAAATAAAACTTCATATGTAGGCAGAAGCTGTCATTAATTCCATAAGGACCAAAGTAAATCTTAGAAAATAATTCTTGATTTGGTAAAAGAGAGTGGAAAAACGAAAAACGATACATTAAGAGTGATTTCTATAGGCTGAAGGCTATTTCACACATGCTATTGCCATTCTTTGTCTGAGTCATTAATCCACCACTGATCTCTCCTTGCTCTATAGAGGGCAAAAGGACTATCACAATGGATGAGAAGTTTTTCACTGGATACAGGAAGACAATAGTTAAACCTGAAGAAATACTTCTCTCTGTGGAAATACCCTACAGCAAGAAGGTAAGCTTGTACAAAAATACTTCAATGTTTATGGAGCTAAAATGCTGTTGTTTGAGTGTTGTTTTCAATGTTAGGCATTTTTTTCCTTGGAAACTGACCTCCAAATGCTTATGCAGTCCCGAGTGGACCAGGAAGCAAGTAAATTATTTGGCGAAAATCTAGCAACATACTCTTCTTGACAATCCAGGGGAGCTGGGCTCAATGATAAATACCGTAAGCCCAAGTTTTCTAGTGTAAGAAACATAAATTTCACTTTATTGCCTGGCCCTTTTTGAGTGCATTCGGTAATGATAAAAGATGAAAAGTGGTGTTCCTGGAGGCTTAAGTTCTGTTTGCAAAATAGTGCAGCAAAGATGCCAGCAGTTCCTAAAGTAAAGTTAAGGTTCCCAAGGTTCACACTTCAGTTCTGTGAACTGAAATGGGAAATGGGGGAAAGTGTGTACGAATAAGAGGGGAAGTTCAGTTTCTGCATCCTTGCCTTGCAAGACTGAAACCACAAGAACTGATTATCAGGGAATTTTGGCAATGTGGACTTGCAGCTTCAAATGAGCCTTCCTTCAAAGAGAGCAATGAACACTTCTATGTGGCAGCATGAACCATAACTGAATCAGAGTGCCTAAGAGGTAAAACTTTTTTTTCTCCCTTAGGGCTGAGAACACAAAACTGAAATTTAATGGATGTGAAGATATTTACCTTTTTAGGGCTTGAGGCTACAAGTTAAAAGATGCAAGGATTCGCAGTGTAGTGACACATTTTCTTTATAAATGGAAAACACTGATTTACTTGAAATGCCATCATATTATGGGATAGAATCAATAAACCTTCTGTCTGTCTTCTCTAATTTTTGTATCTAACTATTAAGGGAACATGGCTATTTTATTTATGGTGTTTTTCCACCTATTTCTGAGTGATTCTTCATTGATCTTGTGATAATTACAAGAAGCATTGCTTTTTGCCAAAGTGAGAAACTGTGGAGGTAGTCAATGGAAAATACCATCCAAATGACAGTCATATGGCAGTTTCACAAGACAAACAGATGCTTGCCAGCAGGTCAGTGGCTTTATCACTAGGTTACATGCAGCTCATTGATCTGAAAAACTAAAGCAACTTTCAAATTCTCTACTTCATGGTTTCTTGGTTGATCTTTGCTCACAAACACGAAGTCAGGGAGACCAAAGTTCTTCAGAAGATGTCTGAAGTTGCTGACATGTGGTAGGTGAAGTCTTCTGGAACTGTGGTTCCTCATAACTGGAAACAGGGCTGTGTCAGCACATGGCTAGATGAAATATTTTTGTTTGTTTGTTTAAAATTGATGTTACCTCTTGGCATTGATGTGACTTGTCACACCAAGGGTAAGACTGGCCAAACAACAGAAAGCATTAGACTAAAGAAGTTTAGCAGTTTACCCAATTCAGTGTTACTGTAGGGAAACTGAGTTTGGGGTAGGCTTTATTACAGAGAGGCTGTTGGGGGAGAGAAGGTAACACCTTTTTCTCCTGCTATTTTGTGTCAGATATTGAAGATATTCAGGGAATAAAGATTTTTGAGTCTGTACTTGTAAGGGGAATGCAGCTGATCAAAGACAATATTTAGGAAAGAGCTCACTGGATTAAAGATAAAACATAAACATTTCAGAGAAGAAAACTGCTTAGCCTGTTTTATATAACAAGGCATTCCTAGAATAGGACATATCCTTTATTTAACAACCCTTGTCGTCTTCTGGACTATAAAAACATGCCTTGTGTTTCAGTTAATGTTCACAAATGTTTTGCACCACTTGTGTTATTACTCACTTAGTGACTGAATTTTTCATGTCCTTTCGCTGGCATACGTCTTTCTCTATCACATTTGTCACTGTTACTTCATTTTTATGGTAATGGTGCTCTGGATCACATAGACATTCACAGGTTTTCAAGTAGAAAAAGCCTGACAACACAGTGCCTATATATTTCTGTCTTAGGAAAACAATCTTAACCAACTGTTTCATAAGTATTGCCATCATAGGTTCATACTGCCATGATTTTTGCCCTGCTGAAGAGACAAAGCAGTTATGAAGTGTTCAAGGCCAGGTTGGATGGGACTTTGAGCAGCCTGGTCTAGTGGAAGGTGTCCCTGCCCATGGCAGAGGGGTTGGAACTGGATGATCTTTAAGGTCCCTTCCAACCCAAACTATTCTATGACTCTATGAAGTCTTACTTCATCCTTTAAATTAGTATCCTTCAGCCTTAATCCATTATTGATCTCTCTATTCCATGGTGGTGGGCTGAAAAAAAATGAGATGGAAACAATGTTTTTGCAATTGTGAATATTACTTATGAATCTGCTGGAGCCTGTGGATTTCTTAATGAGCTCTTACCTGGTGTTGTGTCTTCTCCAGAAGGGGAGAAGGGAGGCTAATCTAGGTCCCTAACACGCAGCCCTTGAGAGGAAGGGTTGCTTGGTTTTCCTGTGATAGTAACTAACACCTAGAAACTTTCACTGTGGTGGTTTAGAGGGGACATGCTATGTTTTACCAAGAGACAGGGCAGACACAGGCAGCTAATGTGATGGTTACCTTACCTGCACATCTAGTGAGGAAGTAGTGAGTGTCTTTTCTCCCACAGGAGTCCGTACCAAGAAAACTAAGGCATCTTGTGAGGAGTGAAAGCAAACATTGCCCTCTTGTTGCAATCATGTTATTAGAAATCTTCTCTGAAGTGTGCAGTAAGAGAAGAGGCTGCTTTTTCTCCTCTTTAAAGCAATTAGTTTTCAACAAGCAGAGTGGCAAAATGCCCTGATTGGGAGGATGCTATTTATGCTCCTCTGCTATTATCTGCTGCTGGCCTACTAATTACTTGAATTCAGGAAATGAAACACACCCTTCAGTTACATCTCCAGTAACAAGTTGTCAATGCACAAAAGGGGCCTCTTGTGAAACTGTTCTCCTTGCAAACAATAGAGCAATTATTCTTTACAATAATGAAAGAATTGCTGTCCACTTCTGATCAGAAATAATTAATGGAACACACTGCTAAGCTGCTCAGAGTCACTTGTCTAAGCTATTAGAGAAGAAACTTGGCAGAAAACTCTGCAGAAGGGCTGTTTGAAGACACTGGATCTGATTCCTCTCTTAGTCCGCAGGATGCCTGAACAGCAATTTGTCATAATTTGCAGGAGAGATAAGGGGAAAAACTGACCGTACTGTGACTCCAGGGTGGTACCATCACTCTTTGTATACCGATACAGTGCTAATCTCATTTACTGCCACACTTCATAGGAGAGCTGCTGAGTTTTGTGGGTTCTAGTTGCTGGTTCTTTTAAAACAATTTTCTCACTCTGTAGATACCAGCAGAGGATTCAGGATAGTTACTGAGGATTATATTTGCATTAACAGGTTGAAATTGTCTTTTATTAATTAATCTGATCTATTCTAGAACTGTGAGACATTTGTGATTATTGATTTCAGTTCTTGCAGAGTTCAAAGACTTCTGAAGGGAAGGGGTTTAGGATATGAGTTTTACTAATTAGGCTTCCAACTTAGCAGCCTGGGAGAAAGAATAAGTTGTGAGCAGCTGTAAGCTTGTTTATGTACAAAAAAATCTGTCCCAGTTTTTCTTTCCAAGATACAGAAAAATGTGACAGGTATGAGCACATCTCTGCCAAAGCTCATTTCTTACACAGTCCTAGGTTGGCTAATAACCACTGATCTAATAAATCAGAATTAAGTGTTGAATCATGTGAAAATATACACCACTGCGTGAACAAATGTGTCCTGCTTGGCCCTGCAAGCTGAATCAACCAGATACAGTTCCCTGGAATAGCTCTGTCGTGTAGAGAAAGGTTAATCGCTTATCCGTATTTATACTCCAACACATGCCAAGGTAAAGAGAGAGTAAAGAAACACTTTCCTGTCTTCTAGGGTGAATACTTCTCGGCTTTCAAGCAGGCTTCCCGTCGGGAGGATGATATTGCTATTGTGACCTGTGGGATGAGAGTCCTGTTCCAAGATGGCACCAGCCAAGTGGAGGAAATAAAACTAAGCTATGGAGGAATGGCTCCTACAACTGTCCTGGCTCTAAAAACTTGCCAGGAGCTCACTGGCAGGTAGGAATTTTTCTGTGATAGAAAGGCTGTCTAATGGAATGGTGCTGATTCCTACAGGAGCAGTTCAAATAACCTAAATCCTCTCTGATATAGTACACAGAAGGAGAAAGGGGAAGAAGTGTAGCTACACTTCTGCATCAGTCTGCTTTTTGTGTGCATTTTTGCCTTGCTTCCTCCAGTACTCCTTGCCCTCAGAGATTCATGTCAGTCTCTCAGAGAGCCATTTCCTTGCTAAATTCACTCATCTGTTGAAGTGGGCAGAAGCTAGATGTGGGCATGGCATATGAAACTGATTTTTTTTTCAAACTGAACTGAGAAATCTGTGCTGTTATAATTTAATAGCTTTGACACATCTTCAGAAAAGATGACATGAGCCCAAGATGACAGCAAAGCTGACACATATACTGTACACAGAGATAGAACAGGTGGCTGTTATATGACAGCTTGCGGGGCTGCCGTGTCAGAAGAGTCTGCTCTGGTGATATTTGAGGCTGAGCAAGGACTCTGTGTCACCTTTGTTCCCTTGCAGAGACTGGAATGAGAAGCTGCTGCAGGATGCCTGTCGCTTACTGGCTGGTGAAATGGATCTGTCTGCTTCTGCGCCTGGGGGGATGGTGGATTTCCGACGCACACTCACGCTCAGCTTCTTCTTCAAGTTCTACCTGACAGTCCTTCAGAAACTGAGCAAGAACCACAATGGCAATGTGAGTGCTGCTAGAGAAGGCAGATTTGGGGAAGGCATGGGGGGGGATTCAGATTCAAGCAGTCATACCTGATAACAAACTCCATGTTGCAATACCTGCCGGAGCTACTCTACTCCTTACCTCCATGACAGTGACTAGTGTATCTTCCCTCTGGCTTCCTCGTGGCATCCCCACCTCTCTGTGGAAGGATGCTGAACTGTGGGTTCACAGAAGGATTCCTGGACTTCTCCCCTTTGTTGCATTACAACTGCTCTTGTGGGTCTGTGGCTATTCTTTGCACAGAGCCTGAGCCCTGTTTGCCTTTCACCCCGTAAAAGATGAATTATCTTTGCTGGAGGATGGAGATTATCCTGGGCTACTGGGGAATGTGAGAAAGGGACTAGCAGAGAAGATGATTTTTCTTTGGTATGTCTCTGGCAGAACAATCTGTGTGAACGTGTTCCCTCAAACTACATCAGTGCTACAGAGCTGTTTCACAAAGATCCCATTGCAAATGCCCAGCTCTTCCAAGTAAGTACCAGTACGTGCATGACATAGACCTGGGCTTTTCTCAAACTCTGTGTTTCTTATCTTCTTATCTCCCTGAACTTACATAATGTCATTCCTGAGGCTCGTATTTGAATCTCAGTCCTTTCCTCGCTTTAGGGTACAGTGTTCTTTACTGTCATTGCCCAAGACAGTTCCTGACATGTACAGCTTCATAAAAATTGCTGTGGGTAGCACTTTCCTCCTGCAGCCAGTTCCATATCCAAATTAAAATTGCCCTTCTGCTTTCGCCAGTTACGGCTGGTCTTTCTTTGCATCTCTCAGGATATATCTTCCTTATTTCTCCATTAACGACCTGTTCTCTCGAGCTTTGAGAGTAGAAGCTAGTTTCAGAACTTGAACCTTTTATACAAGCCATCACATCAAACCCTTCTCTTCCATAGTGGTTTCAAAAATGGAATCCCTTTCACTTCATAGTCTACAGCCCCCTCTGTGGAGCCACTCCATCTTCTTGCCCCTCCTTTCCCACACGACTGAGCCCCCACCCCATTCCCCATCTCACTTGAATGTCTCACTGTGCCTTTCGCTCTCCCGTGAATGCTTCTGTCCCCTGCAATATGAGCAGTAATAGTCACTCACATGTTTTACTCCAGGAAGTGCCCAGGGGCCAGGCAGTTGAAGATATGGTGGGCCGGCCTTTGATGCACGTTTCAGCAGCTAAACAAGCATGCGGAGAAGCTGTTTACTGCGATGACATCCCTCACTATGAGAAAGAGCTGTATCTAACGCTGGTGACCAGCACCAAAGCCCACGCTAAGATCCTGTAAGTGCTGCTTCTGAGTTTCAGATGTTGGAGGCATCCAGTGCCCGGTGGCTTAGAAAACATTGTCCTGTCAAGTTGTGGGCGAGGGAGAGGTTTCTGCATGAGTGGGAGCTCCAGCAGTTCACTGCACATTGTTACATGGAGGGGAGCTGTGTGTGTTACAGCTGCCTTACGAGTCTGTGTCAGTGGGAATATGAGGGAACTAACACAACACTCAGAGTTTTGCTGCAGCACCAAGCCCTCAGCCCTAGGCAACCTTCTTGCCTGTCCCATCTGTAATACTTAAGCATGCAGCATTAAAAAGGAGCAGGGTAGGAGAGCACCACAACGTCTGAGGAGATGTCGTTTTAATCACTAACCAGAGCACGCAGCTTGAACATACTTCTGCCTAAAAATGTAGGTTGTAACATGCAGTTCCACCACAGCACTCTTGCAGGTGAGTCAGCTGTGTGTGTACTGTGTTCTGGTTTTTGCCTTGCACAGTGCTTGCTTGCACTGGCTATGGTCAAGCCCTCTGCATAACAGTCCTATGTGAGTTAGCTTCAGCTGCTAGATGTAGACCTGTTTGTGCTTGGCTGTAGCAAGGTGGATAGGTCAGTATATGGGAAGTGAAGCTGTCTTTGAAAACATCTTTGAAAACACAGGGCATGACTGGTGCATAATTTATAACAGTAGTGACTATCCAACTCTAAAATGCCTATCCTGGCAGGTAATGCCATCTAAATTCTCATATGAGTTTTAATGCCGTTATATTGTGGGACTGACGTACTTCCCCAGTCTCTGATTGTGTTTACACTGTGGTGGCTCTGTGGGCTCTCATCTGCCCTCCACTGCTCTGATGTGGGACACCACACTACAAATTGCGTCACCTCGTGTCAACTTCAATAGCCTTGCCGTGTGCTGTTCATTCCTTAGGCAATACTTCCCGCCTGTTTAGGCCTCCTGCCAGGAAGTTCCCAGCAGCGATTTAACATGGGATGGGCAGCAAGGTGGTCATGGATGCACAGATGTAGTAGTCGGCTTGCAGGTTATGAAAGAAATTGTTCTGTCATCGTCGTTAAATCTTAGGTGTTGCAATGTGGTCATTGATGAGTGCTGCAAATGCATAAGCGTTGTTACTACTACCAGTGCAGATGGGACAACAGAGAAAGCAAGAGATCTATGCCTGTGACCGCAATATGCGGTATTTTCTAGAGGTTGCTGTATATATTCTCTTGCATTTGCATTGTGCGCTCACATTTCTAGCTGGGAACCTGTGTTGTTCTGTAGAGGAAGTGGTAGAATGTTTCCTCAGGTGACAGAAGTATCTCAGTCTATGATTTCATCGGTTAAAATATCGGGTCTGAAAACTTCTGCTGCACCTGAGTCAGATTTTGACCACCAACTGTAAATTAGAAATCATCTTCCTCTTTATTTTTAACTAAGGGAAACTATTAGGAGATTTTTTCTGAGGCGTTACTGCAGAAGCAAGAGAAAGTGAACTTTCCAAAGAAAAATCCCATTGTCCTCAGTTCCTGCTGTCTAAGAGTTCACATGGGAAAGTTAGTTCACACATTTAATGTCTTTTTTAAAAAGTCTGTAGCTCACTGGGATGCATAAACAGCTACTTTCAGGCACAGTTTGTATCGGAGTTTCAAGAATCTAAACAAGCATGCTGAAAAAAAAAATTGCAATAATTTGCAGAAGACAATAAATCATTCAGCAGAAACAAAGCCATAGCTTTTCTATTCCCAATGGTTCCCTTGTAAAGCAAGCCAATTACATAGCCATGTACAAAAAATTGCAAAAGGAACTTCAAAGTCTTTTGTAATACATTTTTATGAAGTGCTCCACACAAAAATTAAGATATATTGTAGTTTTCTAGTGACTTTCAGTCCTGCTTGTCATTTAGTTTTAAACCTGTGTATCATTAAGCAGACAAGCATTTTGGCTAGATACCTCTTTTGCTGATTGCCAAAGAAAGCCTTTCATGAAGCTTTTTGCCTTTTGGAGTGTCATTTCTTTTGCATACTTTTAAATATGCTACAGCTTCCTTGCAATTGATACTCAACAACTTCTCCCTGACTCTCAGCCACCTTTTTTTTCTAGAGGTGAACCCACAGTAGAAGTCACATGTCTGCAGTTAAATGTCATGTTTACCAATAGACAGGAAGGAATCTTGCCTTCGCAGAATCACAGCAGCTAAGACGACAGTGGAGGCATATAATCATTAACACTAATCTGTCTTCGTTAGGGTGTGTCAAGAGATCTTAAGTACATGTGGCATTTGTATCAAGTTCAGATACGTCTTAGGAAAAAGATGTATGATACAGTATAGTCCAAAGAAGCAGACTGGTGATCAGACTCACAGTCTGGATTCAGATTACCATTAAGATCTCAAACTATTTTAGTTTAATATGTTGCCCTCTCTGTCTTGGTCTCGCATGTGACAAACTCCTTCTCTTTCGCATATCCAGACTTCAGGGAATTAGGCCTGAAAATGTATTGGTATCTCATCAGCAAAAAAAAGAGAAATGAAAAACAATAATGCTGCCTTTCCTTCTCATTTCTTTAGTTCTGTAGATGCATCTGAAGCCCAGAGTGCTCCTGGGTTTGTGTGTTTTGTCACCGCCAAGGATGTTCCTGGCAGTAACATCACTGGCATCGGTAATGATGAGACCGTCTTTGCTGAGGATGTGGTATGTGGTTAAAAACAGCCTTTTTCAATCACACTGCTCAGGAGATAAGATTTGTCATATTGTCCGGTGAAGTCCTCTGCCTTATACAGAGATAAATCCTGACTGCACTGGAGTCAGTTGAAATCTCGGTGCCAAATTCAGTTGGGCCTGAGTTCCCTTGCACCGTGTCCCTCTCCTCTGTTACCTGCACTCTTCTCCTCTAAGCTGCAGGTCCCCGGGACAAGCTCACTTGCTTGGCTACTGTCCAAAGTTGTTTGTGATTGATTTCCCTTGACTGGTTTTAGATAGACCAGTCTGAACAAACAGTTGGAAAAGTGCACAAAAGGAACAGATGAAGGGAATTATCATAAGCCTTTCAGTTACTGCATGTATACACACCAAATGATGGTGGGTCCTAATCTTGCCCATAGGTCACTTGTGTTGGTCATATCATTGGTGCAGTTGTTGCTGATACACAAGAACATTCCAGAAGAGCAGCTAAAGCCGTAAAGATTAAGTATGAAGAGCTCAAACCTATTGTCACAATTCAGGTAAGAAGGCTCAGGTATGCTTCTGCGGTTAGCTTGGAACGCTTCTGTTCTCACGTGTATGGTTATTTAGCCACATGTTTTGTTAGTCTTTGTGGGTGCAGCAGGATGTAGATAGAAGGAAAAAAATTTACATTTAAATATAAAGAGCACACACATTTGTGGTACTGATTTGGAGTACACTAACTTGTTCTGTGTTATTTAAAGCTAAAACAAATAAGGCAAACTTTGGTAGATACATTGTGCTCAGCACAAATTTGTTTAAATGAACAAGGTTACTGTCAGTTACATTCTTACCCGCAGGTGCTTACTTTCAATATTCTCCGGTGTGACCCTGATGGCTTCATCGTTATTCATTCAATCTTCATTCTCTGATTTATAACAATAATAACAACGTGAAAACATCTCTTCTAGCTCTGTCACTTCAGTGCTTCTCTGGGATTTCTACAGACCACATGTCTGATTAACCACAAGCTGATTAAATTAATTTCAAGGAGTTCACTCTCCATTGTGAACATTTCCACTGACTGTATGGACACAGCCCTTAAGTGACTTTTTTCAAAGCTGAAGAAATTAATGTAAATGATTTGTGATTATTTTATGTCTTAAAAAAAAAAAAAGCCACAAAAAACTAGAAGGCTTGTTAAACAAATTTACTTACGTGACAGTAAACACAAATGATAATACAGTTTTCACATTGATAAATGAGAAAAAAATTGTGAAGCCACTTTTATTGGGGAGATATTAGAACCATGGGATTCCAATTATTTTTTTTAACTGGTCAATATTTCATACCATGTGTTTTGTAATGTGAATTGTATTCATGCAAATACAAGGGGTCTGTGCATTGGCTAGTCCGGATGTTGGTACTGGCAGCTACGGACAGAGGTTTTAGTTTATTTGTATGATTTGTGGGTTCACAAATGAGATTTTTTTATTTTCTTTATTTTTCCATTATGGAAAGGTTCAGTACTGGCAAAAGCAAAATGCATTTCTAAAACTTCCTAAAAAAAGATCATTGTATATTAACTCAGAAGTGAACTGCTTCTGCAGAAGTTCTTAGGCTGTCTGAGAGATTTTGTTTTCTCCTTACATCTCTTTTCTTTTTATCTTCTCTTTTTTTTTGTTGTTTCTCTTTTTTTCTTTCCTTTCCCCCCTTTTCTGGGCCACAGCCTACAGTTTAAAAGAAGTTTTAAGTCATATCTCTGGTGGCTACAGACCTTGAGATTCTGGGTCCATAATGTGATATGAGTCACAAGGAACAATAGAAGATTGTCTAGTTATGGTGTTTATTGTGAAATTGCTGTGTTGCCAAAAAGTATTTTGTGCTGCTTTAAGCCAAGTCACTTGGCTGTTACTATAGTTAGAGTCAGATAAGTTCTTGTGCTTTTTGTCTTGGATATTTCTCCTTCAGTCAGAGGAAGCTTTGCTTTCACTCTGCTTTCACAAAAGTTTCATTGTGTCATTGTTTCCTAGGAAGCTATTGAGAAACAATCCTTTCTGAAATCCATAAAGAGGATTAATAAAGGAGATGTGAAAAAAGGATTTGAAGAATCTGATCACATTTTGGAAGGTGAGAATAAGCATTAATACTTCTTTTAAAATAGGATAGCTTGTGACAAAAGAAGCCAAGCTATCAGCCTCCTTTTTGTGCATATGGCACTGAACTCATGAAAGTAAGGCTTATGGGGCTACGTTTATTCAATATTAAGTTTCAACTGACTGTTTATACACAAATAGCTTGAGAAAGATCTAATTTCAGTTTCAAACAGACTTGGATGCTCCCAGCTGTGCCCCTGTGAGCACTCTCTTCCAATGTAAGGACACATTTTTCTTAAGTAAATATTCTACAGAGTAATTTTTTTTTCTCCCCTTCTTCACAAAAATGTATCCATTTGAGCTTTTTCCTGTCCAGACATAGTCTGGTCTGACTCTTATCGTCAGTCAATTTTCTTTAACCTGGTGTATGACTGCGCCTTACGCAAATGGGGCGTACATGCATCTGAAAACCTGATCCACCAACATTGGTGCCTGTAGGTATCATGAGGAACATGGCACTGCCCTCTAACACTTTCTCAACCTTGATCATCGGTCTGTCTTTGAGGATGGGATTTTTTTGCTGCGCTTATTGGTTTCATTCAGTTGGAGTCTCACAAGCAGGTTGTAGAGCCATAGGTAAACTTAGCAATTATAGTATCAACAGCTGTTTAAAACCTCTATGAGTTAGGAGGGGAGAGTGCCAGAGCTGTGAATACTCTGTCAGACCCGTGTCATTGTTTGGTGTATGTATCACCGATCAATAGCTCCTGAGAGGAAGAGTCTCCAACATCAGACCTTTGGGGAACTATGTATTTATCAATAAGAGAGTGTTGTGTCCCTCTTAAAGATCTAAGAGGGAAACAAAATCAGTTACAGACATAAATGCTGGTGTGAAGGGATTCTTCTGGAAGATCAGAGAAGCCTGCTCCCTTTAGCTCCCCATGGGGGAAGAGCAGAGTTATTTAACCAAGACACCGATTTCCAGGTCTGTCATTTGTTGCATTAATATTTTAGTGTGCATTGCCAAGACTTTGCAGTGAGAAACCAGCACCGGTCCTTCAAAGGTGTCATAAGCTGTTGTTAACTGTTCCTTATAGTGTATTATGCTACACAAAATGAAAATACTGTGCCGGTCAAGGCAGAAATTGTTCTGAGATAGAAGAGTTGATTATTTAAAAGGCTGCAATACTGCGTGAATGCCAGGCCAATCCCCTCGAGGCGACGAGAAGAGTAGGCTACAGAGTAGGTGTTGTCTCATGCAAATGTGCGTTTCTCACTGATGTACCTAATGAAAGCAGCTGTTTTGTTGTTTCTGGACTTAACAAAAGGAAGAGACGAACAGGATTTTGAGAACTGCTCGGAATATTAATAGATTAATAGCCAAATAGACCAGGGCCATGACTGAGAAAGGAGGTTGTTTCTGACATTTAGTAGAAGGTAATGTGAGTGGAAATTGTATCCTCAGCACTGCCAGGTAAGACGTCCTGGGAACGAGCCACATACAGGGACAGAGTTGATTCCCAGTTAGATCCTAAGGCATTTTGGGTTTCTATTTTTGTTCCCCTGTATCAAAGTCTATAACCTTGTATTCGGTCTGCTCAGCTAGACTATGCTTGTCTGATTTTTATCCTTTGTCTCAGTGGTATTATCAGGGCAGTCTGGAAGGCACCAGACACTGCATCTTAAATGGTGCTGGGTCAATGGCATGGTGTGCAGGCTTTTTTTTTTTTTTTTAGCTGAACCAGAAGTGTCAATTTTAGAGCTAGGGATATCCAGTGCTGGACAGTGCAAAGGGTTGTCATTTAACACATGCCAAAAGGGGGGTAGCTTGTGGGCAGCACATGATGTGAGACACCTTGTAACACCAGGGACACCTTATTTTTGGGACATTTCTTTCTATTTTCTAGGAGAGATGTACCTTGCTGGGCAGGAGCATTTCTATCTAGAAACTCACTGTACTCTGGCTGTGCCAAAGGGGGAAGATGGTGAGATGGAACTCTTTGTGTCAACCCAAAACCTGATGAAGACACAGGTACTGTCTCATTGGCTTGCTACCTAAAAGGCATTAGTTTCTCAGTTTCAGACTAGATGAACTGTTGTTTTACAGTTGATCCGATCTTATCATGAGTTAAAAAAACCTCACAGTCTTAGAGTCAGATATGGGATCAAAAGTCCATATCACAGTATCACAGTATCACAGTATGCTAGGGATTGGAAGGGACCTCAGAAGATCATCCAGTCCAATCCCCCCGCCGGAGCAGGAACACCCAGATGAGGTTACACAGGAAGGTGTCCAGGCGGGTTTTGAATGTCTCCAGAGAAGGAGACTCCACAACCTCCCTGGGCAGCCTGTTCCAGTGCTCTGTCACTCTCACTGAGAAGAAGTTTCTTCTCAAATTTAAGTGGAACCTCTTGTGTTCCAGCTTGATTCCATTGCCCCTTGTCCTATCATTGGTTGCCGCTGAGAAGAGCCTGGCTCCATCCTCATGACACTCCCCCTTTATATATTTATAAACACTAATGAAGTCACCCCTTAGTCTCCTCTTCTCCAAACTAAAGAGACCCAGCTCCCTCAGCCTTTCCTCATAAGGGAGATGCTCCACTCCCTTAATCATCTTTTGTTCTGCTGGTGTCCTGAATCTGCTTACAAGTGACAAAGATGTTTCTGTTGGCAGCAAATCTTTTTCACCAGGGATTATGTGCTTAACCCTTCCTGGAGAAGGTGCCAGCTGTTCAGTAGGCACGGGTATTGAATGACATGTCAGAAAGAGAGATGGTGCAAACACAGGCTATGTACACACCAACTGTGTCATCTTGTGAGATAGGCTGCTGGCACTAAGGGGTGTCTTTGACCTGTTCACTGACTCACCAAAACTGTCCAAAGGTCTCATAATTGAGTGAGCAGAATGGACAGAGTGGTATGGACATGAAACCCTGTGCTAAATTAGACCTACGTCTTGGTAACCTCGTCTCATGTTCGTCTCATCTGGAATCTGGTGCTATCTTCTGAAGCACTGTGTCCCTTCTCACCTCAGAGATTAAATACTGAGTTACTCGGTTCCAGTTGCAACAAATTCAGTTCCAAGACCAACAGAACCTGCAACATAACAGAGTATTTGTACTGTTGCAATGGTTGCAGACTGGCGGTCTGTTGGTGTCCAGTTCTTAACACCAGCTCAGCTCTGTACGTGCTGCTGTTCTCTTTTTCTTCAGGAGTTTGCTGCTAATGCATTAGGAGTCCCTTCAAATCGAGTTGTGGTTCGAGTGAAAAGAATGGGAGGAGGATTTGGAGGAAAAGAGACTAGGAGTACTATTTTGACAACTGCGGTGGCTGTCGCGGCCTTCAAGTAAGTTTGGGTGTGGGGAACAAGGCTTTTTCCTTTCAGACTAATTTATCTAATTATGTGCATTTGTCTAATACATGTGCATTTTTTTCTTTCCTTTATCTTTGCCAGCCAAACCACTGTTTTTATATCCCAGAGGTTATGAAATAACACCTATGGAATTCCCTAGATATTTTTACAACTTGAAGTGAGGGACTGGAAAGGCAGAATTGTTAGAAAATGAAGAACTCCTTTCCTCCTTGTTTTCGTCCTTGGATAATAAATAAGCAAATAAACAAGGTCAAACTGAAGGCTAGTCAGCATTTACTTAGCATTATTACATAATTCATATGACATTCTCTCTTGCAAAGCCAAAAGAGGTCCTTGAGAAATAGTCTAGAAAACACGGATTGCTTGGTTTCTAGCACCTGTTTCTCTGAGAAACTATCCTTCTTTCTAATATGAGTCTCCACAAGAGTCTTCGTGAAGAGGTCCCAGCCTCTAAGGTATTATTTTTTTATAATTTTAATTTTTTTTAACTCTATCTTGCCATTTTGTTAAGGGCAAGTTGCATAAACCAAGCAGTTTACCCCAAACTCTCCATTGCCACTCTGGAAAGACAATTCTCACTGGAAAGAGGAGAGTTTTGCCCTGTAGGAATTGTATTGTGTATTTCAGGCTCTGCCTGATAAATGTGTCCTTTGACAGAACTGGCCGCCCAGTGAGGTGCATGCTGGATCGAGATGAGGACATGCTGATAAGTGGTGGGAGACATCCATTCCTGGGGAGGTACAAGGTACGCATACATGTGAAATGAATGCATGTTGCCTTCCTTTCCTCTTTGATCCTCTGAATGGGGAGGCTTCTGCTTTTCAAAGCCAAAACCTGTTAAGGAAAGTGTGACTGTGACAAGTGGCCAGCGTTTATTTTAGAAGAGTTCTCTGGAGCAAGATTAAGGTGTATACATGGACCCACTACTGAGAAGCTTCCTCAGTTGCTCCCTGTGCTGGTCCTATGCTGCAGCAGAAGATGGTCAGCCTTTTTGCCTGTATGGGGTCTATTCAGTTTTTGGAGGGGAGCACAAAACAGAACGTTTTGTAGAAAACTGATTACTGAGGAGACTTTCTTGACAGGTCGGTTTCATGAAGAACGGGAGAGTCAAGAGTCTGCAGGTGTCATACTACAGCAATGGGGGCAACTCTGTAGACCTCTCTTATGGTGTAAGTAAAATTTTCTGATGGCTGACTAGGTGGAAGATGTTTCCATGTGCAACCTTTTGCTCTGACTTGGGAGAATTGTTGTCTACAGCATTGCTTGCACATCCTGCAATCTGACCTGACTAAAACCAGGCCTTGATGGGTTTTTGGAGCTTCTACAGCTGCTCTCTGAGCCAACTCACCTGCCTTGGCATGTGCCACATAATTCTTATGCTGTAATAACTTGGATCAGGCAGAAGAGTCAAGAAAGATTGCTTTACATTACAGAGGGCTGTGATGGGAAACTTGTTGCACAATGCATGATGACTGATAGTTCCCCAGCCTTAGGGAAAGCTGGTTCCTTGGAATAAGAAACATCCAAGTCAATGGGCTGATGGGGCAGAGTGCCTAAATCAACACACTTGTTAAGGACTGGCTAAAGCTAACACTGGCTTCACAAGCAGTAAGGACAAGAATGGACCTGAGATCTGAGTTTGTCTCCAAGAATTTTTATGCTGAGGAGTAAAAAACCTGTCCTCTTCAGTCTTGTGGGTGACAAACCCAATAGCCAACTGTCAGTCATGTTTATTCTAGCTCCCTTTCTCTAGTCCACTCAGCTTTTAATAATTTTCTACAAAAATTAATCCCATATCAGTAGGGGAGAACTGCAAGAGCTCCGTACCAGAGCCATATTCAATGCTAGCAATGTGGTTGGTGCTGTGCAGAGCAGAATGGCAGGCAAGTGTCTTTGCACAAACTAAGGGCCTGATTCAGAGTACGTCAGTGTGAATTGTCTCTCTGTATCTGAATCAGGGGACTGGAAAGCGCTCCATGTTGGAGTAAGTTTGTATGTGCATCGTCTCCTCTCTGTGCTGCTGCTGGAAGGGAAATCCGGGAACATAAGCCAGAAAGAAGCACTGGCTCTTTCCCAGTTTGGACAATAAGTGGACAAAGATCTCAAATCTTGCAGTTTAGATGTAGTTATTGAAAATATTTATTTCATATAGTTGCCCTTATTGCCATAGCTCAGCTGCTGAGTTGCTTGACGTCAGGAAGACTATCCAGTAACAGATTATTCAGTATAATTAAGAGAAGATTTTGGTTCTTCCAGGTGGGTAAAGACATTTAGTAGCAGTTTGGCTCAGCATGAGCCCAGGGTCAACAAAGGACTTCGAAGCTCAATTTGTCCCAGGGTCGTAAGTGTCAGGAGAGAAGTGTGCTTATTGTCCTGTCCTTCAGGTGGTTACCACTTGATGCTCCATTGCAGATGGGAGGGAGTACTGGCTGCACCTCAGTGCTGATCCAGCTGTGTTCACTGCAGAACTGCGGGGTGCAAGAAAAAGTGCTGGTTGTTGTAAATTAAGTTCAGAGCTTTCAAGCCTTGCTTTGGCAGCTGGTGAGAAGTCTGACATGTGATTCACACAAAATGTGTTCACTCCCATTCCTTCTTTCCACCAGGTTATGGATAGAGCTCTGTTACATTTGGATAACTCCTACAACATCCCCAATGTCAGCGCCGTGGGCACTGTTTGCAAGACCAACTTGGCTTCCAACACAGCTTTCCGTGGCTTTGGAGGGCCCCAAGGAATGATGATCGCTGAGTGCTGGATGAGCGACCTTGCTCGAAAGTGTGGCCTGCCACCTGAGGAGGTACAGATCCACTGACACATTTCAGGGTGGTGCTGCCTTTGAACAAGCTCTGAGAACTGGAAGCAACCACAGACATTTTGAAACATAAGAACTTTTCCTTGATTTTTGCGAAGCCCTTAGCAGGATCTCAAACTTTCTGTTAGACAGCCACATTATAGCATGGACTATTTTCTGATTTGTTAAATTCCCTCTGTAGCCTTAACCGTGTAACATCTGCTTTAAGGATAGATATTCAGGTTTAAGGATAGATATTAAAAAAAAAGTCCAAAGTCACTAGGTACCCTAATCTTACTAACAATGAGCTTAAGCCCCAGTCTGTCTTAAAAATTCCTAGCCTTAATGCCTTAGTCCCCATTTTCCCATAAACAGATATATGTCTGTTAATTCTGTTGTTCTGTAGGTTGAACACAGGAATAAAACCAGGAACCAACATGCTTTTGATGTCATGCATTAAAAAGACATAGTCTGAAGCATTAAACTTGGCATGTCCTTTATGTGTCTCTTTGGGAAGGTACGGAAGCTCAATCTTTATAACGAAGGAGACCTGACTCATTTTAACCAAAAGCTGGAGGGATTTACTCTGCGAAGATGCTGGGATGAATGTTTGTCAAGCTGTAGCTATCACGCCAGGAAGAAACTAATTGAAGAATTCAACAAGTAGGTGTTCTGGAGCTTTTTACTGGGTATACCTGTTGCTTACAAGCTTCTGAAGTTCCCTTAGCAACTTGAGTGATGCAAAGTCAGACCATATATTTGTAGGGTGACTTCTAAAAATTTCTCTTCTTGAAATCCCTTCAGGCTCACTGTGGAAAGAAACCTCTGTCAGTGACCTGGTAGTTTAAATAAGGTGGGAATCCTACCTGACAGGACAAGATTTTGTTGGGGAGGTGGGTCTCTTGAGTCTAGCTAGACTTTTCAGATGGCTATCAAGGCAATTTGTGTAGGCTTTCCAGTGCCTTATAGTCTTTTTTTCTTTAGTTGGCTTGTATATACAACTGAATGGTTATTAGTCCAGACAATCGTTTCTATAATGCCTGGGGGAGCATCTTCTGTTTGGCTTTCTTCTTGTTGAGACCCAGAAACAAAGCTAGCCTTCCATAAAAGTTACTGATCAACTCACTGTATATTGCATTCAGGTATTTTTTTTCTGCTTTGACACCCAAGCTGTTGAAGGGTAGCACGGCACTGTGTTACAATGAAAGCCTCAGGAGTATATGAATAACATTCTTTCCCCGCAGGCAAAATCGCTGGAAGAAGAGAGGGATGTGCATTATTCCTACCAAATTTGGCATCAGTTTCACTGTTCCATTTCTGAACCAGGTCTGTAAGTGTCATTCTTTTCTTCAGTAGAGAGGGTAGATATATGTTGTCTTCACCAGTCCCCTCTCCCTTTGTACCAAAAAAGAGCTTTTCAGAAAAATAGTAAATGAATTAAGAAAGAGTATACATTTTTCGAACTGAAATAAGCAAGACAACAATTACGAGTTTATACTGTCCAAAAGACACCATAATGCAGCTGTGTTTCTGTAGCTTGTAACCACAACCTGCCAGGTACTTCACTAGTTCATTTATGGTGACTCTTGTATTAACGTTCCTTTCCATAGGCTGGAGCTCTAGTCCATGTGTATACAGATGGCTCTGTGTTACTTACACATGGTGGGACTGAGATGGGTCAAGGACTTCACACCAAAATGATCCAGGTAATAATGAGTTTGGACTTAACTGAATGAGACATCTTTTCAGGAAAATTACACTCACTGTATAGTATTGCCTCAGACAGCTTGACCCTTCGTCTATGGGCATGCATAAGGTAACAAATCATGGCTAATTCCTCTTAATTGTCTCAGCAGCAGTGCTGGATTTGCAGATTATTATTACAATTGAGTATTAGAATTAGAATCTTCATCATCCTAACTCTTATTATGTAGATAATGCAGTCTAGCTTCTCTGGCAATTTCTTTTAATCCCATAAAACAAAAGTTTACATATATTTTATGCTAAAAATTAGTCTTATTGCAAACATATTTATCTGCGTATACTAACTTCTTTATAGTTAAAAAGGCCTAAGGGAACAACATTGCTTTGACAGAAAAATGAAAGGGAAGCCTAATAGGATTCTTTATCCTCTGATTCTTATAATTGTTGAGAGAAGAATTCAGTTCCACAGTAGTGAAATGAGTGCCTCCCATTGTGCCAAAAGTGCGCATGTATGTGCTTGCACACATTCAGTCTGTGAATGGTAAACTTAATAACGTTCTGGCTAACTCTAAGTCACCAAACCAACTGAGTCTCCAAGAAAAATGGAATTTAAGATGGGAGAGGGTAGCGGTTACAGTGTAAGCTATGAATGCCTATGGCCATGTGTAAGAGCAGCTGCTTACCAGTTGTTTACCTTTGCTCTGCAGGTTGCTAGCAGGTCACTGGGAGTCCCCACCTCCAAGATTCACATCAGTGAGACCAGCACAAACACTGTCCCAAATACCTCCCCGACAGCCGCATCTGTCAGTGCGGACATCAATGGAATGGCCGTCCATGTATGGAAACTGAGCTATTTAAATGAGTGGGTTATAAGCTGGGACTCCAGAGCATGAAAAGTTGATCTGTATTTACCTATTGCGTAAGGGAAATACAACCATCAAAAGGCAATTCCAGGCTAAGGATACTCAATAACTTCTTTACCTGCTGCAACTTCTGTTTTTTTCCAAGTTGTTTGGCACTCTCCTTCAGTCCTTTTATAGTTTGAAAATGGACTGTTTTGACTACTCACAACGAACAGAACAACAAAGCATCCATTTAAATAGCTAGCTTCTTAGTAATTAATGTGGTCTTATCTATAACAAATATATTCTGCTGCAAATATTAATAGCAGGTGGCTTGTGGGCTCTACTCCAGAACCAAAGACCTCAAAGTGTTGATACACTTAGAGCAAACATCCTTCTGTTGCAATGGCATGGTTGTGACTTGCTGACATGGTAGAGTTACCAATGCATATATCTGCAGGGTGTATGACTTCCCTTGAAAAGAGCAATTTAGTACTGTATAAATTATATTCTTCTGATATTTTGCATCACGGCCTCGAAAGTTCTGTGCTGTATTTGGGATTCCCTTCTGCTGTCAGCAGAGCTAATCTGTCTTAAAATCTCTTTGTCAACATTTCTTCCTATATAGCAAACCATCTGTTAGTGAACTTTGTTCCTTTTTGTGATATGCCAGAGTCCTAAAGGCAATATTGATTTAAACAGAAGGTTCTTTGAAATTCTTGTAGGACTCTTAATACTATAAGCTGACTTTTCACATCTTAGAAGATTGCTTCTCTCTCTTTGTTTTTTAGAATGCATGTCAGACTATCTTAAAAAGACTTGAGCCGATCAAACAGTCTAATCCCAAAGGATCCTGGGAAGACTGGGTAAGCTGTTTGTCATGAGAAAAGTGGACATTGTCAGAGATTGTTTTAGTGGGCAAACCCTGTATGGAGGTATATCCTTCAGGCCTTCTGCATCTCAGTAACAAAATTTGAACAAAGACAGTGAAATAGAAACCTGGCAAGGGAAGTAACCGAAGATTGCAAGAGGTCATCCCCAAAACATCAGTTATCACTTTAATACTGAGATTTCTCCACATCCTGGGTCCTGTGTATGACAAACTTGACCAAATAAAAGTCTTGACTGGTTACATGTATCTTTCTAGTCAGACTACAGACCTGGACATGAAGAAACCTGATTCATAGTGAAGGGATTCTGTGACGAAAATGACTCTAAGCTGCCATCTGCCTCCTGTAGTGCTCCTTGGCTGCAATATCTCTGTACCCTCAGTAGTAAGAGACTGGGGAGCTCGAAGGCTCTTAGGCCATTTTCAGACCCAAGCTCTTCTCTTCATGGGAAGAGCTTTGAGTTTGTGGTTTGGAAGTCAGGGTAGGATTTCCCCTGGCCTCACTCAAGTCAGGATGACTGTCAGTATAACCTTTGTCCCTGAGGTTGAAAGTCTAACTTATAGCTGAGAGCTGAACAAACGAGCAAGTCTTATCCCTCTTATTCCTCAAGTTCTGCCCTTGGTAGCTGCTGACATGGCTATTTGGGGAAGCAGGTGCATCACGATGTATCCCTTGGCACTGCTGGTGCTGGGTAGCATGACAGCTGTCTCTCACTGGGCGCCTTCTATTCATGCCCTCCTGGAATTATATTTGGGGTAGCTATTTCGCAGGCACTGGTTGGAAAATTACTGTTTTCAAACTCTTGTTCACTTTTCCAGATTAAAGCCGCCTATGAGAACTGTGTTAGCCTGTCAGCCACTGGGTTTTATAGGTGAGTGAATATCCACACTGCAGAGGCACAGCTCTTATTCAATTGCGTCCAAGGAAGTTCTGGGAGGATTTACAGCCCCTGTCCCTCTGTCACTGCTCTACCTTACGGCTGCGTGCTCTTCCCTACCTAGAAATGCTAAACTGAATTTAACACTCTGCTGGCTAGGGAGAACTGGTTCCTGACGGAGCACAGCTCTTGGCACCAGGTTGAGATCTCATGTAAATCTGAAGCAGATCAAACCTCAGTCTAGCTGACCTGGGTCTGAGGAGGCACGAATGAAATAGCAGCTTTGCCTGGGGCTCTGCTCTGTGTCTGCCTCTTGACTTAGTGTTGCACTAGAACTGTCATGCAGAGGAAAAGGGGGCAGGGGTTGTCCTTGAGGACAAAGCTACTTACGACAGTTGGCTAGAGCAGCATGCTGTCTGTTGTGGCATGAGCAGATACCAGTGTTTTCAACTTAATCCTACCGCTTTAAACTCTTGCTGGTTCTTGTGCAGTTCTGAAATGTGGCACTTTTGTAAGTCAGCTGTACTGCTGGAGGAAAACAGAGATCCATCATATCTGAGGCAAAGGGGTTGACATAAAAAACTAAACACAGTGCTGAGGAGAGAGCCTGTTTAGGACTGAAATACAATATGAGCTCATTTCTGTTGCATCTCAGAAATGTGTTTTTCTCTTAACGAAGTGACCGTCAGTATTTTAATAAACCAGTTTTCAGATAAAGTGTAAGTAGATGGGTACAAGGTTTGCCATGAACTGTGCTTAAAATCAGTTCTTAGCTTAATCCAGTTTCTGGTTCAACTTGATTATGCTCTGCAATTTAATGAACCTCCAAGAAATATTCAACTCACTATAAAAGCAAAAGATTTGCTGCCGGATTGGTGGTAATGAGTTCATAATAGTCATCACAAGTCTTGAGATTCACGGGGAAATAAAGATGGCTAACATAGTTTGATAGTTTCAGTCAGGTTTTGGAATACAGGGCAACTTTAGCAGATTTCTATTTATAGTTGTTTACACTTTTCATTTCTGCATGGGCTTGATGGAAGGGATGAATCAAAAGTGAATAAGGATTCTGATAAGTTGTAATGTGTTTGTGTTCATTTTGACTGTTCGTGGAATGAAATGCGGTTTTGTTTTCCTTCTTATCAAGAATTCCTGACCTTGGCTACGACTTTGAAAAGAACGAAGGGAAACCATTCTGCTACTTCAGTTATGGTGTTGCTTGCTCTGAGGTTGAGATAGACTGCCTGACGGGTGACCACAAGGTGAGCATGTCAGCAGTGAAATAGCTCTCTGTGTTCAGGTGAAGGAAACATTCACAGGGAGTTAGAACAAATACTGGGTGTTAGCCTGTTCCTAGCTCTGTCATTGGTCTGATGTGACCTTCAGTAAATTCCTTAACTCCTCTGTTCCACAGTGCAACAATCCGTAAAGTACAATAAAACGACAATTATCTACGCTGCGGGGATAGTAGGAGGCTTAATGAATGATTGCAAAAGTTACTGGATTTGCGAAGTAAGAGATAGCAGCACTGTGTTAGCAAAAAGGAGCAGAAACATACTGAAATTGAGTTAATAATTGAAAATACCACTGAAGACTTTTAGAAAGAAAGAAAAAAGAAAAAAAACCCATCAGAATCTGACTTATTTGGTTATGCTCAGGTACAGAGCACTGACTCTAGCATCTTGGAACTAATATAAATTGGATCCATCAGACCTCTGGGAAAAATTGCAATGAGTTCCTTTGATTTACTTTAGGCATGAACTCAGATTAAAAGTCAGTATGGAGAGTTGAGCTGAGATAGATTGTTGAACACTGGCCAAGTGTGGGTAGTGCTTGGATACATCACTCCTCCTGATACAAGACCATGGTGTACCACTTTCAGTGTTCTGTGATGATTTATTCTTTATTTCTGACTTTTAGAACATGCGCACAGACATTGTTATGGATGTTGGTACCAGTCTGAACCCAGCCATAGATATAGGACAGGTAAGTGAACTAGTGTTGCTATTTCTGCTGTGTTGCAGCAATCATACTACCGTCACGCTTTTCTAGATGAGCCATTATCCCTCTACAGGTTGTGCCTTTGAAAACAGAGCATTTTAAACTTGGGTATCCAGTGTGGCATTTTAGACTAGCTATGAAATCCAGTTTGACCTACACTTAACTATGCAATAAACACAGAATTATGTAGGGAAATATTGTTTGTGTTGTGTTTTTTTGTTTGTTTGTTTGGGTTTTTTTTTACCTTGGATATTAAGACTACATGATATTCTCCAGCTACCATTCCACTGACGCTTTTCAGCATCTGCCTTGCCTAAGGAATGAATCCAGATAATACTAATACAATGGAATAACCTCATCCCAGACATAATTTCTGCAATGTGGCATGCGAGACTAAATCCCACACCTGCTTTTTATATTCCTATCTGTCAATATCAAGCCCCCTTTAATTCAGTGAAAATTCTTCTGTGAATAGTTAGGGTGGCAGATTCTGTCTTCCAGCTACTGCTGTGTAGGGATCTCAGTAGGAAGCTGGACCAGTCACTTAGCTTGCAAATTCTGTGGGCAGGGACAAGCTTACTTCCATACGTTGTGCAGTAATAATCACAATGAATGGTAATAAAGGTAATAAACACAGAGTTGTTTGATACACTAAGAGATGAATCATTAGACATTTGCACACACTCATTTAGTCATCTTAGCTCCCTTGCTAACTCTAGATGTTGATATGGCATAACTCCAGGGAAACTGCTGCAGGATTTGCAGTTTATATGAGACCACAATTTGCAGAGCTCTGTTGTAGTTAAAATTAAACCTCTTTGAAAGTGACATTTATTCTGAAAGAGACTTTTTTTGGAAGCGACTAAGGGGAGAAGGAGCCTTTCTGGTTTGGGTCTGGGAGTGAAGAGATGGGCTATATGGAGCCTGTCAGAGGTCTCAGCTTCCTGTGTCCTTCCATGTATTGTTGCAGAGGGTCTGGGGGTGGGAGAGAGAAAGAATGTTATATGACTGCAGGAACATAAGCGTGCAGAGCTGGGTTAAGGGATGTTTGTGCCAAATCTTTAGGCTGGTCTGTCAGATCTTTCTGTGGGCACAGAGAGCAGAGCTTCTTTGTATAGAGTTGTTTGAGCATATCACCCTCTCATAGCTACTCTCCCCCCCCCTTTTTTTTCTCCTCCTAAAATTTAGAGTTTTTGCAGGTGTCTGTGCTGATGACCTGAGAACATGCAGCACTTAGGAAAGCATTTATACTGAAATAAAAAACATAACATAGTTTGTCTGCCTGTGTCATGTCATCTTCAGTCCTTTTACTCTTCTTGTGCTTTCAATTATCAGCAAGTACAACTCATTCAGTGTTAAACTGCCTGTGAAGTAATCAATATTTTGGCATTGATTTTTTTTTTTCCCTTGCTTCATCAGAAAATTATTGTCCTGCATTTACAGCATATCTGTTCACGTGTATTTGTAAATTGCCTCACCTGCCAGGGACATGCAGTCACAACTATATGGGAACACAGGAATTGTGCAAAGGTGCCAGGCTGTACTCAGCAGAAGGGACAAGAGTTTTGAGATGAAAAGTGGGAAATGAGTCAGAAAGGGAGGGCTGAAAACTCTGGTGGAAATCGTCACTGTTTGTTCTTGTGCAGGGAAGAACAACACACAAAAAAAAGAATGTAACCTTGTTTGCATGTGTTTGTAGATAGAGGGGGCATTTGTCCAAGGCCTTGGGCTCTTCACCATGGAGGAGCTGCGATATTCTCCTGAAGGAAACTTGTATACTCGAGGGCCTGGGATGTACAAAATCCCAGCATTCGGAGACATCCCAACAGAATTCTACGTGTCTCTTCTCCGTGACTGCCCAAACAGCAAGGCGGTTTATTCATCCAAGGTATACCTACCAGATCTGCAGGCCTCTCACTGCTCTGTAATTTTGTGAAGCTGAGTGTGATAATGATGTATGTGTCTAAATAGCTTATCCTGTTATACTGGCTTTATTCTGGGGTTAGGACGTGTCCCCATTCCTTACCAGAAATATGTATACTCTCCGTTACAGCTAGGAAGAACTGAAATAACCTGCTCATTGCTGCCCTGATGGTCCATTAGAGAGACCTGAAGTGGCTTTGCTGTGCCAGTTCTGCTGTAGCAGAGGCTGCCAGCCTCCCACTGCGTGTCAGCTGCCTGGTTGTCCCTCCCTGGCACCAGAGCCACGACTGCAGAGAACATTTCCAGCATTTCCAGATCTGATACACCATGATCCTGTGCCTGAGTTTTCATGTTGTGCTTTCTTTGCTTTTTCACAGTGCTCATGTCACCCTTAAATGTCCATTATTAATCCACACGGCCTTCAGCTGTTCCCACTCCAGTCAGTCCTGTTCTGTGCAGTCAGTGAGGGCTGCACAGAGCAAGACTGGATGTACAGCATCAATGAATTTGCTTCACTTATGGTTCAATGGAGCATGTAGAGAGGACACGCAGCATCCTTATTTCTATATACCTGGCCTCTCTCCCTACAGTTTCCCTTGTCCTCTCCATCCATCCATAGGAACATCTTTATCAATGAGAACTCTTTGGGTGATGAGCGCTGATGGCAGAATGGAGAAAAAAGGGGCAGACAGGGACCTCAGTACTATATAATAATTGTGTAATCCCTGAGGGAGGCATTCCTGCTGTTTCAGAAGGACCCCAATGAGGGAGCATCTTGCTCTCTGCCCAAACATTTCACCACTACCTTATCTGAATTCCCTTTGCTGCAGCTTTAGCATCCCCAAAAGTTGTGGGAATGAGTTAGTACCTTTTTCCTTTATAACGGCCTTACCGTGTTAGAAATCTTTGGTTTTCCTACAAAATGAATGAGGAATGAGAACAATTCCTGATTGTCACGCAGGTTTTGCTCATCTTTCTGTTAGACTCATGAACCTTTCCAGGGCCAGGGCTATTTTGCGCTGCAGCCTCACTCTTGCTTTTGTTTTGTCTAGGCTGTGGGAGAGCCACCTCTGTTCCTGTCTGCCTCAGTGTTTTATGCCATTAAAGATGCCATCTACTCGGCGAGGAAGGACTCTGGCCTGACTGGACCATTCAGGCTGGACAGCCCTGCCACCCCAGAGAGGATCCGCAATGCTTGTGTGGACATCTTCACCAAAATGGTAACAGCTTCTGGTTTCATAGTCTGCTCCCTAGCCAGCCTGCTACAAATAGAGTGTGAGTGCTGGTCACAGTGGCCCAGGTCTGGGATAAGGGCAGGATGGGGAGGTTGTGGCCCCACTTAAGAAGCTGATTTTTATTTCAGGGGTATTATCCTTCATTTAATGGACCGCCAAATACAGACAAATGTACAGACCAGCATTGCTAGAGCTCCCATTGCTGTAAGGGCTGCCATATAGTATCACTGAACCTGCAGTTCATTCCTCCATCCTTAGGTGCTGTCTGTAGAACAAAGCACTTATGACTTGTCCTACTGCTCCTGGCCCTGATTTCCTAGGGGATCACCACCACTAACATATCTTGCAGGTCAACTCTGTGATTTAGTGGTGTTTCTCAGAGAGGGAGGGAGAGGAAAGTCTTCCTGAAAACGCTCACTCTGCTGAATGTTATGAGCACAGGTGTCTCCTTAGAGGCTGTGGGGTTGATCTGAAGGGTGCAGGATTTAATCCTGTAACTCTCTCTTCATGGTGTCTTCCTCTGTCACTGTGTTGTGACAGAGCTGCATAGAATTGGGTCCCTGCAGATTCCTACTGATTCCAGTGACTCGGAAGACAGCTGTCCACGTGGGCATCCTCCAGGCTTTCGTCAGCTTGATCCCCACTGTGGTTAAGAGTAAAACCTGGTTATCTTAGTCCTTCTCACCTAATGCTTGCATTCATCTCTGGGGAGAAAGACTCAGAAATAGTTTTGAGAGCATGCACTAACTGTTGACCACCAGGTCTTCAGCCAGAGCCAGGCACAGCCTCTAATGGAAGTGCCATGGGACAGACATCTGTGTTCTGAAAGACTGAGATATGAGCTCAGATCTTCAACAGTACAAACTCACCTACCTCAAAGGGACTGTGGTGGGGCACACCAAACCCAGGCTAGGACCTTGCCTGGTTGCCACTGTTGCTAACTGTTTGGTTGTTTGTCTGTTTGTGGTTTTCTTATTTGTTTTGTTTTGTTTTCCTCTTTACAGTGCCCTTCTGCTGAGCCAGGGACCTTTAAGCCGTGGTCTGTGCGTGTGTAAGAGGGAAGTTTGAGAAGCAAACTCTCCTTGTGAAACTGAGATTACACCAATGGGACCACAAGGCAGTAGGACTGTAATGGAAAAAAAACAATCTGTGTTCATGTGGCTTATCCACTGATTCATGGAGCTTTCACATTTAATTGTCCAATCATTATTTTCTCTAGGAGAGAGAATTGCTGCCAGATTATAGCTCTGATGTAAATTCAAATGGAGAGCAAGTGGAAGGTGATGTTATCCAGGTGTAATTGAAAAATCTTATAGGTTTCATTTAAAATTGCTGCAAGGATGGGAGACATGCTTGTTACCAGCCAACGTGAAATCGCAGGGTGGTTGTTTGTTGGTGGTGTTTTGTTTTGTTTTGTTTTTCCTACTGTGAGGAAAAGATGGGTCCCCTTGTGATGCGATTCCGAGAAGGACTTAATTTGAACCCAGACAAACAGTCCTCTCGCTGAGATGGGGGAAGGGATGAGAGGCGCTGAGGGCTGGACCCTGTTGTGCCCCCTCTGCACACCAAGCCAGATGTACACTAGGGGAAGATGAGGAGGAGTTTTGGTGTTAGCTGACGATGATCGTCTCACATATGTAGCAAAAGTGATTCAGAGGAAAACCCTAAAATGTGACCGATAGTTGATTTATTCTTAGATGAATGAGGATCGCTTTGTCTACATCAGGGCTCTAGCGAATTTCTCATTCATGTGGTACTTTGTCTTCTCTGATTAAAGACAAAAACTAAAGATACCAGGAAGTCTTCCAGCAAGATGCTGATTTATTTGACTCGCTCAGCCTTTTTCTCGCCGTGCCTCCACATCTTTCCTCCATCTTTTAAACAGGAGAGGGCATCTGAGAAAGGAACCTTGGAGTGATGGAAGAAGTGACTCGTAATTGTTCCCAAGGCAATTTATACCAGCCCAGGAAAGGGACGGGACAGGGACAGGCACAGCTGGGGATTAGTTGGCTCTGGGTGCCCTCTAGGGTCAATCCCTTGCCATCATGCTATCGCCTGGCCTTCCTTTCAAGAAAACTCTCAGTTTTGCAGAACGTAAGAGAACCGGTATGTTTTGCTACAGGGACTGCTTGTCTGAGAAATGTGCCGACTATGTGATGACCTCGTGCCTTTTGGGTTGAATGTATTTTTTGTGTTGGATTTAGTGCTGTGCATCCCTCTTCACAGGTTTTGGCACTGTCAGATTTAATGCTGTAGCATTGTGTTATCTCTAGATGATATTGGCCATGTACTGTACTTGCTCATCACCTGCAAACTTCTATCTGTTTTTCTGGCCCACAGCTTTATGAAAATGTCCTTTTTCTATTTTTGCACTCCTAGGGCCATCAAAATAACACGGTGCAAGAGGATGTAACTCTATTGCATTATACAAAATTTTGCTCACATACATCCTGCTTGAAATTTGCCTTCATCTTAGGACCTAACAATGTATGCACAGTTTGAAACTTTTTTTTTTAAGCACTCCAGGGCATTTAGTTTGGAAAAGTGTAAATTTATTTCTTGCTTAAAATATTCTAGGTCTACCATTTGGGAAAAGGGCATTTGTATATGTGAGTTGCAGAAAGTATTTTGTGCCTGCTGGGCTTGCTATGTAATTGTTATATTAATTGAAATATGATATTGTTATTTCTTAAGCTCTGAGGTACTGGGCAAGAACACATTTTTGTTTTCTCCTAAAAGCTGGCAATATGTAAAAAACCTCTTAGAGAAGAAAATGTGATCATTTGTGTGCAAGACCAGCTTCTGGAGCCTGTGTATTCCCCTTCTTGAATGTCCAGAGAGGGATACAAAATGCAAAGTCTGCAAGGCAGATGGGTATCAGCACTGTTTCTGCGGCATTTGACCTCATGGGATCACCAGACCTGCTCATCCAAACCAGACCAAGAGTGCTACAAAGGGAACATCATGTGTGTTCATGTAGAACATGGGGAGCTACAGGCAGAGGGTGTGATATTGAGGAGCTTCCAGTGCCATCTCAGGAGAAAGCTGCCGGCATTCAAAGGGACCTTCTCTCCGTGAGAGTCCTGGGACACGGCGGGATGTCACTGACAGGAGGAGTAATTGCTCTGTGTCCCCCATGGTTCTGGGAGCACCTTTTTTGTGATTTCAGAATGGGTTTGTGATGTCTCACATAGCCACACTGCCTAGTGAGGTGAGATTTTTTTTTTAAAACTAATTTTGTCAAGTCTCTTTTTCGTTATTCACTTTGTACATTCATTTGATGTGCATTTGCCAAGTTATCTGTATATGCAATGGTCAGAGAGCGCTAGTTCAGTGCAGACTTTAGCCTGTGGAGCCACTTGTGCTGCATCATCAGCGATCTACTGTTTCCCAGGAACCAGTCCTTGCCCTCAAGCCCAACCCACCCCAGGGCCCTCTTATTACCCTTCCACAGCCACTGGCTGATGGAAGGAGGAAACATCTTCCCTTAGGGGTGCACTGGAAATGAATGTAAGCAATATCAAATACCAGAGAGGAGCAGCAGGGTGGGGGGAATGGTATAAAACTATGGTTACAAAATATTTACAGAAACTGGTTTGGAGGGTGTAGGAAAAAGGGAAGCTTGGAGACTAACAGGAATTTACAGGGAGATCAATGCAATGCCTGGCTGGGCTGCAGGTGGAACAGGGACCTGAAGGAACGCAAAGCTGAGATTTTCATTTCACCTCTAGTGTCTTAACATTTCATACATCGCTTTCCCATGGAAACAAGTGCCAGATACCTTAGGGAAGGACTGGGACCCACTACGGAGGGCTGGGAGGAAGAGGAGATATTGCTGTAATATTGCCTGACTTAAAACGTGGTCCAGGAGCAGCTCTCCTGTCACGAGCGCACAGCACAGTCCTCTCTGAGGTGCCGCGCCAGATCTCCTCACGCACATCTCGCTGCTCGGCATTTCAGCTTGCAGTTGCGGAAGACGGGAAAGCTGCTTATGAAGAGAGAAGTGTTCCTTTCCTAGTACTTTTCAGTGAAATGCAGCGGGGACGCATGACTCTAATGTGAAGTGTCTTTGGAGGTTTGCCGCTTCTCTCCCTGCAGAAGTGTGTCCTCAGAAGAGGAACTGCGCCATCTTGCTGGACTGTAAAATATTACGCACAATAACGGCACTTGAATTACTACTGTAGCTGGATATTTTGTGGAAGGGTGGAAGGAGGCCACCCCGTTTTGTGTCTTAACGCTGTTTATCGCACGCCCCTTGATGAGAGAGGGAGGCCAAGTTTTTGGTGATTGTTTTAGGTCACTTCTAATCGACAGTTTTCACACTATCGTTCTTTAATGAGCATTGTAAAATTGGTGTCTTCGTCACAGGCAGAATTCTCTGTGAATGTCACGACATTGCAAAATAAAGCTAAAAAAATATTCTGGAAGCTAGTCCGCTATGGTGAAAGTCTGTCACAATTTGAAACCTGGACAACTTCAGCTCATCCTTGGCATTTGGCCCAGAGGCAGATCAGCTCGGCGGCCAAGGCTGGGTGAGGGTGGGTGGTTGCTCCAGGCCACCCAGGCAGACAGGGCAGGTGACCCAGCTGGAGAGCCTGGGTCTCTACCCAGGCCACCCTGGCAGCCAAGTCCAAAAGAAGGCAGGGTCCTTGGCAGCTTTCTGCCAGGAGGAGCTCAGAGTGGTCACATCACATTTCCCACAGCAGCACAGTGATGCATCCTTGATGTTTCTGGCCACCTCCACTGGGCCCACCAGCTGCTGGGACAAGGTGGTGTGGCTGGTGCCTGGTCCAGAATGACTTATCGTCGTCTCGCTGCTGGTGAGTACAGGTGAAAGCCAGGCTTGGCCCATTTGAGTCAGCCCCTGAAGGGGGGAACCTCACTCAGAGCTTGCAAATGGAGCAGGCATCATGTCATGTGCCTGGGGCTCTCTTGAGCCTAAACTTGCAGGAGGTGCGGGGTCGTAAACAGGAGCATAAACACAGAAGAGATATGATCAAAAGATAGGCCAGGCCTTCCTGGAGTGTGAAGGATTGGGATCCTCCCCAGTGGTTCCCCAGGAGGGTGTGCCGCTCTGTATTGTATCTCACCTACTTGTGCAGAGTAGACAGACATCAGGTGATACCTGTATGGGGAGGTTCGTCACAAAGAAGCCGTTGCCAAACCTCTTGGCTCAAAAGGCAGCCCAGAAGATGGAAGGGCAGTGCAGGCAGAGCATGAGGGTGCTGGTGTGGTTTGCAGCAGGTCCGACCCAACCTACCCCAAACCACGAGGTTTGCTGAGAGCTGTTGACCCCACCACAGTTCAGTTCATGCATTTTTCCCAGCCTCAAAGCCACGTGTTTCTCCAGTGCCTGCTCCTGCAGCATTTAAATGCAATTCAGCCATGTGAAGAGCCATGACACCCTGGCCCTGACCATGGCCTGTCTTAGCTCTCCGATGTGCCTTATGGAGCTGTGACATGGACAAGCGTGACATGCAGCTGTGGAACAAGGGTCTGTTCAGCCCATATCCAGAAGGGCTTGCATTTGGATTAACACCCTTCAAAGCAGTCCCTCCAGCCAGCATATCGCTACTAGGTCTCCGGGGTGCTGAGAAGCTCTGTCAGCAAACTGCTAGAAAACGGGAATGCAGAAAGGTCCCAGCGGTAGAAATGCGACAGCTGCTTCTTTTGTTGGAGGGACAGCTCGCTGAACATCTGCTCTGATAACCAGCTGTAGGTCCACTGCACCTGGGTGTCGGTGAACTCGGGGAGAACGCTGTCTGCTGGCAGCCCGGCCCGCCGCAGCAGGTGGCCCAGCTCCTGCCTGAGGAAGCCAAACGCCACCACGTAGTCATACCGGACGAGACAGGGCCGGCAGAGGCTGACGAGCGGTCTCCAAGTCACGCTGGCGTTGTGCGGTCCGTTGTCTACAATGTCCTGAACAAAGCTGCTGAAGGAAGGGCTGCTGCCCGTGCCTTGCATGAAGGCGGAGATCAGCCTCTGGAAAGGGTCCCTGATGAACAGCACTTTGGTGTAAGACCCCAGCACGGCCTCTACCTCCGTCAGGTTGAACTCACTCAGCTGTGTCTCCGGAGCGTGCTGCCGAGGGTAGGGAAGCAGCACCGGGACTGTCATGTTTTCCTTCTCTTCCAGCTTCTCTAAAAGCTGCTGCCATTCCTCCACCCCTGTTGATGGCACTTGGCAGTACAGGAGGTCCAGCTTGGTGCTCACCCTCAGACTTGAGAGCAGGCGGGCTCTCTCCTCCCGGCTCTTCGGAAGCACGGTGGCTTTGCCTGACCGGCTGCAGAAAGCTCTCAGTCGCTTCTTCCTGAGCTGCTGAACGTGAAGGAAGGTGTCCAGTGTCAAAGTGAAGTCCTCCTCCGCCCTGCGGACCAGGTCACCTGGGAAACACCATTTGAAGATAGGGGTGAGGAAAACCCATAGTGGACCTTTGCCCCAAGCTGGCACCCCAGCATGGGGTGCTGTGGCAGGCTCTTTTCCAGCTATTCCACTGCAGAAAGGACAGAATATGAACGAAGAAGGAAGGGTAGGATAGGGGAGACCACCCTGCCTGGCAAAGAGCCTGGTTTTGCTGGGGAAACAGGTTTCTGTCCCTGTGAATGTGTGAGCACATGGACACCCAGACCTGCTTTCCCCAAACCGCCGTGTCTGAGCACTGATCTTGACTGTAGATTTGTGACATGGAGCGGTTCCAAAGAATGTTTATCAATATGGTGATAGGCGCTTTATATATATAAATATATATATATGTAAAAAACAGTAAATCATAACTTTTGCTTTTAACTCTTCACTTTTGACCAAGCTTAACTGAGGTGAGTTTGACAAAGAGAATCAGAAATGTTCTGAGACATGGAGGGGTGGTAAATTTGTTTGCAGCTACAAATACAAAACCCCCTGCAAACCCATTTCTGTCTGTTAATTGGTTAATATCAGCTATATGCGAAAGCAAGAAACTATTCTTAATGGCTCGAGGCAATTTAGGAATCCAAATGTTGTAACTTCTTGCATCACTTCCATGTGTAAATTTTTTCTCCAGTAGATAAAAAGGCAAAAGCAAATAAAAAGCAAAAAGCAAATAGAAGCAAGAAGACAACAAAGCAAATATAAAAGGCAAAAGCAAATAAAAAGACTCTATGGTAGTCAGCTTAATTTCTCAAATTTCAGCTTTGCTTCTTACTCTTTATCATCTTTTTTTTTGATGTGAAAGAGGCCACACAGGGTTTGAACGCAGAGGATTAATTTCTGCTCTGTTATTTTTTTTCAGCAGCAGCACGTCTGCTTCATCTGCTCAGTGCAGGCATTTGGCAGCCCCAAGGAGAACAGTGAGTTTGATGGTTTCTCCCAGGTCCTTGGGAAGTTAAATATTTTCCAATGATTTGGGGCAGCAGTCACACGGGGAAGAAAAGCAAAGTTAAAACTAGGAAAAGGACACCAGCATTGCAGGAAGAAATGCAGTGGTGCCTGAAGCTGTCCTAGGTGGCTCTTTGACCCAGCAGCCCCACAATGTCTGCAAAATCTAGTGATGACTTTGCCCTGGACTGATTTGGACTGGAGGGGAGGGATGCATTCTTTTTGGTGAAAGAGGTATTAATCGCTGATTTCCTAGCCCCCTCCTGTCTCCCCAGCAGCATTTTACCTTTCCCAGCAAAGCTTTTAGGAGTCACCTCCAGCAGCCTGACACCTGTTTTCCCCACCACACCTGAGATCAATGACCCCACTAAGGACATAAAGCTGCAGGGCTCCACAGCAAGGGCTTTCTCCACAGGTTACAGGGGATATGTGAACAGCATTTCTAATTTTGTTAGTATTTACCCACTAAGAACCTCTAAACAAAGCTCCAGGTCGTTTCCACCATGGCACAGAAGCATTGCCAGTCACACAGAACCACCACAGTGCCCAGGTATTACCTTGGTCGGTGGCCGTGCTCTGAAGAAGCAGCCTCCAGCTCAGGAAGGTGGCGATGCCCAGGGCAGCCGAAATGACCAGGCGGGGAAAGAAACGCATTTCTCGGGTGCTGAGAACCGAATGCTGCGTTGGTGAACAGGTGCTGGGGAACCTCCTGTGTTTGTTTAAGAGTGAGCACACCCAGAGCTGGGTTAAAGTACGGTTTGGGCAGCAGCTCGGTGAGGGGCAGGGAAATGGCCTGAAGCACAGAGGTGGCTCCTGCCCTGTGTTTACAGTGTGAGCTTTTGAGGCAGAATCTGCCTTTTTATTCAGTGTCCATGCCCTTCTCAGCACTGGGCCATGCCAGATGACTGTGGTCCCTGCAAGTAATGAGGAATGCACCCACAGCCCCACACAGGGTCCTGCAGAGCCAGGTGGGGTGAGATGTCCCCGGTCCCCTGACACACGCTGTTCTGCGCTGGCTTTGCTGCTCAGTGAAGCAGTGCTTATGGGAACGCCGCTGCAGGGAGCGGTGTGCCCCAGGACCAGGGCTGAACAAGCCAGTGCTGGGCCATGGGTCCTGCCCCCATGGTGCTGGTGGGGCTTTTAAGGTAGAAGCCAGGGCAGGGGACACGGCGTGACGGGGCACATCCAGTGTCGTGTGGCAGGTCCCTGACTAACCAGGGACTGGAAGTGCTGAACTGCTGCCTGTGCCTGTTTTGCTGGGGGCTGCTTGCAATTTGTGACTGCTGCTTGTTTTGTGAGAGCAGTCCGAGACCTCAGGCAGAACAGAGGCCCCATTATACTGAAAAGGGGGTGCACACACATGCAGGCAGACACACGTGCTGCTCCTCCCTTCTCCGAGGAGCCACAGCCTCATCAGGGAGCGTGACAACCACGAAGACCAAGGCAAAGGGGACTGCAGCAGCCTGGGGAGCATGACCCACTCCCATCCAGCCCCATGGCAATTACAGCTATAAAGACTTCAAAATCAAGGAGTGATTATTTACAAATTCCCTTTTTATTGTGAGATCTGCTGCCAGCAGCATCCCTGTGCCAGCCAGGCCATGGGCTGGCGTGTGGCAGTGATGTGATCCAACTGGGAGATTCTGCAGCTGCGAGGGGCTGTGGTGGCCAAAGGAGAAGGGATCGCTGCCTGGAAGCTCAGGGAGAGCAAGTGGGGACACCGGGCACACAGACCCAGCGGGCATGGGGACAAGGGCTGTGTTGCATTGGGTCCTGTGGTGGAAATCCACCTCCCAGGGGGTCTTCGCAGATCCCAGCTTTGTGCCACGCGTGGATTTGCTCTCGTTTGGAAAGCCCTGATTTTCCCACCAGAGGGTGCTCCGCGCCCGAGGAACCCCTGCCCGCCTCCAGCAACGATGCCCTGCCGCCTGCAGCCCGTCCCCACCGCGGTTCAAAGAACCAGCTTCATGGCCATCGCGGCCACGTTTGTTGCTTTTACAATCTGCTGGGTCTCCTTCAAGCCTTGGGAAAGCTGCTGGGACTCTGTGAAAAGCTGTGAAACGCCTCCCATCTCTCAGCGGGAGGGATGCGCTCCCTCTAGGTGATGGGATCTGCATGTTGGGAGTTTAAGTCTTGTGGCAGCGGGGGCTGCACATGTCCCTGCAACCTGTCTCCCCAAATCCAGGAAAAGCAGGGTGCAGCCTGAGGTTGGGGTGCACGGGGGCAGAAGTGCATGGCTGCTCTTTGCTCCTCATACCGGGAGAATACGTGCATTTTTCTTGGAGCTGCAGTGCCATGCTTACTTCTCCCAGCCTGATGGGTCTTAGGTGCCTGAGAGAAGGATAAATATTAACTGAAAATAAGCATTTCTTGTGTCAGCGTAGTGCTGACTACCCCACAAGAGCTGCACAGTCACTGGGAAACGACTGCAGGGCTCTGCACAAGGCAGCATTCCGTGCTTTTTCCCCAGCACACATTAACTGGTGCAGAGAGCAGCACTGCGCGTTTTCCCTGCTCCGGGTGACCAAACCGCTGCCCAGCAGCTTTTTTCCTCTGCAGCTCCCAAAGCTGCTCTTAGGCAGCGGCACCCGTGTCCTGGCCGCACATCGGAGCGGCAGAGCCCTGCAGGGGCTGCCCCAGGAGCCTGTCAGCCACCAGCAGACCCGGCTGAAGCACAAGGAGGTCCTGTTCGTTAAGAGTCAGCAGCAAGGTTGATAAATAACAGGGCAGAAGGAACTCTTGCAAGTTCTCTTAGTTAAGCAGGTGGCAGCAGCACGTGCATTAAAATATAACATTTCAGCAGGGACTGTCCCAACCGCAGCCCTGGTGAGACAAAGTGCAGCTGAAACTGCGAGGGAGGAACGCCTTTTATTTTATAGTCATAAGATGAAAGCAGAGAAATGTTCTCTGTGTGAGGGGCAAAAATGAAGAAGTGAAAACCCCCTTTTGCTTTGCGTTGCAAGGAAACGGCCCTTATAAAATTTATCGGTATAAGTCTTCTCAGAACAGCACGAGATATGGTGCTTGCTGTGCTTCCATGACCTGCAGACAGAAGGAAAGAGCTCCTGAGCTGCCTGGGGCTGGTTTTGGGGAGCAGCTGCTTTGCCGTGGCTGCTTCAGCTGAAGGGCTGCCTGGGGGCTTGTGCCGCAAGTGCAGATTTCCCTTTGTTAACAGAGCGTAACTGGTTAAGCGCATTCACCGGAGGCTGAACTCCCTCTCGGTGGCAGGCGGTGCCGGAGCTGCGCTAAGCCCTGCTGGCCCATGGGGCCTTGTGGCCATCAGCATCGGAACAGTGCACAGATGTCCATGTGAAACCCGTGTGGTGGGCTCCGTCTTCCCCCTCAGCAGCAGCAGCAGCACTGATGGGGGACGTTGCACAGCTGGCATTACCCCATGGCCCCAGAGCCACCTCCCAAATACACATGAGACCACTGTGGAGAGGGGTATGGGGAAGAGAGAAGCAGGGAACCTCTCAGCTCTCTAGCTTGTATACGACATTTAAATGTTTAAGTCTGTGCTTTCCCATCCCCACCAGGTTTTCTTATTTTTTTTTTTTTTTTTGGTGCTGAGAAGTTTTCTCAAGTCTGTGTAGACACTTTAAATTTAAACACACTGCTAGGCTTTCCCTGCTTGTCTTCCATGGACCGCTTAGAAGGGGTCAACAAGCCTGAGATTTCGCATCTTCAACTGAAAGGCTTCCTGCTCTACACTGTAGGGAGGCAGCACCCTTTTCAGGCACACGGGTTGAGCCAGCTGTGGAAACACGCTTACATCCTATTTAATGCAATTGTACAAGGGAATTAATTACAGAAGCTTTGTCTTATTTAGGAAAATACTTATGTCCATGTGAGGAAAAGCTATTCCCCTTAAACCAGCAACAGGATCACCCAAATAAGGATTTCCAGATTCAGCCCCACTGATGGCTTGAGCTGGCTTGCCTTGGGCTCCCTTTCTTTTTCTCATAGGATGCAAACCCTTTGGAGATATTCTTATATGTTAATAAACATCCTCATCTTCGGCCTTCCCACATTCCTCCCACACTTCCAAATTTTGCAAAGTATTGTCTTGTGTGACCGTGACCTGCAGGCGCTTGTGTGCTGGTCCCCCCCTTGTTCCTCCTCGCACCCGCCTGCGCTTGTGGGAATGTGAACTTTGCAAAGCGGTGGCAAACACCACCTAATTCGGCGAGGGATGTTTTTACATCGCGAGTAAAGGAAGAGCAGATAGGAAACCTTCTTCTGCTCATGCTTTTTGTTTGGAAACTCAGATACAACGTCTACGTTTTGTATGCAAAGTTGGGGCCATTGCTCAGCAGAAATGCAGGAGCAGCCAGAGGAGGAACAAGCTGCCGGGCTCTCAGAGGAGTCATTTCACATGGAAAGAGTCTCTTGCCTTCGAGAAGAGCGGTCCTGAGAGCAGGGATGCCGGGCTGCCAGGTTGCTTGGCTGGGCGCACGTTGCACCAAGTGGAGGGGGATTCCTCAAAATCAAACCAAAAAGTTAAGAGGGGGAGTGTTTTTTTGTGGATTAACCGAGGGTCTTGCAAGCTGAGCAGGTGGCCCCTTCTCCATCACAGCTCCCCATTCCCCAAGCTCCTCTCTGTGTACTGGTGGAGAAGCTTGGCTGACCAGCTTGCTTCAACACCGGGGCACGGACTTACCCCATCGCCTGCCCTCAGAACCCCCTTACTCACAGGAGCCTACCTGGGTCAAGGTTTAGCACTTTAATCCATGAACTGAAGCACATCTGTAAGCATCAGCTCCTTTAGTCTCGTGGTCACTGAAGGGGATTTGGCCAAAAGGGCTGCCTCCTGGTGGGGAGTGTTTGGGATTTCCTTCTATCTAGCTCCTGCCAGATGTGGGCAGATGTGGGGTGAGCCAATCTGCCCAGCACCCTGCGCCTGTCTCCATCTCTTCCAGCATTTGCATTCAGTGCTGTTGCCAACCTGCGAGTGTTAGCGGTGGGTTAGAAAGGTGGACATTTGTCCTTCTGTGTTGGACAGAGAGCACCAGGCTGGCTGGAGGCCATGGGCACCATCCCGTGCAGCAGCATCCTGGGACTGGGCAGCGCTGGACCAGAAATAGTTACACACGGCAGAAAGGAAAGCAAGTTCACATTGCACCCAAGGAGTGGAGCAGGTAGGACAATGTTTGGAGTGGTTGTACAACTCTGGCGCTTCCTGTTTTCCCGTGGGCTGGAGCTGTGATTGTCACTTCTTATTCAGCTCCTCATCCTGGGAGGAAGACTGTATCGGGCTGTCTGGGGGCAGCAGGATGTTTATGTGGGAGGCTGAGTCAAGGTGCTGCTTTTAATACTCCCCAGAGCAGAGTCATTGGGGGAAATGTACATTCGAGATTTTTATTTTTATTAAAAACAAAAAAAAAGACTCATAAACATCCAAAGTGCTTTGCAATTGCTATGCGGGCTGCGCGACTGACTGCCAGCGCTGTGTCATTTTTTTTCTAAGGCTATTACACAAGTATTCTACAAGGTGCCATGAAACTATTGGTAATTTAGTTAGGACTCGTGTAATTAGTGATGCTATATTGAGAGGCTTTGCTTAATTACTATGTAAGCTGTTAAACTTTGCGTTGACTCAGCTGGGTCTGCATCAACATGAACACCTATCCATGGTGGGGGCAGGCTGAGGCAGCCGTGCAACCCCTGCTGTGTGCCCACCTGGAGGAACCCACTCTCCCCATTTATTTAAGGACAAGGATATTTTCCTGGGAGAGGTGGGCCAGGGGACTCAATGAGCCTGAAAGTCTTAAAAACAAAGGGGATAACAGCCACCATCTCTCTGCAGTAGCAGATGGGAATCTCGTGGGGAAAAAGAAACAGCGTGTGTTTGGATCCATGCGTACAGGGGAAGGATGCTCATGGGACTGGCAGCCATCCATCCCATCACCTGCCATGGGACTTGCAGCCGTCACCTCCATCCCAGCAGCTCCTCATGGAGCTTCACGGTGCTGCCCAAACAGTGCAGGACCTTTTACTGCTGAGCATTTCTCTAAGCAGATCCCAGTCTTGCTTTGCATCCCAAGCACCTCCCAGCTCTCCCTGGCGTTCCTCTCTCTTCCTCTGACTTGTAAGACATGGTAGCACCACAGGGGCCTAGGACAAACCTAAAGCACTCACAGACAAACCAAACAGCACCTCTGAGTGTGTGGTAATGTGGAAAATATAGTTCTGCACTTTTTCTTTCTCGTTTCTTTTTAATGTGAAGCAAGTCTTGTCCTGGCTGTTACGTTCCTTAATAACATGTGCTCTAGGCTGCAAGTCTCAGCTGCCTCTTTGCATTTTAGGGTCCTCACTGCAAGCAAATGTTGTAGGTGCTTATTTATTCCATCCATATACTTCTCTTTGGACCGCTGCTTCTTCTGGAACCTGAGTAAGAGGGAGATCAACAAAACACCCTTTGAGCCGCTTCTCCATGCTGCCAACATGCGGGAAAAGCCTGTGTTTGACCCCTAGCTTCATGGAGATTGCCCCCCTTTTTTTTTTCTTGTGTGGCTGTAGCAGCACTGCTTGGGGTTGTGCAGAGCAGACTGGGGTCTGAAACATCTCAGAGCCTCCTGGAAGAGGTGGTGGTGGTAAATATGCTGGATTGATGGGAAGAAAATCTCAGATGTAAATCATCCCTTGTTGGAGCCAGACTTTGATCTCCCTCCTGTGGTCCCTGAAGGGAGGAGGAGGACGTGTGGGCTGGGGGGAGATGGGCAAAGCCAGATGGGATCTCACGGGATTTGGGCTCGCATCTCCTGTGAGTCCTCTTTTCCTGAGCCTCAGCTCCCTCGCTGCAAAATAGGCACCCTTACCCCAGGCTTCACAGCCACACTGCCAGGTTTGTCTGGGCTGCTGCCTCCCCTCGCCAGGACACACAGCCCAGCGGGACAAAGTCAGTGCAGACGTGGGATCCTGTCCCACAGCCTCTCTGGGCACCCCCCAGCCCCAGTCCCACAGCCCTGGCCCATTGCAGCCCCTGCCCCGTGCACAGTGGCAGGGCCCGATGGCTCCCCTGTGAAAACCCTCTGGATGTTCTTCCGCCACAGCCATCCTGTGCCTGGTCTGTTTTTTGGGGAGAAGCACTTTTGCTTTATGTTTATGGCAGCATTTTCCCCTTTTTGCCTCATTCTTTTGTGCCACTGCCTGTCTGAAAGACGAAGTCTCTCGCACACGCCTGTTGCTGGACATGGTGGGGTGGTTTCTCAGGCAGGTTTTGGCTTTTGTTGATGCTCCCCGAAAGGTGAGCTTGTTGGAGGGCGCACCCAGACATCTGCCCATCGCTCCTGGCCTCTCCCAAGGGAGCGCTGACATGTTATGCTGCTGGCTATCACGTTTTCTTGGTTGCTGGTTGTTTCCATTATTCATATAGCAACTCTTTAAATATTTAGACATCTCTGACTTTTTTTTGCGTGACTTTTAGAGGAGGCAGCAGCACGGCTCATTTGGGCTATCTCCACACCTGGCTTTGCGGGATGCTATTTCTGATGAGCGATGATTTCGGGAACTCCGGAGTCTCTGGTCCCGGCTCTTTTACTGTACCAGAAGTGGCAGGGGGGAAAGGGTTTAAGGTCTGTTTGTTTTACTTTTTTGTCGAGACAATAAGCCAGCAAAAACTCCCAGGTTGTTTATATTTGGATAAGGCTACTCTGCGTCCTGTGAAAGGAAAATGACACATCTACTACTCCTGGGGACAGGCGGTGTGGGACAAATGGACCCGGCTGCCAGGAGTCTCTCGATGACACTGGTGTGATACACAGGGTGGCCTTGGCGCTTCGGTACAGCCAGGTCGAGCACAGTAAGGGCACGAATACCTGGTTTGTTCCCCACTGGTGGCATTAAGGTTGGGGTCAGAAGCTCAGGGAGGGCAGAGCTTCTCCCCCCAGTGCCAGCCCCACGCTGCCTCCTCCTCTCCCACCATCTCCTGTGGGATGCAGAGCTGTGGACAGTGAAAGGTGACCCCGTCAGTCTTCCCATCCAACACATTATTCTGGGAGTCTGTGAGATGTGAACCACAAACTGAAATTCTGCTTTCCTTCATTTTTCCCAAAAGTGTGATCTCTTCTGGTATGCCTCTGTGTAGGGAAATGCAGGAGGCATCATTTTGGTTGGAAGAGACCCTCAAGATCATAGAGTCCAACCGTAACCTAACTCTGGCACTAAACCATGTCCCTAAGAAGCTCATCTATGTGTCTTTTGAACACCTCCAGGGATGGTGACTCCACCACTTCCCTGGGCAGCCTGTTCCAGTGCATTACAACCCTTTCTGTGAAGAATTTTTTTCCTAATATCCAATCTAAACCTCCACTGGTGCAACTCAAGGCCATTTCCTCTCATCCTATCACTTGCTACTTGGGAGAAGAGCCCAACCCCTCCACACTACACCCTCCTTTCAGGCAGTTGCAGACAGCGATCAGGTCTCCCCTCAGCCTCCTTTTCTCCAGGCTGAACAGCCCCAGTTCCCTCAGCCGCTCCTCATCAGACTTGTGCTCTAGACCCCTCAACAGCTTCGTTGCCCTTCATCATGGGGGTTTCACCTGCAGGGATGTGGGCTGGCTCTGCTTCACTCCCATCCCCCATCTCTGGGCAGTGGGTACCATCAAGGGACACCCAGCTTGTCATATCTGGGTGCCCCCATCCCTCATCACCCCTGAGCATCGCGCTGTCCCACAGCTATAACAGGATTTAGCTGCCGCAAACAGGACCAGCAGCAAAGCCAGGGCTGAGCTGGTGAGGGTCCATGCCCAGCCCATCCAGCCACTGGCAGAGCCCCTTGTCTCCACACTGGCCTCATCCCAGTGTGAGGGACTGCAGGATTCCCTCGGGGGTACATCGCACACAGCACCCCTGCTCAGTGACACCCGCCCAGGGCTGGGTCTCTTGTGTGTGAGTGTGTGTGTGAGCCTCCCACCCCCGGCCTGGCCGCGCAGAGGGATGCTCTGCCCTCCTCTCCTCCACGATGCTCCTGCAGATGAAATGTGTACCTGAGATGTCTTCATGGGAGCTGGGCAGCCCTTCATGGCCATGCACTACTAGGAAGATTAAAAAAAAAAAAATTCACAAACACTATTTTAAAAATTATTTTTAAAATGACTCACTTGCAGAGGGCACTAGCTGTTTGCCTGACAAGGAAAGGTCAGGCAGGGGAAAAACACACGACCCTGGGGCCCCGCGGCACCACGGGCACTGAGACACGTCAGGGGAGAGGAATTTTCTTGCCTGTTTGACCACCGTGGAGCCTCGGCCGCTCCCAGGGCAGCTCTGCCGGCTTCACCCCGGGGCAGGCGCTTTGAGAAAGGGCCAGGAGCTCACAGATCCACTGCAGTCTGTAGCTCCAGCTCAATCCAACAGCCTCCTTCTTGAAATCGGTCAGAAACAGTCTTCCTTTTTTTTTTTTTAATTTCCTTGGGATTATTTTTATCTAAAGGTGAAGAAAAGAGAAACTTCTCTTCCTATTTTTTTTATTTTTTATTTTTTTCCCCCAGTGTTTTTGGATTTGGGAAGGAGGAAGAGGGGAAATAACTTTCCTCTCTCATTCAAAGCTGGCAAACACAGCCAAAAATTGCCTCCTCCTCCCATTATTGTACTTTTACGAGTAAACCTCGTCTGCCTGTAAATTAGGTTTTTCTGCAGATATTTTAGTTCTGGGAAAAAGAAAAACCCTTGCCTCCTCTTCCTCCTCTCCGAGAAGCCTGTGTGCCAGGTATGGCCTGAGGGAGCTGTTCTCCATGAGCTCAGGGCTCTGATGGACCCATCTGGGGGGTACCTGGGGAGATGGGAACGTAAGAGCCCTGCGCTTCTGTCACTCCTGGTTATCTACACCTTCATCTGTACATCTCAGTTGACAAGAAGAGTTCCCTCATTACAAAACCATCCATCACCCTGCTACCTGCCACCCTCCTTGCCACCCCCACCACTCCTTGCTTTTGGTGACCAGGCTTGCTGCTGACAATGGCACATGACCTCCTCCTTGGTGGTGCCCCCTCCGTTTTGGGGTGCAGCAATTGCAGCATGGCACTGTAATGTGTTAAATTACATTGATCTAAATATGATTTTTTTTTTCCCCTCAAATGGTTGTTCTCAAACAGTTGTGACAATGTTATTCAGTGGGATCACATTTGTCTCCCTGCAGGTGCTGAGGTGCATTTGATTTCAGTCTCTCCAAGATAGATACAAGGGAAGTGGCTACTTGTCACCCGCAGCACCATGTTCCCATAGAACAAAAACACCGTGTTATAGATGAAAGGACCTGGAAATGCTGAAAAATCGCTTGGAAAGAAAAATTGTGCCAATGAGCAAATCGCCCCACAATTAAAGAAGCAGCAGATCTGCTGGTCTGAAAAAGCCCCAAGAGTTTCAGCTCTGCTTCCCAGAAAGGGGTCTAGAATGCAGCAGCTGTTCAAAGTCATGCTCTGGTGCTCCACCTGCCCTTCGTGCTGAATTCCAAAGCAGGCGATGAAAATCTTAACTAACAGGGTAAGAAAGGTGCAAAATGAAAGACCAGAGACCTCTGTGCCTGAAGACAAATTCCAGGAGGGGTGAACGGCTGTTTCACCCCAGCAGCCGCCTGACTCTACAACCCTTTGTCTTCCTACATCTATTTTCACTGACTGTGGCACACAGGAACGAATCGCGTTTTGGGAGCTCTGTGGAAGCAGAGATTTCAGATGCACTGTTGCTAACTCGTTACCTAAGACCTTGCGGCAGGTTTTGCCTCTGGGAGCTTGTGACCACAACTGGTCTCTGCACCCTGCTTGAGCATCCTCAGCTGATTGTCCTGGTGAAGATGAAGGAGGAGGCAAAGAAGATGGGTCATGGAGAGGTGGCACCAGGTTGTCCCAGGTGCGAGCCCTATACAGGCCTTGGGAAAAGCATTCACAGGCAGGCACCAATCGCTCACTTCAGCCCTTGAGGGAGGGCAAGCCAGGAGGGAAGGGGTGGGAAGATGCTGTAGACCTTGTGCCAAAACAGTGCTTTCAGCAGCTCCTGAGTGGTGGGAACTGGCATTGCTGCTGGGATCCATGTTGAAGTGCTGCCCCAGCGCAGGCCCTTGGAGTTTAACTGGACCAGGGCACCAAAATGCCCCTGAGGACCTGGCTCCTGGGCCCTCCCGAGGCTTTTTTAGACAGTTGGCTGGTGGTTTGTTCTTGCTCCAGCACATTCCCACTCCCTTACCCCTGCCCCGGCAGCCCCTTTGCAGAAGACTGTGCTGGTGTCCCAGGAGAGCTGCCAGCGCCAGCTGCCTCTATAAATACTCCTGCTATAAATTCAGAGAGCTCGGTCCCTGGCAGGCACATCCCTGCCTCCCATCACCACGCTGAAGGGTGCTGGGCTGGAAACTCACAGGCTATGTGCACTGCCACGAGAGAAACAGCTATTAGTGTCTTGTTAGAAGGCTTACAACTCCATTTCCAATTGATTAATAAAACCAATGCAATGCTCTCTGGTACTGCAGTGTTTCCTTTCCCTTGGTACTATTTAAGGCAAATATTTTAATTTTTGTACCGGGATAAATTGTTTTTTCGAAAGCAAAACTAACACATACATGCAAAAGCACTGCAGGCTCCGTGGCGATGAGCCTGGCACCTAGACTCAGATGTCAGTGTGCTGGGCTCAGACCTGCAGGTCTTTGCTTTGCCATTTCAAGGAAGATTGGTCTGCACCAGCACGAAGCTTCCCAAGGTTGCAGGATATGTCTTTCCATTTTGAAGGCTTGAGCTTTCCCAGCAGCAGTGGGTTGAATGCAGCTCTCACCCCCTGGTCCCCCTCACTCTCCCCAGCCTGGGGAATAGCAGCTGTGGTATTTCTCAGGTTGACCTAAAGGGACATTTTTTATACTCTTCTGGCCCAGATTGACTTCCTGAGCCTTTTCATATGGTGAGACTGAGCCCCTGGGAATGGCCTTGTTGGATTCAAACCTGTGTGAGTAGGAGGAAAGGCTCACCTGCCTGCACGTCTCCAACAGGACATCTCAGGGATGTGCTGCAGCCAGAGCTGCTCTCAGTCCCGAGTGCCGCATCTCTATACCCACACCTCCGGTGACAGAATCTAGATTTATTCTTAAAGGGATAAAAAATATGCACTTTTCCTCTTCTCAGGCGAAGTTCTCTCCTCCTTTTACTCGCTTGCCAGGAGGAATGGCTTGCTGGGGGTTGAGGGAAGCTTCTGCTCGAGAATGGGGAAAAGTGTGAATTCCTCTTCACATTCCTGTTGGCGCATCTCCTTTTAGCACTTGAGGATTTCTTCCCCAGTCACAGAGAAAAGCAGGCAAGGGAGAGTAGGAGCTGGTGGGTGGCAGAGCCCTTGCCAGCATTTTCTTTCATAAATGATGCTGGTGACCTTGGTGGCTTCGAAGTAAGGTTTTGGTGTGTGAGTACCTACTCAGTGCAGACACAGCTAAGAAGACCGATGCTTTTGTGTTACAGGAGACTGAGAAAATCATTTGCATTCAGGTTTAGAAACAGCCTGTCCTGAAATTGTGGTACTCCTGTTTTGGCATGGGGAGAGGTGGGGAGTAAACCCCCAAGGCAGCCCCATGTGTTCTGCTCCTCCCCATAGCGCCGGGAGCTGTGCTGGGGACCATGGGTACATGTACATGTGCTTTGGGGACCATGAGTACACGTGTGTTGGGAAGCATGGGCACCATGTCACAGGCAAGTGGGAAGGGTGGGAGGAATGACTGTTCTCCTGTGCTTATATTTATCTCCCAGTTGATGACCAGGCTCAAAAGGCAGGATGTGCCTCCCTGGAGCTCGAGAAACTCACAAACATCTACCTGGGAAGGATGCAAACCCGAACCCTGCTACTAAAAATATTCAGGCTAACAGAGATTTTCCAAAACAGAGTTCCGGAAATGCTAAATTTGGTGTCAATACGTTGAGGGCGGGGGGCACAACTGCTTTATTTTTTTTCCCCTAAGGCAAGCAGGAACAATGTAAATCCTGAACGCCGTTTGTCCTACCCCCTTGGCTGGGCCGCTGTGCTTTGAAGCGCCCACCAATAACCCTGTAGGCTCCGTCTTCCCAAGAAGGCAGACCTGCCGCAAAAACAGGAATCCCTTATCGAGTGGCAGGAAATTCTATTTTTACATTAAGTTCAGATTAAAATTAAAAGGAAAAGATACACACCGGGGGTGGAGGCTAAAATTAAACCTTCAGCTTCTCCCCTGATGGCTGGTTCCTGCTGCTTGTTTGATGGAGAACTGGATGGTGAATGCCAAGAAGGAGCCTGTTGTCACTGCTGCTCTCGGTGGTGTTTGCTCTGCTGTGGTGCTTTTCTTCTCACGGCGGGTTTTGAATGTGGCTTAAATAAACCATGTCGCACCACTGCTGTGGCCAAGCCTTGTCTTCTGGGCAAGTGAGAAGAGGCTCTTTGATAGCTTCTTCATGCAGCTCCCTGACATGTTTTTGAGCCAAAGGGTTTGGTTTCTGACTGCCCTATGAGCCGCCCTGTCCTATGCCCAACGCACACCTTTCTCTGAGCAAACATTTTTGCACCTAGGTGTCTGACATCATGTACTTGTACGTCTTGAGGGTCTGTCTTGCCCAAGTGACTTCCTTGCCACCGGCAAGGGAAAGGGACCTGTGGGCCCTGTTGGACAGCAGGATGCCTATGAGCCAGCACTGTGCCCTTGTGGCCAGGAAGGCCAATGGCATCCTGGGGTGTATTAGAAGGGGGGTGGTTAGTAGATCGAGAGAGGTTCTCCTTCCCCTCTACTCTGCCCTAGTGAGACCACATCTGGAATATTGTGTCCAGTTCTGGGTCCCCCAGTTCCAGAAGGACAGGGAACTGCTGGAGAGAGTCCAGCG